>CM053038.1:12768049-12998084 GCA_028564925.1 Lithobates sylvaticus | reverse complement strand
AATATTAAACTATAACAATAAATGTGTAATTAAAGAAAGCTGCTCCCCTAATTAAGTAGTGGTAATACTCAAAGTGTTGATAAAATAAATGAAGAGGGCTCTCTAAATTACTAAGTGATTGTTAAAACGCAATTGAACCAATAATAATAACATTCAATAACAAACTAAAGTGCAATGTGCTATGTATACTAGAAATACACACAAGTTCCACGGGGTTTGCACACCAAATGTGGGGTTCCTAGCTCTAAGTGGCCCCAAATTCGGTTCCGACAATGTAATTTTCTGCAGCAGAAAAATGCTTGACTCGAGTATAAGCCGATGGGGGCATTTTCAGCACAAAAAAATGTGCTGAAAAACTCGGCTTATACTCGAGTATATACGTTATATAATCGTTCCTCATAGCTGAGGTCTTCAAGCCCCTTATCAGCTCTGTTGCCCTTTTCTAGACTCTCTCCAGTTCCAGCACATCCCTTCTGAGGACTGGAGACCAGAACCAGTTTCATTACCTGTTGATCCTGTCAGTAGAAGTTATTTTTCCACTCCCGGTAATAGGACCATTTCCACTTCCTGTACTAGGCCAAGCTGTCCAGCAAAGGTGCTGTTTATAGTGTAGTAAATACATGACATTGGTATGGGTAGTTACAACAGTTAGGTTTTATTCAAAAGAACAAGAAATTTCCTGTTTCTGCAACTAAGAAAAATGTTAGCTGGAGCTGGACTTCAGGACCTGTTAACACAGGTGCATTGATATGGCATTGGCAAGCCTTGGTTCCTATCAGGCCAATTTACACCACTGTATTGTGTTGGTGTGTGCTGAAACAAAATACAGCCTGCAGCCTTTTTTTTTAAAGTAACATGATGTAAAGCACTCTGTGGCACCACACTGCGATCAATAGAACTTACTGAATTGTCTCTTTGTGATAGTTCAATAAAGTCTGCATCGGCACCACTGTCATCAGTGCATTGGCACCACTGTCATCACACCGCACACCAGTATCTGAGTTCTCACACAGTTTCTGGTAGCAACAGGCCCTTAATATGTTTGTCTTTTACTTAAAGTTCATTTAAAAGCTACAAGTCTATTTACCACTACTTTGTCCACAGGGTGAAAACAATGCTGTGTGAATTCACTGCATATCACACAGTGCTGTCACTTTAATACAGGAAGTGGAACAAATAACTGGCCTACTGGCTGGATCAAACGGTAACAAATCTATGTTACTGAGCAGAAAACAAAAACTGCTGTGATATGTGATTTTTTTGACTCAAGGAATAGACACACATTTTCCTTTTTTAAGTCACTGGTCACATCTGAAATACCTGCATGTCATTGCATTACAGTTATGAACATAGAACTTGTATTAGCATATTTAGTCCACATTTAACCACTTCAATACAGGGCACATATTCCCTCTTCCTGCCCAGACCAATTTTTAGATTTCAGTGCTCTCACACGTTGAATGACAATTACTCAGACATGCTACATTGTACCGAAACAACATTTTTATCATTTGTTTTCACACAAATAGTGCTTTCTTTTGGTGAAATTTAATCACCACTGTTTTTTTTTGTTTTTTTGTGCTAAAAGAGAAAAAAGAGCAACATTTTTGGGCCATTTTTCTTCTAAAATTTGGGCGAAAATTTATACTGTTACATATCTATGATACAAATAGCCCAAATTAGTGTATATTATTTAGTCTCTGTGAAAGTTATAGTGTCTACAAGCTATGGTGCCAATCATTGAAAATTGATCACACCTGATATACTGACATGTGTTTAAGGCCGGGTTCACACAGGTACGACAAACGCTCCGACATTGGGAGCTCATGTCGCATGACGTGTGAAAATCAATGTTTCCCTATGGGAACCGTCTTAACTGGTCCGACACAAGTCGGTCCGAGTTTGAAAATGCTCCCTGCACTACTTTGGTCCGACTTTGATCCTACTTGAATTCTCCACTCTCTCTCTGGTTCTTCTCCCTCTGCCGGGTCTACTCCGCTATCTTCTCGCTCTTTTGTCCGGTCTTCTCTGCTGCTTCTCCCTCTGTTCTTCTTCTGATGTTGGCTCAACGCTCTCTGCTACTCTAAAGCTGGGTGCGCGGTGTGCCACTACTTATATTGGCATAAGGGGGGGGTCACCGTGTAACATCATCTGTCCAGAGGCCCCGCCCCTTATGATGTCACCACCGGGGCATGATGGGCTGTGACGTCATAAGAGGCGTGCCTCCAGTGACCCCGCCCCATGCCAATTTAAGTAGTGGCACACTGTGCACCCCGCATTAGAGCAGCAGAGAGTGTCGAATCAACATCTGAAGAAGAACAGAGGGAGAAGACAATGGAGAATACCAGGCAAAAGAGCGAGCAAAAAAGCGAGAAGATAGCGGAGAAGACAGCGGACAGAGGGAGAAGAACCAGAGAGGGCTAGAAGACATGAGCCAAGAAGACCCTTCAGTGGAGGAGGCAGAAGAGCCGGAGAGGGGAGAAGAAATCAGAAGAGATGACAGAGCTACCTTAATAAATTACTTTTAGGTGAATGAGTAGGGGTACAATGTACCCCATACTCATTCACATAGGGTGGGGACCTTGTTTAAGGGGGCTTCCAGATTCCGATAAGCCCCCCTCCCGAAGACCCCAACAGCCAGGGTTGTCGAGAAGAGGCCCTTGTCCTCATCAACATGGGGACAAGGTGCTTTGGGGTGGGCATGTGGCCTGGTACAGTTCAGGAGGGAGGGGGGCGCTCGCTCGTCCCCACCCCCTTTTCCTGACCTGCCGGGCTGTGTGCTCAGATAAGGGTCAACTATGGGTTTTGGGTGACCCCCCACGCTGTTTCTTCTGGTGTGGGGGGTTCCCCTTTAAATCCATACCAGACCAAAGGGCCTGGTATCCTCCTTGAGGGGGAACCCATGACATTTTTGTTTACATTGGGAACCCATGCCATTTTTTTTTACATTTTGCGTGGAGTTCCCCCTAAAGATTCATATCAGACACAGTGCCTGGTATTGTCGGAGATCAAAGTCTGATCCCTATTCATTGAAGTCGGACGCATGTTGGACTTCAAGTCGTAGGGCAAAGTCAGATCCAAAGTAGTACGACTGTTGTGTCGTACCAGTGTGAACCCGGCCTAAATGTGAAATCTCTGCGCTGGACTAAATGATGAAACAGCTGCTATTCGGGACCAGGAATAAATTCATAAAAATGTAATATTATATATTGAGCGCTATTTCCTATGTTAAACAATATATAATTCATAAAGTGATCATTGTGCATATAATAATACTTGATGCAAATGTGCTTCAATATAATGAAAATTAATAAAGTGACTGATGCATAAGCCCTAATATAAAAACAGTGCTCAAAAAAGTGCAAAATGAATAAACATTCAATAAACTTATTATAAATAAGTGCCTTTTGTGACTCTTATTTGTAACACACAAAGTTCATAAAGTGAATAGATGCAGCATATGTGGAATCTCATTCAGGCAGTCTCCTGCATATGTCTCCTTTGCTTTTAATCACTGAGCATTGTAAGATGTCTGATATGTTCCGCTGGAAAACAATCATATATGTTTGAAGATATGATGTCTCATAAGGTAAAATTTGGCTTCTTACCAGATATGGTGGACCCCTATTACAGTGATCAAACTCACTGTAGGAGTATGCCTGTCTGGATATCACCCACTTGGTTGTCCTGCTTTCATGCAACTCACAGACTTGATTCAAAGACCAAGGAATTGGATTACTTTCATGGGTGTTCAGCTTATTACCTGGCTTGGAAATCTCAAGTGTATTGATACCAGATCTTTATATCCATAACAATGAAAAGGAACTCCACATTTCAGGAAATTATATAGATAAGAAAAGAAAAAGCCTCTAGTGTAAAACTGCATGGATTAATTAAAAAGCTTATAAAGGTTACACTTACAACGAGGCAGAAATTTCAGGCATGAAAAAATTGTAGTATCTGGCGGTGATATAATTCGTCTAACCAGTTGGGTGGCGTTACAGGGATTCTCCGATCCAAAGCGTTTCCACAAAAATGTCGTCTACTGGGAATGGAGGATACTGATGGCCTATATCATTTTTTGAGACACTAACAAGCCTGTACAGTACAAATAGCCCCCAAGTGACCCCTTTTTGAAAGTAGACAATCCAAGGTATTTAGTGAGAGGCATGGTGAGTTTTGTGAATTTTTTTTTTATGTAATCTTTATTTGAAAATGTTTGCATTATACAGCATACAAAAGACATAAGACAAAACATACAAAGAGGAGTAAATATGTACAGAGAGAATCCTCGTAGGTGTCTTACGCATTACACAATTGAACTGGTTAGGGAGAAAAGGGGAGGGGTGCGAGGTGGGGCAAAGGAACATTATGCTTCAACTATGTCATATGAACACTAACATCAATGAATCGCCCCTGTCACTCCCTCCCTGACATTACGCTAATGATGACGCAGACCCCCATAAATGGACAAGAAACTTGAAGTAACTAAAAGTAAAAGAACAAAGTAAAATTGAAAAACACTAAACAGAACAAAATAGACTGAACACATTAAGGCACCATTCCCTCCTGGTTTGCTTTGTGTAGGGAACGGGGGCCCTTAAAGTCCAGCCCCATCAACAGGAGGGGCTGCTGCATGTGGGGACCCCCATACAGCCCTGTGCGGCTTTACTAGTATAGTGCATCCAAGTGGCTCATATAGTATAAAACTTTTCATAACTGTCTTTATATTTTGCCATCCACTCCTCTGCAGCCATGAAGTTTTTCACTAAAGTAATCCATTCAGTACGTGTAGGAATTTGAGGTTTCTTCCAGTATATTGGAATTAACCTTCTGGCCACGTTAAGTAAGTGAGGCAGTACAGACTTGCGATACTGGCTGAGAGGAGTGGTAGGGACATGTAGCAAGGATTCCAACAGGGAATCAGGGATCTCAAGGTCTAGAATTTCTTTAATCTGAGCTTGTATATCTAACCAGAAGGGTCGTATCTTGGGGCACTCCCACCAAATGTGGAGGAATGAGCCCCTGAGGCCGCATTCCCTCCAACAAGCATCAGATACAGATGAGTATATCCTGGCAAGCTTAGAGGGAACTCTATACCACCAGGTAAGTACAGTTAGGTTTTATTCAAAAGAACAAGAAATTTCCTGTTTCTGCAACTAAGAAAAATCTTAGCTGGAGCTGGACTTCAGGACCTGTTAACACAGGTGCATTGGTATGGCATTGGCATGGCAAGCCTTGGTTCCTATCAGGCCAATTTACACCACTGTATTGTGTTGGTGTGTGCTGAAACAAAATACAGCCTGCAGCCCTTTTTTTTAAAGTAACATGATGTAAAGCACTCTGTGGCACCACACTGCGATCAATAGAACTTACTGAATTATCTCTTTGTGATAGTTCAATAAAGTCTGCATCGGCACCACTGTCATCAGTGCATTGGCACCACTGTCATCACACCGCACACCAGTATCTGAGTTCTCACACAGTTTCTGGTAGCAACAGGCCCTTAATATGTTTGTCTTTTACTTAAAGTTCATTTAAAAGCTACAAGTCTATTTACCACTACTTTGTCCACAGGGTGAAAACAATGCTGTGTGAATTCGCTGCATATCACACAGTGCTGTCACTTTAATACAGGAAGTGGAACAAATAACTGGCCTACTGGCTGGATCAAACGGTAACAAATCTATGTTACTGAGCAGAAAACAAAAACTGCTGTGATATGTGATTTTTTTGACTCAAGGAATAGACACACATTTTCCTTTTTTAAGTCACTGGTCACATCTGAAATACCTGCATGTCATTGCATTACAGTTATGAACATAGAACTTGTATTAGCATATTTAGTCCACATTTAACCACTTCAATACAGGGCACATATTCCCTCTTCCTGCCCAGACCAATTTTTAGATTTCAGTGCTCTCACACGTTGAATGACAATTACTCAGACATGCTACATTGTACCGAAACAACATTTTTATCATTTGTTTTCACACAAATAGTGCTTTCTTTTGGTGATATTTAATCACCACTGTTTTTTTTTTGTTTTTTTGTGCTAAAAGAGAAAAAAGAGCAACATTTTTGGGCCATTTTTCTTCTAAAATTTGGGCGAAAATTTATACTGTTACATATCTATGATACAAATAGCCCAAATTAGTGTATATTATTTAGTCTCTGTGAAAGTTATAGTGTCTACAAGCTATGGTGCCAATCATTGAAAATTGATCACACCTGATATACTGACATGTGTTTAAGGCCTGGTTCACACAGGTACGACAAACGCTCCGACATTGGGAGCTCATGTCGCATGACGTGTGAAAATCAATGTTTCCCTATGGGAACCGTCTTAACTGGTCCGACACAAGTCGGTCCGAGTTTGAAAATGCTCCACTGAAGACCCTTCAGTGGAGGAGGCAGAAGAGCCGGAGAGGGGAGAAGAAATCAGAAGAGATGACAGAGCTACCTTAATAAATTACTTTTAGGTGAATGAGTAGGGGTACAATGTACCCCATACTTATTCACATAGGGTGGGGACCTTGTTTAAGGGGGCTTCCAGATTCCGATAAGCCCCCCTCCCGAAGACCCCAACAGCCAGGGTTGTCGAGAAGAGGCCCTTGTCCTCATCAACATGGGGACAAGGTGCTTTGGGGTGGGCATGTGGCCTGGTACAGTTCAGGAGGGAGGGGGGCGCTCGCTCGTCCCCACCCCCTTTTCCTGACCTGCCGGGCTGTGTGCTCAGATAAGGGTCAACTATGGGTTTTGGGTGACCCCCCACGCTGTTTCTTCTGGTGTGGGGGGTTCCCCTTTAAATCCATACCAGACCAAAGGGCCTGGTATCCTCCTTGAGGGGGAACCCATGACATTTTTGTTTACATTGGGAACCCATGCCATTTTTTTTTACATTTTGCGTGGAGTTCCCCCTAAAGATTCATATCAGACACAGTGCCTGGTATTGTCGGAGATCAAAGTCTGATCCCTATTCATTGAAGTCGGACGCATGTTGGACTTCAAGTCGTAGGGCAAAGTCAGATCCAAAGTAGTACGACTGTTGTGTCGTACCAGTGTGAACCCGGCCTAAATGTGAAATCTCTGCGCTGGACTAAATGATGAAACAGCTGCTATTCGGGACCAGGAATAAATTCATAAAAATGTAATATTATATATTGAGCGCTATTTCCTATGTTAAACAATATATAATTCATAAAGTGATCATTGTGCATATAATAATACTTGATGCAAATGTGCTTCAATATAATGAAAATTAATAAAGTGACTGATGCATAAGCCCTAATATAAAAACAGTGCTCAAAAAAGTGCAAAATGAATAAACATTCAATAAACTTATTATAAATAAGTGCCTTTTGTGACTCTTATTTGTAACACACAAAGTTCATAAAGTGAATAGATGCAGCATATGTGGAATCTCATTCAGGCAGTCTCCTGCATATGTCTCCTTTGCTTTTAATCACTGAGCATTGTAAGATGTCTGATATGTTCCGCTGGAAAACAATCATATATGTTTGAAGATATGATGTCTCATAAGGTAAAATTTGGCTTCTTACCAGATATGGTGGACCCCTATTACAGTGATCAAACTCACTGTAGGAGTATGCCTGTCTGGATATCACCCACTTGGTTGTCCTGCTTTCATGCAACTCACAGACTTGATTCAAAGACCAAGGAATTGGATTACTTTCATGGGTGTTCAGCTTATTACCTGGCTTGGAAATCTCAAGTGTATTGATACCAGATCTTTATATCCATAACAATGAAAAGGAACTCCACATTTCAGGAAATTATATAGATAAGAAAAGAAAAAGCCTCTAGTGTAAAACTGCATGGATTAATTAAAAAGCTTATAAAGGTTACACTTACAACGAGGCAGAAATTTCAGGCATGAAAAAATTGTAGTATCTGGCGGTGATATAATTCGTCTAACCAGTTGGGTGGCGTTACAGGGATTCTCCGATCCAAAGCGTTTCCACAAAAATGTCGTCTACTGGGAATGGAGGATACTGATGGCCTATATCATTTTTTGAGACACTAACAAGCCTGTACAGTACAAATAGCCCCCAAGTGACCCCTTTTTGAAAGTAGACAATCCAAGGTATTTAGTGAGAGGCATGGTGAGTTTTGTGAATTTTTTTTTTATGTAATCTTTATTTGAAAATGTTTGCATTATACAGCATACAAAAGACATAAGACAAAACATACAAAGAGGAGTAAATATGTACAGAGAGAATCCTCGTAGGTGTCTTACGCATTACACAATTGAACTGGTTAGGGAGAAAAGGGGAGGGGTGCGAGGTGGGGCAAAGGAACATTATGCTTCAACTATGTCATATGAACACTAACATCAATGAATCGCCCCTGTCACTCCCTCCCTGACATTACGCTAATGATGACGCAGACCCCCATAAATGGACAAGAAACTTGAAGTAACTAAAAGTAAAAGAACAAAGTAAAATTGAAAAACACTAAACAGAACAAAATAGACTGAACACATTAAGGCACCATTCCCTCCTGGTTTGCTTTGTGTAGGGAACGGGGGCCCTTAAAGTCCAGCCCCATCAACAGGAGGGGCTGCTGCATGTGGGGACCCCCATACAGCCCTGTGCGGCTTTACTAGTATAGTGCATCCAAGTGGCTCATATAGTATAAAACTTTTCATAACTGTCTTTATATTTTGCCATCCACTCCTCTGCAGCCATGAAGTTTTTCACTAAAGTAATCCATTCAGTACGTGTAGGAATTTGAGGTTTCTTCCAGTATATTGGAATTAACCTTCTGGCCACGTTAAGTAAGTGAGGCAGTACAGACTTGCGATACTGGCTGAGAGGAGTGGTAGGGACATGTAGCAAGGATTCCAACAGGGAATCAGGGAGCTCAAGGTCTAGAATTTCTTTAATCTGAGCTTGTATATCTAACCAGAAGGGTCGTATCTTGGGGCACTCCCACCAAATGTGGAGGAATGAGCCCCTGAGGCCGCATTCCCTCCAACAAGCATTAGATACAGATGAGTATATCCTGGCAAGCTTAGAGGGAACTCTATACCACCAGGTAAGTACAGTTAGGTTTTATTCAAAAGAACAAGAAATTTCCTGTTTCTGCAACTAAGAAAAATCTTAGCTGGAGCTGGACTTCAGGACCTGTTAACACAGGTGCATTGGTATGGCATTGGCATGGCAAGCCTTGGTTCCTATCAGGCCAATTTACACCACTGTATTGTGTTGGTGTGTGCTGAAACAAAATACAGCCTGCAGCCCTTTTTTTTAAAGTAACATGATGTAAAGCACTCTGTGGCACCACACTGCGATCAATAGAACTTACTGAATTGTCTCTTTGTGATAGTTCAATAAAGTCTGCATCGGCACCACTGTCATCAGTGCATTGGCACCACTGTCATCACACCGCACACCAGTATCTGAGTTCTCACACAGTTTCTGGTAGCAACAGGCCCTTAATATGTTTGTCTTTTACTTAAAGTTCATTTAAAAGCTACAAGTCTATTTACCACTACTTTGTCCACAGGGTGAAAACAATGCTGTGTGAATTCACTGCATATCACACAGTGCTGTCACTTTAATACAGGAAGTGGAACAAATAACTGGCCTACTGGCTGGATCAAACGGTAACAAATCTATGTTACTGAGCAGAAAACAAAAACTGCTGTGATATGTGATTTTTTTGACTCAAGGAATAGACACACATTTTCCTTTTTTAAGTCACTGGTCACATCTGAAATACCTGCATGTCATTGCATTACAGTTATGAACATAGAACTTGTATTAGCATATTTAGTCCACATTTAACCACTTCAATACAGGGCACATATTCCCTCTTCCTGCCCAGACCAATTTTTAGATTTCAGTGCTCTCACACGTTGAATGACAATTACTCAGACATGCTACATTGTACCGAAACAACATTTTTATCATTTGTTTTCACACAAATAGTGCTTTCTTTTGGTGATATTTAATCACCACTGGTTTTTTTTTTTTTTTTGTGCTAAAAGAGAAAAAAGAGCAACATTTTTGGGCCATTTTTCTTCTAAAATTTGGGCGAAAATTTATACTGTTACATATCTATGATACAAATAGCCCAAATTAGTGTATATTATTTAGTCTCTGTGAAAGTTATAGTGTCTACAAGCTATGGTGCCAATCATTGAAAATTGATCACACCTGATATACTGACATGTGTTTAAGGCCGGGTTCACACAGGTACGACAAACGCTCCGACATTGGGAGCTCATGTCGCATGACGTGTGAAAATCAATGTTTCCCTATGGGAACCGTCTTAACTGGTCCGACACAAGTCGGTCCGAGTTTGAAAATGCTCCACTGAAGACCCTTCAGTGGAGGAGGCAGAAGAGCCGGAGAGGGGAGAAGAAATCAGAAGAGATGACAGAGCTACCTTAATAAATTACTTTTAGGTAAAACTGCATGGATTAATTAAAAAGCTTATAAAGGTTACACTTACAACGAGGCAGAAATTTCAGGCATGAAAAAATTGTAGTATCTGGCGGTGATATAATTCGTCTAACCAGTTGGGTGGCGTTACAGGGATTCTCCGATCCAAAGCGTTTCCACAAAAATGTCGTCTACTGGGAATGGAGGATACTGATGGCCTATATCATTTTTTGAGACACTAACAAGCCTGTACAGTACAAATAGCCCCCAAGTGACCCCTTTTTGAAAGTAGACAATCCAAGGTATTTAGTGAGAGGCATGGTGAGTTTTGTGAATTTTTTTTTTATGTAATCTTTATTTGAAAATGTTTGCATTATACAGCATACAAAAGACATAAGACAAAACATACAAAGAGGAGTAAATATGTACAGAGAGAATCCTCGTAGGTGTCTTACGCATTACACAATTGAACTGGTTAGGGAGAAAAGGGGAGGGGTGCGAGGTGGGGCAAAGGAACATTATGCTTCAACTATGTCATATGAACACTAACATCAATGAATCGCCCTGTCACTCCCTCCCTGACATTACGCTAATGATGACGCAGACCCCCATAAATGGACAAGAAACTTGAAGTAACTAAAAGTAAAAGAACAAAGTAAAATTGAAAAACACTAAACAGAACAAAATAGACTGAACACATTAAGGCAGCATTCCCTCCTGGTTTGCTTTGTGTAGGGAACGGGGGCCCTTAAAGTCCAGCCCCATCAACAGGAGGGGCTGCTGCATGTGGGGACCCCCATACAGCCCTGTGCGGCTTTACTAGTATAGTGCATCCAAGTGGCTCATATAGTATAAAACTTTTCATAACTGTCTTTATATTTTGCCATCCACTCCTCTGCAGCCATGAAGTTTTTCACTAAAGTAATCCATTTAGTACGTGTAGGAATTTGAGGTTTCTTCCAGTATATTGGAATTAACCTTCTGGCCACGTTAAGTAAGTGAGGCAGTACAGACTTGCGATACTGGCTGAGAGGAGTGGTAGGGACATGTAGCAAGGATTCCAACAGGGAATCAGGGAGCTCAAGGTCTAGAATTTCTTTAATCTGAGCTTGTATATCTAACCAGAAGGGTCGTATCTTGGGGCACTCCCACCAAATGTGGAGGAATGAGCCCCTGAGGCCGCATTCCCTCCAACAAGCATCAGATACAGATGAGTATATCCTGGCAAGCTTAGAGGGAACTCTATACCACCAGGTAAGTACCTTAAAACTATTTTCCTGCATTTTTGTGTCCACCAAGCTCTTAGACAGTAAAGGTGGTCCAACTGAGTTTCAGTAAAGACATGCTGAAGGTCTCTCTCCCACTGCCTTATGTATCCAGGCTTCCCTCCACTTTCCAACAACTGTAGTAACTCATATTGTACAGATATAGTGTGTGGAATAGCCAAAGTAGACATACAGAGCCCTTCAAAGGGAGATGCCTTGGTAGCAGATATCGTGGGATAGGTTACTCACAAAATGTTGGAGCTGTCCTAAAGCGCCATTAGTCCATGGGGAAAGATCCGTACTGTATTCTCAGTATGGCCAGCGGTAAAAAAAACCCTGGTCTTGGATAAATCTGCCACATCTCAACTCTCGGGTGACCAAGCCCTGAAAAAGGAGGGATGTTCCCCTGGAGTAAACCAGGGGAAGCCCCCCAAGGGAGCCAGAGGGGAAATCAAAGGACCGAGCCGTCCCTTCCCATTCAAGGCGTCCCAAGTTGCCAGAACATGGGTGGTCATGGGACAGGCAAGTGCGGAAAGTCCCCTGCAGTCCCAGGGGGTCCATGGGGCATGTGATAAATTGCGGCCTGCCAATAATTTATCAAGCGGGACCCAAAGTTTACAAGTTACATTATGGTACCAATCCAAGATGCGTTGTAGCGCTGTTGCTTCATAGTATTTGAAAATAACTGGGACATCCACACCCACCTTGTGTTTGGGGCATTGTATAGTGTGGAGATCCAAACGAGGGCTTTTCCCATTCCAAATATATTGAAAAAACTGTTGAGGGTTGAAAAGAAAGGTCTGGGCAATGAAATAGGCACCATTTACAAGTAGAACAAAATATGAGGCAACATGTTCATTTTTAAAACACTAACTCGCCCCATTCAGGAGAAGGCAGTGCGGTCCCAATTCTTACGTCCACTCTGATAGTAGAAAGCAATGGGACATAATTGCAGGTGTATAACTGGGAGTATAACTTACCGTTAGTAAGTATAACTTAAGTATAACTTACTGCGGGTAAGTAAACCCCCAAATATTTTAGCAAAGTCTGACACCAGGTAAAGGAAAAAGAGGCCTACAGCTGTGTACGCAAGACCGAGGGCAAATTCAGGGACAGGATCTCCAACTTATTATAATCAGTGGTGGCTGGTGCGCCAAAAAAATTTGAAAATAGATTATCAATTGCAGCCACTGTGCCATCAAACGCTGCCACTGTGCCATCAAATGCTGCCACTGTGCCATCAGACGCTGCCACTGTGCCATCAGACGCTGCCACTGTGCCATCAAACGCTGCCACTGTGCTCTCAAATACTGTCACTGTGCCATCAATTGCAGCCACTGTGCCAAATACTGCCACTGTGCACATTAAATGCTGCCACAGTGCCGTTAGGGAGTGTGAGTTAAATTTGGTGTTTAATTTACAGGACTGGGAATCAAACTGGCAGAATATGCGTAAGTGCACTAAATCCCTTACCATATGAGAAACAGCAATTAAATTATTTACTCGCTGGTACTATACTCCCTCATGTTTACAAACGATTTACCCGCAGGCCTCCTTATGTTGTTTTCGGGGCTGCGCTCTCCCGGGTTCCTTTTTACACATGTTCTGGGAATGTAAAGCTCTGCAACCTACTTGGAGAAGGGTTTATAGATAAGGTGGCGGGGAGACATGTAGCTCTAACGCATATTCACTGTCTTTTATTTGGAAAAATCCCAGACATTCCGAAACACCTAATGAAACTCATACACACTTTTTGTATCGTGCTGCAATGGGCAATCGCCCTTAACTGGAATTCTAATGCCCTGTACACACAATAGGATTTTCCGACAACAAAATCCATGTTTTTTTTCCGACGGTTGTTGGCTCAAACTTGTCTTGCATACACACGGTCACACAAATCTTGTCGGAAATTTCGAATGTCAAGAACGCGGTGACGTACAACACGTACGATGAGCCGAGAAAAATTAAGTTCAATAGCCTGTGCGGCTCTTCTGCTTGATTCCGAGCATGCGTGGAACTTTGTGCTTTTGGAATTATGTACACACGATCGGAATTTATGACAACGGATATTGTTGTCGGAAAATTTGAGATCCAGATCTCAAATTTTGTGTGTCGGAAATTCCGATGGAAAATGTCCGATGGAGCCTACACACGGTCGGAATTTCCGACAACAAGCTCCCATAGAACATTTTTTTGCGTTGGAAAATCCTATCATGTCTACGGGGCATTGTACAGTCCCATTCACACAAGTGATCTCTCGTGTTGACCAGATAATGTTGATGGAAAAAATATTTCATACACTGCATGACTCAATCCCTACATATGACGCTAAGTGGAACTCATGGTTCATTTATCATCATCAAGAATGACCAGAGTTAATGTTTTCTTTACTATTTTGTTGAATTTACTGACCCTGGTTATAGCATTGTGACAAGCCTGACAAGCTTTGTATTTATAGGCAGTTCAAACAACACTTAGCAGTAAAAGACAGTCCTTTTAAATAATGCTCAGCATCCCAGCCACAACATATAACATAGCAAAGTCCGAGTTCAGGCAAGCTCACAAAGCAGCATCAAGTGATAGGTAACAGGGGTCCTTCCAGCTTCAAGCGCCTTTCAGCTTTGATAGCTCAACAGCCATCTCTCTCTCCAAACACACTTCTCCTCTCTGACATTTTCAACTCAGCTGGCAATAAGCAGGTCTGAAGGGGAAGTACCTGCTCTCGTCAATTAACCCCTTCTAAACCCTGCCTCAGGCAGACTCTCCACATACACATATTTTTTTTTCCAAAATGCACGTGCCCAGGTCTATGCCCCCTTCCTACTCTGAATCCACATAATTTCTAGACCGGATTGCTGCTGTAAACCTATCATAGTCATTTTTATCAGTTTCCATTAGGCGGTACACTTCCTGGTACTCCTCTGTGAGGAGCTGTGGCACCAAATCAGCCCAGCAGCTTCTGGGCCACCTTTTGAACAATGTCATGTTTTAGAATTCAGCCAGGCAGTCCTCAATGTGGTCGTCTGGTAGCATCGGCTGTAAAAAGTCACCAGCACAGATTTTTCGTTACCACTGTGAGCAGCACCAACCTTTTCTACTATCTCAGAGGGTTCCTGTCCCTGTCACACCTGCTCTCCACAGTAGGCTCAACCACTAGCACTTGATCCCCAGACTTAGACTCTCTGACCCTGGCAGACCGGTTGTCAACCCCCCTCTGGGTCCTTGTTAATGGTTTTATACCCACGTTTGAGCACTTTGAAATTTTTGGCTACCCTGTAGCATAGAATATGATGCACAGCAACTCAGGGAGAGCGCATATCTTCTGCAGGATGCTGTGGCTCACCACTCAACGATGTGACCTGTAACCTGGCAGGGATTAAAGGGGAGTCCTTCCTCTGAGCACCAAAGAAATCACTTCGGGAACCCCCAAGATATGACAAGTCAGGCCCAGAGGGCCAGGGAGAACTCTCTGCCTCCAATCCTACAAACACCTCCAGTCGATCTAGGTCAGCTCCTGCAGGTTCACACATCTGACCGATTTTTTACTGTTTACCTCCTGCAACACAGTATTTAACACTTCACATGGGGGTTTCTCCTTTTTAGGGGAGGCCCCTGAACCTTTGAACTTTTGTTCACACAAGTCCCAAAATAGGGGGCAGTCTCACCCAATTAGGAAATCATGGGGTAACCCCGGGATCACCCCAACTCTCAGTGTATCAGTTCCTGTGGTTGTGGATAGGGTTACATGGGCCATTGGATAGTCCTTGACAACCCCATGTACAGAGACCACTCCAATCTTTTTCCTGGGTATCAGATTTCCCCGAAACCCCACTCCCCGAGTCAATAAGTGCTGCAACCTCCTGTCCATTAACCTGCACCACACTCTCAAGTGAGCTTGGATTGTTCATGGGACCAGTGGCATTAGCAAACATAGAGCCATGTCAAGCCATGTCACATTCCATTGGATCTTCCCGCCTTGGACACTGGGCCGCCATATGACCCAGTTGTTGGCAGGGCCAACAGCGAACCTCACGGGGTTCCCGTTCTCCCTGCCGACTCTCAGGAGGGTTTGACGTTAGGGTGCTCCTAGCGGGAGTGTCAGGCACCCGAGCAGACACCATGCGTTCAACCGGTGCCTTCATCGCACTGGAACGCACTTCCTTAGAACGGGCCAGCTCTCTGGTAATAGAGGGACTCTCCTGGACACTTTCTGCAAAACTGTAGCGCTCAACAGCAGCAGCCATCTCATCCAGGGACTGAGGCTCGGACTGAGCCACCCATCGTTGCAGGTCCATAGGAAGACCCTGCAAAAAGCGATCCAGTGCAACACGCTCTACAATTTGAGTGGTGGTCTTCTCCTCTGGTTTCAGCCAATCCTGGAACAGGTGCATTAGACGATACAGTTGCGCACAGGCAGGCTTAGCTCTGTCAAAGCACCAGACATGAACACGGTTTGCCCTTAAAGCCACAATCACTCCCAGCCTGGCTAGGATTTCTGCCTTAAGCAGTTTATAGTCCCGTGCTGATTCAGAGGCCAAATCACAATAGGCCTGTTGAGGATCTGTAGTCAGGAAAGGAGCCAGCACATCCACCCAGTCTTTCTCAGGGAGACCTTTCCTTGTTGCAATCCTTTCAAACATTGCCATATAAGCTTCCACATTATCTGTGGCTGTCATCTTTTGCATAGTCTGCTGCACTGCCTTCTGGGGGTCACTCTTTACAGCGGGATCACCTTTCATCATTTCAGCCTGCTGGGTCAAAGCCTTTTGCAGTACTGCTAGCTGTTCAACCAGTAAGAGGTTTGTTTCCTGTTGCACAGCGACTGCCTGGGCATTAGCCATTGCTAATTGTTTAATTAGCTCCTCCATGGCTCGTTCTGAAGATTTCACAGCCTGTGCAGCTTTCACCCATGACATCGGATTGGCTTGTATTCCTCAAACTGCCCAATTTGTAAGGGATCAGGGGATGACAAGCCGGCTCAGACAGTTCAGTCAACTTAAAAGGCTTTATTCAGCAAAAAGCAACAGAAAATTTTCAAGCTCTGTCTTTATAGGCAGTTCAAACAACACAAAAACTCCTCTTAGCAGTAAAAAACAGTCCTTTTAAATAATGCTCAGCATCCCAGCCACAGCATATAACATAACAAAGTCCCAGTTCAGGCAAGCTCACCCAGCAGGATCAAGTCATGGGTAACAAGGGTCCATCCAGCTTCAAGCTCCTCTCAGCTTTCATAGCTCAACAGCCATCTCTCTCCAAACACACTTCTCCTCTCTGACATTTTCAACTCAGCTGGCAATAAACAGGTCTGAAGGGGAAGTACCTGCCCTCTTCTATTAACCCCTTCTAAACTCTGCCCCAGACTGACTCTCCACATATCCTACCAAGGACTTTTAGCTTAACGTTAAATAATTATAAAATTTGATGTTCCATGCATGGCTATGTACAGTAAATTTAAGCTTTATGGTACTGCTTTTATGATAAGATGGTTTATATCAAATCATTCTGTACTGTAAACCTTTTTATCCCAATAAAAACGCTTAGTAAAAAAAGACCCCTGGATAAAGTTGTGGACAGGCACAAGTCAGGAGATAGATACAAAAAAAGGCTTTATCAATGCCTAGAAGCACAGTGAAGTCTATTATTACGAAGTGGAAGGTATTTGGTACAACTGGACCCTCCCTGGATCAGGACATCGCTCCAAACTGAATGAAAGAGCCAGGAGGAATCTGGTCAGAGAGGCAACAATATCACAAATTCTCCACAAATGTGGCTTGTATGGGAGGATTGCAAGAAAAAAGACACTCCTCAAGAAAGGCCACATGCAGTCACCACTGAGCTTTGTCAAAACATACCTTGAAGATTCTGAGGCAACATGGAAAAAGGTGTTAATATTCAGATGAGACTAAAATAGAATTATTTGGCCTCAACACCAAACAATATGTCTGACAGAAATCCAATACAGCTTCCCATCCAAATAACACAATTCCTGCAGTAAAGCATTGAGGTGGTAATATACTCTAATGGAGGTGTTTCTCTGCAGCAGGAACTGGAGCACTTGGTAGGACAGATGAAAAGTGGATGGGACAAAATACCATCAAATTCTTGAGGAATATCTGCTGCCCTCTGCCAGAAAGTTGTCAATGAGAAGAAGGTTTACCTTCCAACATGAAAATGACTCAAAGCACACAGCAAAAATGATCACACAGTAGTTGAAGGAAAAAGGTGAATGTCCTTGCATGGCCTAGTCAGAGCCCAGACTTAAACCTCAATGAAAATATGTGGAGTGACTTGAAAACTATAGTCCATAAAAGTCATAATCAAATGTAACTAAACATGAGCAGTTCTGCAAGAAAGAGTGGGCAAATATTGCAAAGTCTAGATGTGCAAAGTTAGTAGATACATATCCCAACAGACTAAAGGCTGTAAGTAAAGCAAAATATGGTGATCCTTTTTCCAACTCAGTGATTCTGTTTTTGAATTTGTTTATTTTTTTATGACATGTTGGTGTTATATCTTTCACTTGGATGTTATAAGTTGCACTGAATAAATACAGCTGGATACAACAAAAAACTGTGTCTGTCTTCATTGTAGCCTGCAAAGCAACAAAATGTAATTATTTTAAAGGGGGGTCATTATTTACTATACTTGCAAAAGTATTCACCCCCTTGCCATTTTTCATATCTTGTTGCCTCACAACCTGGAATTGACATGGATTGTTTGAGGATTTGCATCATTTAATTTACAGAACATGCCCACAACTTTGAAGATGTTTTTTTTTTTATTGTGAAGCAAACAACAAATAGGGCAAAATAACAGAAAAAGTCAATGTGCATAATTATTCACCCCCCCCCTAAAGTCAATAGAGCCACCTTTTGCAGCTATCACAGCTCCAAGTAGTTTTGGATAAGTCTCTATGAGCTTGCCACATCTTACCACTGGTATTTTTGCCCATTCCTCTTTGCAATATTGCTCCAGCTCCTTCAAGTTGGATGGTTTGCGCTTGTGAACAGCAATCTTTAAGTCTGACCACAGATTTTCTATTGGATTGAGGTCTGGGCTTTGACTAGGCCATTCCAACACATTTATATGTTTCCCCTTATACCACTCAAGTGTTGTTTTAGCAGTGTGTTTGGGGTCATTGTCCTGCTGGAAGGTGAACCTCCATCCTAGCATCAAATCACACACAGAGTGGTACAGGTTTTGCTCAAGAATATCCCTGTATTTACCACCATCCATCTTTCCCTCAACTCTGACCAGTTTCCCAGTCCTGACTGCTGAAAAACATCCCCACAGCATGATACTGCCACCACCATGTTTATTCTTTGGGTGATGTGATGTGTTGGGTTTGTGCCAGACATAGCGTTTTCTTTGATGGCCAAAAAGTAAAATTTTAGTCTCATCAGACCAGAGCACCTTCCTCCATACATTTTGGGAGTTTCCCACATGCCTTTTCACAAACTCAAAATGTGCCATTTTGTTTTGTGCTGAAAGTAATGGATTTCTTCTGGCCACTCTGTCATAAAGCCCAACTCTATGGAGAGTATGGCTTATTTTTCCTATGTACAGATACTCCAGTCTCTGCTGTGGAACTCTGCAGCTCCTCCAGGGTTACCTTAGGTCTCTGTGCTAGACATGGGAACTGTCAAAAAATTTGTTTAGTTTCGTTTCGTTCCGATTCGTATATAAAAAAAATTGTAATTCGTGTACGAAATTCCATTCGAATTCTTATGAAATACGAATTTCGTACGAATCGTAATTTTTTTTCGAATCGTTACGAATCGTTAGTAAAGTTACGAATCCTTACGAATCGCTACGAATCGTTAACGCGGCTAATGAATTGTCGGTTCTCGTAACACAGAGAACAATTTGAATCCAACTACAAATATCGAATTTCAATTTCAAGTTACGAATCGTTACGAATCGTTACGAATCGTTACGAATCGTTACGAATCGTTAATAAATCCAACTACAAATATCGAATTTCAACTAATATGAAAGAAATTATAATAGCGGATATAACGAATGCTTCGAATGATTCGAATGAATTTGAGATTCAGTATATCTAATATGGAGAACTGTTCCTGCACAGGAATACAACTCTATAGTATATATATGAAGGGGCGCATGTTTCCCGTGCTTAGAACTGTCTCTGTACAAAGTGTCATTTTTGCAGGAAAAAAAGCTATTTAAAATCACTCGCGGCTAATTGCCGGTTTCCGTAACACAGAGAACAATTCGAATCCAACTACTACCAAATATCTAATTTCAACTAATATGAAAGAAATTATAATAGCGGATATAACGAATGCTTCGAATGATTCGAACGAATTCGATATTCAGTATATCTAATATAGAGAACTGTTCCTGCACAGTGTCATTTTTGCAGGAAAAAAAAGCTATTTAAAATCACTCGCGGCTATTGCCGACAAATGAATTGTCGGATCCGTAACACAGAGAAAAGTCATTCATTGAAGTCATTGATAAAAAAAAGCGTGGGGGTCCCCCCAAATTCAATAACCAGGCCCTTCAGGTCTGCTATGGATATTAAGGGGGACCCAGCCAAAAAATAAAAAATAGATGGCGTGGGGTTACCCTCAAAATCCATACCAGACCCTTATCCGAGCACGCAACCTGGCAGGCCGCAGGAAAAGAGGGGGGACGAGAGCGGCCCCCCTCCCGCCTGAACCGTACCAGGCCACATGCCCTCAACATTGGGAGGGTGCTTTGGGGTCCCCCCCAAAGCACCTTGTCCCCAAGTTGATGAGGACAAGGGCCTCATCCCCACAACCCTGGCCAGTAGTTGTGGGGGTCTGCGGGCGGGGGGCTTATCGGAATCCGCCCTCCCCCCCCTGTGTGAAATGGTAAGGGGGTACAAAATTACCCCTACCATTTCACCAAAAAAGTGACAAAAGTGGTAAAAATGGCAGGAGACGGTCTTTGACAATTCCTTTATTAAAATCTTCTTTCTTCTTTCTTCTGGTCTTCCTTCTTCATTTCTTCATCCTTCGGTTTCTTCATCTTCTCCTTCCGGCATCTTCTTTCATCTTCTTCTTCCATCTTCTTCTTCCTCTAATCCGCTTCTTCTTGCGCCGGTCTTCTCGTCCTTCTCGTCCGGCATCTTCTTCCATGGCGTCGGCGTCTGTTCTCGGGCCGCTCCCCGCAATGGGAGGCTCCTGCTGTGTGAGGCTTCGCTCCGTCTGACAGGTCTTTTATAACGGAGGGCACCTGGTGACCCCGCCCCCCCTCTGACATCATGGGGAAAGCCATAGGGAAGTCCCCATGACATCCCCGTGTGTCAGAGGGGGCGAGGTCACCAGGTGCCCTCCGTTATAAAAGACCTGTCAGCCGGAGCGAAGCTTCACACAGCGGGAGCCTCCCATTGCGAGGAGCGGCCCGAGAACAGACGCCGACGCCATGGAAGAAGATGCCGGACGAGAAGGACAAGAAGACCGGAGCAAGAAGAAGCGGATCGGAGGAAGAAGAAGATGGAAGAAGATGGAAGAAGATGGAAGAAGATGGAAGAAGATGGAAGAAGATGCCGGAAGGAGAAAATGAAGAAACCGAAGGATGAGGAAAGGAAGACCAGAAGAAAGAAGAAAGAAGATTTTAATAAAGGAATTTTTTTTTTTTTGGCTGGGGTTCCCCTTAAAATCCATCCCAGACCTGAAGAGTCTGGGATGGATATTTAGAGGGGACCCCACGCCATTTTTTTTTTGGCTGGAGTTCCCCTTAATATCCATACCAGACCTGAAGGGCCTGGTTATTGAATTTGGGGGCCCCCACGCTTTTTTTTTTTTATATCAATGAATGACTGTTCTCTGTGTTACAGAGCCGACAATTCATTTGCCGGCAATAGCCGCGAGGGATTTTAAATAGCTTTTTTTCCTGCAAAAATGACACTTTGTCATTCGAATCATTCAAATTCATTTGAATTCATTCGTTATATCCGCTATAATAATTTCTTTCGAATTAGTTGAAATTCGATATTGGTAGTTAGATTCGAATAATTTGCAGCTGAAACTCGTAAACGGAATTTTTCCTGCAAAAATGACACTTTGTCATTCGAATTCATTCGAATCATTTGTTATATCCGCTATAATAATTTCTTTCATATTAGTTGAAATTCGATATTTGGTAGTCGGATTCGAATAATTTCGGCGACGAAATTCGTAAACGGAATTTCGTATTAGAAAAAATTCGTACTACGGATTCGTAAATTCGTACAAATATCGAAAAATTCGTACGAATTCGTACGAAACTAATCGCACATGTCTACTCTGTGCTGCCTCTCTGATTAATGCCCTCATTGCCTGTTCCATGAGTTTTGGTGTGCGCCTGTCTCTTGGCAGGTTTGTTGTTGTGCCATGTTCTTTCCATTTGGTTATGATAGATTTGATTTGGATATTTTTTTATAACCTAACCTTGACTTTTGATTTCTCAACAACATTGTCCCCTACTTGTTTGGAGAGTTCCTTGGTCTTCATGGCAGTGTTTGCTTAGGTGTTGCAGCCTCTGGAGCCTTTCAAAAAGGTGTGTATATGTAATGACAGATCATGTGACACTTATGCCACGTACACACGGTCGGAATTTCCGATGGAAACAGTCCAATGGGAGCTTTTCGTTGGATTTTCCGACCGTGTGTATGCCCATCGGTCTTTTTCTGTCGGAATTTCCGACGGACTTTGGATTGAGAACCTGTTCTTAATTTTTCCGACGGAAAACATTTCTATCAGATTTTCCGATCGTGTGTATGCAATTCCGACACGCAAAATTCAGACGCATGCTCGGAAACAATTCGACGCATGCTCAGAAGCATTAAACTTCCCTTTTATAGTGCTGTTGAATGTGTGGTATGCCGCTGTGTTATTGACCGTTGGAATTTGGTGTGACAGTGTGTAGGCAAGACAGTTTGAGCGAAATTCCGTCGAAATTCCGACGGTAAAACCATCAGAGCTTTTTCCGACGAGAATTCCGACCGTGTGTACGCAGCATTAGATTGCACACAGGTGAACATCATTTGACTAATTATGTGACTTCTGAAAGTAATTGGTTGCACCAGAGCTTTTTATGGGCTTCATAACAAAGGGGGTAAATACATACACACATGCCAATTATCAGTTTTTTATTTCTGAAAAATAGTTTTATGTATATATTTTTCAAATTTTTATTGTGTTCTGATCCATCACATATAATTCAGATAAAAAAAAATCATTGAACTAAAGGCTGTAATGTAACAAAACAGGTAAAAAGCCAAGCAGGGGAAAACTTTTGCAAGGCACTGTATATGGGAATGCATTGATATAGGTAATTGTATTTCAGTTATGATTTACATTATAGATATCTACCTCTGTGTTTCTCCTGAAGAAGAGGATCATATGGTGAGAGTGGGTGGGCCAGTTTCTTTGGCGTGAATGGCCATTTCGAAGGTTTACTTTAGCTCACAGCTATTACAGGTATGTAATCATGTTACATGTGGTCACATGGCCATTATTATGGTAAGGTTGTGCGTAACCAAGTTGATCTACTTTTTTTTTTTTACTTTTCTTTGTAATGACTTTGTGACTTTCTCATTTTATTTGGTCACACTGCTAATTAAATATCCAGTTGTATTTTGTATGCAGTAGAATTGATTTTTTACAGCTGACATATAATGGCATGTTTTTCAAGAAGGCTATGGATTACATTTCCAGGCTTCAAGGCACAAAAAAAAAAAATTTTAGACATGGGAGATTAAGAATAGAACTATATGCAAATTTTAAAAGGCATAGTTCAACTTTCCAGAAAACATGAAAAGATGACCTAACAACGGACGCAATCCCCAGCTCCCTGTCCCTGCTGTACTTACCTCCCACAATCCTGAGCTGTCAGGGCTCCCGCAAGCCAATCCATAATTCCAGGAATTTGAAATCCTCGCTGCTTTCTTTCCTCTCCATCCAGAACTGTACACACGATCGGAAATTCAGCCAGCGATGAGAGCTTTTGGTCGGAAAATGCAACTGTGTATATGCTCCATTGGACTTTTGTTGGCCGAATTCCAGCCAGCAAAAGATTGAGAGCATGTTCTAAATTTTTCGGTCGGAAAAAGTTTTGATCAGAAATTCAGATCATCTTTAGCAAATCCGACGCGCAAAATTCCTACGCATGCTCGGAAACAATTTGACGCATGCTCTGAAGCATTGAACTTAATTTTCTCGGCTCGTCGTAGTGTTGTACATCACCGCTTTCTTCATGGTCGAAAGTTCAGCAAAATGTTGTGTGGCCGTGTGTATGCAAGCCAAGCTTGAGCAGAGTTCCGTCGGAAAAACCATCCAATATTTTTCTGACGGAAATTCCGCTCCTGTGTACGTGGCATAAGGATGGACCAGGTGGATTCTTAGTGGTCACCGTCACATGGACGGTGCACATCCCGTGATGTACGATAGGGAAAACTGGATTTTTGTACTTACCTGTAAAATCCAATTTTTGGAGTATATAACAGGACACAGAGGTCCTTCCCCTCTATGTTGCTTGGTGCACTGGTCAAGCGCCTCGAGAAACTCAAGAATTTTGCAACGAGTTATCGGATTTTTTTATCGACAAAATCGACAGCATTCGTGAAAAAATCCAACAGGAAAATACAATCAACCACATCCAAAAAGAGGAAACCGATTCAAACAACATTCAACATTCAAAGCCACCGAACTTTTCGCTGACCCCGATCGCCATAGACACCACAAAAAACATCATCAGAAGCCTCCGGGACAGCACATCACCCAATGATATCATCCCCACAAAACTTCTGAAAGAATGCTCTGACATCTTGGCACCTACTATAACGCTACTCATTAATCAGTCATTCAAAGAAGGAATTGTTCCTAACTCCCTCAAACAAGGCATAGTCAAACCCCTCCTAAAGAAACCCAACTTGGACCCAAGAAACCCTAACCACCGAAGACCGATAACTAGCCTGAGCACCATCTCCAAGATTATGGAGAAAGTAGGGGTACAACAGCTACAACTCCATCTGGACACACACAATCTCCTGGACCCTCTGCAATCAGGCTTCCGCTCGGGCCATGGCGCAGAAACAGCACTCCTTAAAATATGGGACGATGCCTTGGAAGCAGCAGATGACGGAGAATCATGTCTCTTGGTACTCCTGGACCTTAGTGCAGCGTTTGACACGCTGGATCACAGCACTTTACTCACCCGCCTCAAAGAAGTAGCGGGAGTCACAGACTCAGACTTACTATGGTTCACTTCCTTCTTAAGAAATCGGTCACAGACAGTGAAACTTGGAGCCTTCACCAGTGAATCTCGCGCAGTCTCCTATGGAGTCCCTCAAGGATCACCTTTATCACCCGTGCTCTTTAACATTTACATCCGTCCACTTCTTAAAATCATCAGAAAATCTGACCTATGCTTCCACTCATACGCAGATGATACTCAACTCTACCTTCGGATCCCCGGACAAAAAGACCAATATCAGGAATTGGAAAAATGCCTCGCATCAATAGACGACTGGATGTCCACTAACTCCCTCAAACTTAACGGAACCAAAACAGAACTCCTTCTCCTAAATGCAAACAGGAAAACTAATTCTACAACACCATGGACTCCGCCCACCATCCTTGGACAGACCATCCCCCTAAGCTTAAAAGCCAAAAGTCTCGGAGTCACTTTCGATTCAGAAATGTCAATGGATGCACAAATAGGATCAGTAGTCAGCGGATCCTACCATCTTCTACGCCTGCTACGTAGACTCATCCCCTTCATTCCAGAAAAGGACAAAGCCATAGTGGTAGGAACAATCATCAACTCTCGACTCGACTATGCAAACTCCCTCTACATAGGACTACCTAAATTCCAGATTGCACGACTACAAGTCGTTCAAAACACGGCAGCAAGACTAGTCACAGGAAAAAAAACATGGGAATCGATCTCCCCCTCCCTGATGACCCTCCATTGGCTAACTGTAAAGGATCGTATAACATTCAAGACCCTCTGCCTGACCCACAAAGGCACACAAGGAGATGCTCCTCTATACTTATGCGAAAAAATACAACACTACACTCCCAATCGCAACCTCCGATCTAACGACCAAAATCTCCTCCTCGTCCCCAAGTCCCGGTACAAATCAAGGGGAGAACGAAGATTTGCAGTCCAAGGACCACGGCTATGGAACGCTCTACCTACGAACATCCGCTTAGAAAAAGACCATCGGGCCTTCAGGAAAAAACTCAAGACCCACCTCTTCTAAGAAGGAATCAACCCAGGTCGAATCAAGCTCCTCGAGGCGATTCAGTTCGCAGTTGCAGCGCTATACAAATCTTTCATTCAATCATTCAAGGTGTATGGCTTGTCTTTTTTACCAGTGTCCAATCACCTATAGGTGCTGCCTAAACCTTATGAGTGAAGATTAATATGGCTGCTCTGTGTCCCATGATAAACTCAAAGAAATGGATTTTACAGATAAGTACAAAAATCCAGTTTTATTCTCTATGACAGTTCATAGCACTGTCATGGTGATATTAAAATATTCTATAAAGAAATACCCTTTTTATGAAAGTTATTCAAATGGATATAGGGGGCCTCAACTCTTCCGGGAAGGCTGTCCACAAGGTTTAGGAGTGAGTCTATGGGAATGTTTGACCATTCCTCCAGAAGAACATTTGTGAGGTCAGACACTGATGTTGGAGGGAATGTCTGGCTCGCAGTCTCAGCTTTAATTCATCCCAAAGGTGTCTATCGGGTTGAGGTCAGGTCAGTCAAGTTCATCCACCCCAAACTCGCTCATCCATGTCTTTATGGACCTTGCTTTGTGCACTAGTCCAAATCATTTGGAGGAGGAGGGATTATGGTGGGGGATGGGCATATAACCGAGTAGAGAAAGTCCCATAAGCAGTAGATCCAAGCAGACGACTATACCTGGCAACTGTCAAACACCACTGCAGGGGAGACGCTGATAGTGCTGTCTGGAAAGGATGCCTCTGCACATAATCGCAGTGCACGTCTCTGGCTGCTTGTGATCAATTGCATAGAATCATGGGAGATGCATTTCGGAGAGCAACTTCTGTCCTTCCTCATACAAACTAACAGTAACCTCCGGGATGTAAATCCATGTCCAGTAGTGTGGGTATTAACCTTTAATCATCCTACTAGATGCTGCCAATCGTTGTGTGATCTATGCGGCATATGAAAAACGAATGGCATACTAAATTTGAGTTAGGAAATACATAAATAAATGTAATAAACAATTAAAATAAACAATTGATGGAATTGTGATGGATAAACCTTATTTATGTACATACAATCATTTTATATAATTTTATCTCTATGCAATGATAATAAATTGATTAATTCATTAAGTACATTTGGGCTTAAAAACATAAGAATAACAAATGTAAATAAATAATTGTAATGTCAAAAAAAAAAAATTACGTTTTTTTTTTAATGAAAAATAAATAAAGATTTTTTATCTGTCTATTAGGGATGAGCTTTGTGTTTGATTCCAACCCATGTTGGACTTGAACATCGGCTGTTCGACCGTTCGTCAAATTGCGAACGTTATGGGCCGTTCGCGCCAAATTCCAGTGGCGCGTCACAACCCATAATTCACTGTGGCATCGCAGTGCATTGCTGGCTGCTGATTGGCCAAGCATGCACTATGACCCACATGCTTGGCCAATCACAGCGCCGCCTGTACAGCGAGCCGTAATTGGCCAAAGCCAGGGTGGCTCAGGGGGTTTAGTACACGCCCCACGCTATATAAGGCCGCCTGGAAGTCGGCCTGCTGATAGAGAGAGAGAGATAGACAGTGTCATTTCATTTAATTTGAGTTAGAAAGAGCAGGTAGGAGGCGAGTCAGTTAGATGCAGTCAGTGTATTGTTTATATATATGCATCCTAGGTGTTGTATATATATTTATATATATATATATATATATATATATATATATATATATTGTGACAGTAGGAGATGCTGTCTAGGTGGAATTAACGGTTTGGGGGACACAGGGTATGCACATTTGCTTGGTGCAAGGCTACAGAGCATAAATGTGGACTGGAGAGAACTGCTTTTGCAGCTTTCTCCAGGTTTTGGTATTTGGTCATGGGGCTCTGTAGTTTGGAGATTCCAGAGTGTCTTGGGTGGGACGGAATCTCCAACCCTGTGTCCAGATTTTGTAAATTGCCAGCAGGGTGTGTGCTCAGGTGAGCACAGCACTTATAATGAGTGTATGGGAAGACTTCATGGCTCCCAGTTGGAGACTGCTCCACACCCAGAGAGACAGCAGGTCTCCAGGAGTCAGAGAGGTTGCAGGAGGCAGCCAGAACGTGCGACTGCAAGAAGCAGTGCAACAGCCTGAGGACTAAGGCCAGAGCGAAGCTGTGGGCGCTAAAGAGAAGCCATCCACAGTGAGGAAATCCTGTGGTCTGTGTGACCAGGACAAAGCGCAGAGGTACTGCTAAAGAGCCAGGTGGGCTAGCATTTTCTGTGAGTGTTTATTTGCTGGAGAAGAACCCCTGTGTGGGAAACCTTTATGTCAAAGACTTTCATTTGCCTTTTAATAAAAATGGGCTACCATGCCCTTAAATATAGTTCCTGACTGGCTTGAATCACTAACAAACGCATCTACCACGAGAGCTAATGGTCCCCCATGTTACAATATATACACTGTATTCAGTTTAGCTAGATTCGTTCCTGTGTACTGTGTCCTTTGCACAGTGTGCACTGAAAGCTTCCCCAATGGCTGGTGTTCTTCTGATCCTATGCCACAGGCAGGCAGCTGCAGTAATTACAGTTGGTGTACTATGTACTCTGCACAGTGTGCACGTAAAGCTACCCCAATTGATGGTGTCCTTCTGATCCTATACTGCAGGCAGCTGCAGTAATTACAGTTGGTGTACTGTGTACTCTGCACAGTGTGCACTTAAAGCTACCCCAATTGCTGGTGTTCTTCTGATCCTATACCACAGGCAGGCATCTGCAGTAATTACAGTTGGTGTACTGTGTACTCTGCACAGTGTGCACTTAAAGCTACCCCAATTGCTGGTGTTGTTCTGATTCTATACCACAGGCAGGCAGATACAGTAATTACAGTTGGTGTACTGTGTACTCTGCACAGTGTGCACTTAAAGCTACCCCAATTGCTGGTGTTCTTCTGATCCTATACCACAGGCAGGCAGCTGCAGTAATTACAGTTGGTGTACTGTGTACTCTGCACAGTGTGCACTTAAAGCTACCCCAATTGCTGGTGTTCTTCTGATCCTATACCGCAGACAGCTGCAGTAATTACATTTGGTGTACTGTGTCCTCTGCACAGTGTGCACCTAAAGCTACCCCAATTGCTGGTGTTCTTCTGATCCTATACCGCAGGCAGCTGCAGTAATTACAGCTGGTGTACTATGTCCTCTGCACAGTGTGCACCTAAAGCTAAGCCAATTGCTGGTGTTCTTCTGAACCTATACCACAGGCAGGCAGCTGCAGTAATTACAGTTGGTGTACTGTGTCCTCTGCACAGTGTACACCTAAATCTACCCCAATTGCTTGTGTTCTTCTGAACCTATACCACAGGCAAGCAGCTGCAGTATTTACAGTTGGTGTATTGTGTCCTCTGCACAGCATGCACATAACGCTACCTGAAGACAATTGCTGGTGTTCTCATACTAATAATACTACAGGCAGGCAGTTGATTCTGCTAGCTGCAGTATAATCAGTATAAATATACATCCCAGCTTTGTACAGCTACATCTCACTGTAGGCCAACCAGGAGAGGCAGACAGTCACAAGCCAATAAAAGAGGGCAAGCAGGCTCTGTGTCTACAGGCAACAGTGCTGGTCGTGGACACGGTGCATCCTCATCAGCACGTGGCTGTGGGACACGCTTGTCCTTTTTTTTCGGCAGCTGGCCGTGTTGAGCCACAACATGCCGAAGACTTGATAGAGTGGATGACCAAGCCGTCCTCATCCTCCTCATCCTCTCTCACCCAGGCTCAGGGTACTTTGTCTGGCAAAGCAGCTGCCAACGCGGCCTCTTCCCTCGGCTCAATGACATCAGTCACTCCTTCCCTAGCCCCACCATGTCCTCCTGTGGAGTCCCCCGAACTATTTGACCACAGTGTTGGGTACATGCTCCAGGAGGATGCCCAGCATTTTGAAGGCTCTGATGATGGTACCCAGCTAGAGGAAGGCAGTAATCTGAGCCCAGAGAGAGGGGGTGCCCAAAAGGACAGCAATCTGGCAGTCATGTTCCCCCAGCTGCAGCATACTGCCAGGTTTGCTCCAGTGATGAGGAGGGAGGGGATGATGAGGTCACTGACTCCACGTGGGTGCCTGATAGGAGAGAGGAGGAGGAGGAGGAGGCACATCTCCAACGAGGCAGGATGCCCTCCAGGGGCCAGCTTAAGGGCAGCACACCGACTGCATTACACCACAGAGCTCCACATGTGCAGGGCGCTGCTGTCTCTGTGCGTTATTCCAAAAGTTCTTTGGTGTTTCTTGAGAAGAGTGCATCAGATCGCACCGCTGCTATTTGCAACATATGTCTCAAGCGTATCTCGCATGGCCAAAACATCAGCCGCTTGGGCAACACATGCTTGACCAGACATATGTCGACCTGCCATGCAGTTCGTTGGCAAGCGTACCTAAAAGACCCACACCAAAGAACAAAGCGGACCTCTCCTTGCTCCTCATCAGCTGGGATCTCCAACCCCACTATACCTTCAGTCCTCTCTGAAACCTGCACTGAGAGGAATGAAGGTGTAGAATTAGGTGTGTCACAGCCAAGTACTTGTGGGCAATCTGCTATCGGTACACCGACGTCAGATTGTACCAGGCAAATTTCCCTGCCCCAGCTGCTGCACCGCCGAAAGAAGTTCACTCCCAGCCATCCACATGCCCAGCGGTTGAATGCTAGCTTGGCTAAATTGCTAGCACTTCAACTGCTCCTTTTCAGTTGGTAGACTCTGCCCGCTTCCGTGAGTTTGTGGAATGTGGAAGGGTTCCTCAGTGGCAGGTTCCCAAACGTCACTTTTTCTCAAGAAGGCGATTACGGCTCTCTACCGGCATGTGGAAGGCAATGTCTTGGCCTCGCTGGACAGGGCGGTTAGCGGTAAGGTGCATATTACCGCTGATTCATGGTCCAGCAGGCATGGACAGGGACGTTACCTATCTTTCACGGCGCATTGGGTGACTCTCCTGGCAGCTGGGAAGGATGCAGGACAAGGTGCAGTAGTGTTGGAGGTTGTTCCGCCACCACGCCTCCAAAATGCTACTACTGGTGATTCTGACACACCTCTCTCCTCCACCCCTCCTCTTCTTCCTCCATGGCCTCTTCCTGTGCTTTGTCCTCGGAACCAGCAGTGCTCCGTAGGCATTCAAGGGGCTACGCAAGTAAACAGGCAAAAAGATGCCATGCGGTGCTTGCACTGTTGTGCTTGGGGGACAGGAGCCACACTGGGGCTTAGAATCTGTCAGCTCTGCAGGGGCAGGCTGAGAGGTGGTTGACGCCACGCCAGCTTAAGCCAGGAATGGTGGTTTGCGACAATGGCACCAACCTCCTCTCTGCCCTCTGACAGGGACAACTGACCCATGTGCCCTGTTTGGCTCACGTCCTTAACTTGGTGGTGCAGTGGTTCTTGGGCAGGTACCCGGCCTTACAGGATGTCCTGAGGCAGGCCAGGAAAGTCTGTGTGCATTTCCGCTGGTCATATAATGCCAGTGCTTGGCTGGCTAACCTACAAAAATAATTTAACCTGCCCAAGAACCGCCTGATCTGTGACATGCCCACCAGGTGGAACTCAACGTTGGCCATACTGCAGCGGCTGCACATGCAGCAGAGGGCCATTAATGAGTACCTGTGCGACTACGGCACCAGGACAGGGTCAGGGGAGCTTGTTTTTTTTTCCCACGCCAGTGGGCCATGATCAGGGATGCATGCACTGTCCTGTCACCATTTGAGGAGGCCACGAGGATGGTGAGCAGTGACAGTGCATGCATCAGTGACACTGTGCCTCTTGTCCACCTGTTGGAGCACACACTGCGTGGAATAATGGACAGGGCACTTGAGGCAGAACAGAAGCAGGAAGAGGAGGACTTCCTTACCTCTCAAGGCCTCCTTTATCCAGACAGTGTTCCTGCTGGCCCGCCGATCACACAGGAAGAGGACGAGGAGGAGAAGGATTGTGTCAGCATGGAGGTGGAGCCTGGTACTCAGCATCAGCAGCAGTCTTTTAGGGATCATTTACAGTCCCAAGAAACCTGTGGACTTGTACGTGGCTGGGAGGAGGTGGCTGCAGATCATGTCGTCCTTAGTGACCCAGAGGACTCCGGACCGAATGTCTCAGCTAACATACGCTGCAGGGCCTCCCTCATCCTGCAAAGCCTGCGGAAGGATCCTCATATTTGTCGGATCAAGGAGAGGGATCATTACTGGCTGGCAACCCTCCTTGATCCACGTTACAAGGGTAAGGTTGCGGACCTTATCTTGCCGTCGCAGAGGGAGCAGAGGATGAAACATCTTCGGGAGGCCTTAAAGAAAGGTCTGTACAACGCGTTCCCAGAGACTGAGAATTGGAAAAAGTACAAATATACGGCTTGACAGATAGAATGACTTTAGGTTGTGTCCGCCCGGTATTTGTAGCAGCGCTATATGGTATTTTCACAGTTTAATGTGAATAAATTATTGGAGAGAGTGCATATTCAAAAAATTCATATCTAATAAATAATGTGGAATACTTATTGCAGAATAATAAATATTTGAATAAAAAAATAATATATTATATTAAAATAATATATTAAAAGTGCACGTGAATAAAAATATTAAATTATATGAATATTAAATTATGTAAAAGAGTTGAATCAATAAATAAATATATGGATAAAACAAGCGTGTCTCCAAAACAACAGAGTGCTAAAAAGTCCACGTGTTCCACAAGATCATCCAATCACGTAAGTATGAGCAATAATTTGTGACAGTTCTAAAGTTATAAATTCTTGTGCTGAGATTCCGTGACTTCCACCATAGATTTCACCGTGTGGGAAGACTGTCCCCTTTTGGGGGTACACTCACCAGAAATATACTTTATATGCGCCTGTAGTTAAAATTTGTGTGGACCTTCTCCTCCAACATCAGCAAATAAAACCTTGCGGGTAAATATAACCAGGGACCAGCCTTTTCCTCCAGTATCAGTCAGTCATATCATCCTCAGCGTGGTTTATTTATATGTACATGTGTGGAGACAAATATTGGGCCACATAGCGTAATATTGCTTAAAATATTTATTGAAATAATTTCCCTTTAATTTGTAAAAATTATATAGTATCTATACAAATCCCCCCTAGTGGGTTCTGCGTACCGAAAACAAGATAAAAAACAGCATTCAAGAATAAGTGTAGCGGTGTACTGTGCCTGCTCTGGCCGGATGTGGAGTTTTTCTGTGCCTTCAGCGAGGCAAACAGCGTCCTTCCTGTCCGGATAGCCGTGGAGCGCACCGTGGACCGCAAATACGTCTGACGTCACTTCCTGTTGACCTACGCCCTGACGCGTTTCGTCATTTCCGACTTCTTCTCGAGGGCGTAGGTCACCAGGCAGGAAGTGAGGTTTATATACACTGACGGACAGCGCTGACGCCCAATCAGGGGGCTTAATTGTCCTCCCTTAGGTGCCGATATTGCGTAATACCATAGTCTAATGTTAGAGGTCCACTGCGGACTATATTGGCAGAGCGCAGCGTCATCCCAGTGCAATAAACAACAGAGCATGCACATCCTATGTAAAAATTATATGTACCAATCGTGTGTATATCATTATAATACATCATGTAGCACATAACATTGTGGTGCATCTCTAGTTACACATGTTATTTAAAAATTCATGTTATTAAAAAGAAATGCGTGCGGACTGTAATAGTCAGCGGGTTCACATGATGTCACCCGCATACTCGATGCCCAAAGAATGTGAATGCAATGTACATAGGAAAAAACGGGGAAAAAAATATATCATGGACTTATAATTTGCGTGATATTAATTTTAAACCGCCGAGATAAATGTTTAAATACACGAGTATAGAAATCAGACACTTATATGCATATGTGATTAAAATATGCATATAAATTAATGTTACTGAATAAAGGGGAAGTCCCCAGTATGCAAATACAAAATATTGCAATAGTGACTAATAGGTATGTGATTAGTCATATTTGCATGTGACATGGAGTATTTTAAAGTAATTTAAAATTAGATAGCATTGGTCATATTGCATGTGACATGAAAAATTTAAAATAATTTAAAATTAGATAGCATTTGATGGTTTATTTAAAATGGTATTATTGTTTGAAGTGGACAAGGAAATTCGTCACTATTAGTCACTATTGCAATATTTTGTATTTGCATACTGGGGACTTCCCCTTTATTCAGTAACATTAATTTATATGCATATTTTAATCACATATGCATATAAGTGTCTGATTTCTATACTCGTGTATTTAAACATTTATCTCGGCGGTTTAAAATTAATATCACGCAAATTATAAGTCCATGATATATTTTTTTCCCCGTTTTTTCCTATGTACATTGCATTCACATTCTTTGGGCATCGAGTATGCGGGTGACATCATGTGAACCCGCTGACTATTACAGTCCGCACGCATTTCTTTTTAATAACATGAATTTTTAAATAACATGTGTAACTAGAGATGCACCACAATGTTATGTGCTACATGATGTATTATAATGATATACACACGATTGGTACATATAATTTTTACATAGGATGTGCATGCTCTGTTGTTTATTGCACTGGGATGACGCTGCGCTCTGCCAATATAGTCCGCAGTGGACCTCTAACATTAGACTATGGTATTACGCAATATCGGCACCTAAGGGAGGACAATTAAGCCCCCTGATTGGGCGTCAGCGCTGTCCGTCAGTGTATATAAACCTCACTTCCTGCCTGGTGACCTACGCCCTCGAGAAGAAGTCGGAAATGACGAAACGCGTCAGGGCGTAGGTCAACAGGAAGTGACGTCAGACGTATTTGCGGTCCACGGTGCGCTCCACGGCTATCCGGACAGGAAGGACGCTGTTTGCCTCGCTGAAGGCACAGAAAAACTCCACATCCGGCCAGAGCAGGCACAGTACACCGCTACACTTATTCTTGAATGCTGTTTTTTATCTTGTTTTCGGTACGCAGAACCCACTAGGGGGGATTTGTATAGATACTATATAATTTTTACAAATTAAAGGGAAATTATTTCAATAAATATTTTAAGCAATATTACGCTATGTGGCCCAATATTTGTCTCCACACATGTACATATAAATAAACCACGCTGAGGATGATATGACTGACTGATACTGGAGGAAAAGGCTGGTCCCTGGTTATATTTACCCGCAAGGTTTTATTTGCTGATGTTGGAGGAGAAGGTCCACACAAATTTTAACTACAGGCGCATATAAAGTATATTTCTGGTGAGTGTACCCCCAAAAGGGGACAGTCTTCCCACACGGTGAAATCTATGGTGGAAGTCACGGAATCTCAGCACAAGAATTTATAACTTTAGAACTGTCACAAATTATTGCTCATACTTACGTGATTGGATGATCTTGTGGAACACGTGGACTTTTTAGCACTCTGTTGTTTTGGAGACACGCTTGTTTTATCCATATATTTATTTATTGATTCAACTCTTTTACATAATTTAATATTCATATAATTTAATATTTTTATTCACGTGCACTTTTAATATATTATTTTAATATAATATATTATTTTTTTATTCAAATATTTATTATTCTGCAATAAGTATTCCACATTATTTATTAGATATGAATTTTTTGAATATGCACTCTCTCCAATAATTTATTCACATTAAACTGTGAAAATACCATATAGCGCTGCTACAAATACCGGGCGGACACAACCTAAAGTCATTCTATCTGTCAAGCCGTATATTTGTACTTTTTCCAATACTCTTGTTTGCATAAGCAGCTGCTTCAAAATGTGTATATAGATCTTCTATACTCTCACATTTTTACTTGAATTGTCCTTCACAGACAACCTTAGTATCCAATTTTATCACACACACACACACCTTTGATATTCATTTATTTAATTATATTTTAATATACACAGGTTTTCACTAAATATATATTTTCATTTACCTATATATTTATTATCACATATTATATATATTTATTTATTTATTTATATATATGAGCACTTTTTTGGGATCTTGATCACCCACCATCCCAAATACTAGTACACAAACCCAAAGAGCGCAGAGCGGTGTTTTAAATAGGAGGGCAGAAAATATAAACACCCCTTTTTTTGAGAGACTGAGAGGTCACAAATTCCTGGTCCTGGACAACGTGTTGCTGAGGCTTCGGTCAGTCACAGAAGGAGCAGTGGAGAAGGTGGCCGTCTAACCGATGCGTTCAGACAATTTTTTAGTCCGCAGCCAAAAGGTCTGATCGGTTCCAGCAACCATCGCCAGCATCTGATTAACACGATGCAGGAATACCTAGGGGCAAGATCAGACTTGGACACCTTTCCCACCGAAAATCCTCTGGGTTACTGGGTTACTTGAGGATGGATCACTGGCCAGAGCTTGCACAGTATGCAATTGAGCTACTGGCCTGTCCTGCATCCAGTGTTCTATCTGAACGCACATTCAGTGCAGCTGAAGGCTTTGTAACTGATCACAGAGTGCGCCTGTCCACAGCCTCGGTTGATTGGCTCCCCTTCATAAAAATGAATCAGTCTTGGATCACCAGCTACCAACTAGAGTATCTGTGAGGGGTTGCAGTGTTGTGGCATCAGCACCAGTGCCTAAAGCCCAATTTTTCTGCACCTGTTTAACAGGGGCCTGTAATTACAATTTTTGCTGTAATATTTTGCAGCAGGGCTCGTTCCTGCGATCAACTAGAGTATCTGTGAGTCATTGTAGTGTTGTGGCACCAGCACCAGTGCCTAAGGCCCAATTTTTCTGCCCCTGTTTAACAGCCGCATATAATTACAATTTTTGCTGTAATATTTTGCAGCAGGGCCCGTTCCTGCGCTCAATAAGAGTATCTGTGAGACTTTACAGTTTTGTGTCAACACCACCGCCGCCTAAGGCCCAATTTTTCTTCCCCTGCCTAATAGGGGTGCGTAATTACAATTTTTGATCTAATATTTCACAGAATGGCCCATTCCTGCGCCCACCAAGAGTAACTGTGATGGCTTACAGTGTTGTGGCAACACCACCACACCACCACCATGGCCCAATTTTTCTGACCCTGTTTAACAAGGGCATGTAATTACAATTCTGGATAAAATATTTCACAGCAGGGCCCGTTCAAGCGCCCACCAAGAGTAACTGTGAGGGCTTACAGTGTTCTGGTACCACCAACACCTAAGGCCCAAATTTCTGCAGAGTACATAGGGCAGGCCGTATAGTATATACAGGCGGTCCCCTACTTTCAAACATCCGACTTACAAACGACTCCTACTTAGAAACGGAGGGAGACAACAGGAAGTGAGAGGAAATCTACCCCTAGAAAGAGAAATTCTCTCCTGTAAGAGTTAATATGGGAAAAAGTTGTCTCCACTGAAGCTTTAATACCAATCCTTGTTTCCCTAAAAACCCCAAATTTTTTAAAAATCCAATTGTCATTGGGACAGAAAGTGAGGTGAAATCTTCTGAACAGGGGCACAGACAGCAAAACAAATGTTACAGGGGTGATGATAACCCTTCCCTATGTTATCCAAAAAGCTTAAAAATAGATTTTTTGGCTGGAGGTACACTTAAAAAATGTACCTGTTCCAAATTACAGATTCAACTTAAGAACAAACTTACAGTCCATATCTTGTTTGTAACCCGGGGACCGCCTGTATACTGCTGTTCAGAGTATATAAGGCCTGGGGGCCCCACGCCTTTTCTTTTTTTAATTTGGGTGCAGGGTTACCCTTCATATGCATACAAGACCCAAAGGGCCTGGTAATGGGCTGGGGGGTTACCCATGCTATTTTTTCTCAATAATTTTCATCCATGTTGCCGGGATCCAACATTACATTACAGCCGCAAGCAGTTTTAAATGACTTTTATTCCTTTAGAAATGTAATTTTGTGCAGGGACTGTTCTAAACACGGGAAACACGCACCACTTTACAGGCATACTATAGACACCCCCCAGGTATGATATTTAAACAAATATTTCACTTTTATTTTTTCACTAAATTACTGCTCCCGAAAAAACGTCAGTTTTTGCATTGATACATGTCCCCTGGGGCAGGACCCGGGTCCCCAAACCTTTTTTAGGACAATAACTTGCATATTAGCCTTTAAAATTCACACTTTTAATTTCCCACGTTCGAGTCCCATGGACTTTAATGGTGTTCGAATGTTCGCGCAAACTTTCCGGTCCGTTCGCATGTTCTGGATGCGAACCGATCAGCTCCGTGTCTGAATAGACACACAGAGCAGCGGATAGCAGCGGCTTAGCTCGGGTGGTCCCATAGCAAGCTGCTTGCTGTGGGGGCACTTGGCAAGAGGGAGGGGCCAGGAGCGCCGGCTGGGGACCTAAAAAGAGGATGATTTGGGCTCCTCTGTACAAAACCACTGCACAGAGCATGTAAGATTTTAATTTAATACGATCAAATTTCAAATTAAAAGAGAAATGATCTCTGTTTGTTTACTATGGGTTTTTGCACTTGGCAGAGCATGTAAGTATAAAAACACTGCACAGAGCATGTAAGTATAACATGTTTATTTTATTCTTTATGAAAAAATACGAGACTTTAATAACACTTTAAGCAATCAGATTTTAATTTAATACGATCAAATTTCAAATTAAAAGAGAAATTATCTCTGTTTGTTTACTATGGGTTTTTGCATTTTTCAAAACATCATTGCTCACGGCACTGTATTGATGAATTATCTCATAGAATGGGTATATTTTTAGCTGGAAAAAATCAGTTGACGATGATATTACTTACACAAGAACTTTTTATGTCATTATAGACAATTGTCAGGACACCATTACAATCAATTACACGTTGGACAGCGGGACACCAAGACAATAATAAAATAATTATGACCACAGGGGCACACATGAAATAATTATACATTTCTAATTCCCATATACGTCCACTTAGGTCATTCTTGAACTTTGGTTTCCTGTCTCATGATTGGTCAGATCTTCTCTGGTACCTGTATAAAAGGTTATCCAGAAGACAAGTGTCACACCAAGCTTCAGAGAGAAGATATTTCACATTACATTGCAGGAGAATTCTGAACAAGATGAATGGAAAAGTCTTCCTCCTGCTTCTGGTCTGTATTACGGGACTGGTGACCAGTCTACCTCTATCTGCACAAGTACAGGTGAGATGATGAGCTGACATGAAAAGTAAAGGGGGCAAGTGACAACTATATTTAGGAAAGTATATTCCAAGAAGTTACTGACAATATTAGCTAGTAGTGAAGTGTAAATCTAGCCAAAATAGTTATCCCCTTAGCTTTAGATAAAGTGGTAGGGGGTTAGGAATCCTGGTAGATTTTAACACTTCCTTATTATTGTCCGGGTCCCCTGTAGGGAGATTTTACTTTTGTAAAGGCCATTGCCATTAGGACAGAAAGTGAGGGGAAATCCAAAATGTTATATTTGGGAACAGAACAGATAATACAGTAAAATCTTCCAATGATGACTGTTGTGGTAATATCTGTCTAAGTAAGTATTTTACCTCACTTTTGAGAGATTCCTAGTAGGGCTGAGGAGGACTCTGCTGGATGGGGATGAGTTGGGGCCAAAACTTGTTATCTCTTATTATTGTATTTCATTTGAAATAATATATTGATATAAAACTTTACTTTTCAGTACCATCTACTTGGAGTGAACAAAGATGGTAAGCTTCTTAACATTCTTATTTAAGAAATCATTTTTGCTTTCTTTCTGTTCTCTATCAGCTGTTTTGTTTGTTCTGTTTTTTCCTCCAGTTCATTAATCCCTTTTTTTTAACATTCCTAATCCTAAATCCTAATTCCTAAATCAAAAATTGTTTGCACTGCTCCATTGGCCCTAATGAGCCTGGCCAGATAATCTATACAATTATTTTCCTTCTTCGTCTAGAACCAGCCTCTAAGAAAGACCATTCCACATTTTTATAGCTCTTATGGTAAACATCCATTTTAACTACTTGCCATTGGCTCATAGCCGAATGACGGCTAGAGGGCGGTTGCATAACTCTGGGAGGGCATACAGTGAAATCCTCCCAGAATCCCGCTCTCGCGCGCACCCTGGTGCGTGCACCCAAGAACATCCGTGACCAGTGGGTCCAGAGGACCCGGTGCATCACGGTTCACAGTAAATGGGCGCTGATAGCGGCCGTTTACCACGTGATCACTCCATCAAATGACCTCATGTCATGATGCCCGTTCCTCTCTCCCCTTTGTGTACCGATCGGTACAGTGCGAGGGGAGAGGGGGAGAGAGCACATGGCAGCAGCACTGTGGGCTGGATCTGTAGTGCCCATAGCGCTGCTCTGTGACAAGTGCAGTCACATCCATCCATCCATGCTCAGCCATCCCTCCATGCTCAGCCATACTCTGCAATACCCTGCAAATACTCTGCAATACTCTGCAATACACTGCAATACCCTGCAATACCCTGCAATACCCTGCAATACTCTGCAATACTCTGCAATGCCCTGCAATACCCTGCAATACCCTGCAATATTCTGCAAAACTCTGCAATACCCTGCAATACTCTGCAATGCCCTGCAATACCCTGCAATACTCTGCAATACCCTGAAATACTCTGCAAAACTCTGCAATACCCTGCAATACTCTGCAATACCCTGCAATACCCTGCAATGCCCTGCCATACTCTGCAATACTCTGCAATACCCTGCAAAACTCTGCAATACACTGCAATACCCTGCAATACCCTGCAATACCCTGCCATACCCTGCAATACCCTACCATACTCTGCCATACTCTGTAATACCCTGCTATACTCTGCAATACCCAGCTGTATTCTGCAATACCCAGCCATACTCTGCCATACTCAGCGATACCCAGCCATGCTCAGCCATGCTCAGCCATACCCAGCCATGCTCAGCCATACTCGGCCATGCTCAGCCATGCTCAACCATACTCAGCCGTACTCAGCCGTACTCTGCCATGCTCAGCCATACTCAGCTGTACTCGGCCTCTGTATGTGGCCAGGCTGTGTAAGTCTCACATATGTGGTATCGCCGTACTCAGAAGGAGTAGGAGAATCTATTTTGGGGTGTCATTTTTGGTATGTACATGCTATGTGTTAGAAATATTGTATACATGGATAACTTTGTTTTAAAAAAAGAATTTTAACCACTTCTTGCCCGCCGGCCTTCATATGACGTCCTTGATTTTGTGCAGGGATATCTGAATGATTCCTGCAGCTACAGGCATTATTCAGATGCCCTTTGATTTGTAGCAGGACTTGGGGATGAGGAGGTGGTTTTGGTTAGTTGATCGGAGGCTGCGATTGGGTGTGTAGTGTCACTGAGAGTCACTTCCCTAGCACAGCCCCCTCCCTCATTGTTTCTCTTAGCCCTCTCCTCTTCTGGGAGTGTCCAATTACTGTCTGTGCTGGCCCAGCATCTCTGTCCCTCCCCTCACCTCTCCACATAAACTTTAAATTAGCTGCTGGGGGAGGAGTGAAGAGGAATATTGTAAATGTAATTTCGGCTGTTTACACAAGGAAGATTTTTTACATTTAATGACATTCCTAAAATATGTTACATGCACATATAATCATCGGCATGTTTTTTAGACCCTGGCAACACGGTATTTTTTAAAGTCACCTCCCTTTGCTTAGGTGACAGTATTTATGATAATCATGGTGATTCAGGCAAAGACTTAAAGCGAGATTCCACCCTAAAGTGGAACTTCCGCTTTTCGGAACCCTCCCCCCCTCCGGTGTCGCATTTGGCACCTTTCAGGGGGGAGGGGGGTGCAGATACCTGTCTAAGACAGGTATCTGCACCCACTTCCGGGCATAAACTCCCACGGAAGTTTACGTCACTTCCTGTCCTGGCGCTGTCTCCGGGACACACACGTGTCCCGGCAGACAGTGCTGATGATTCTTATTGCGCTGCGCAGTAGGGAACCGGGAAGTGAAGCCGTAAAGGCGACACTTCCTGATTCCCCCACAGAGAATGGCGCCGGCAGCAGCAGAGAGCCGAGCGATTGATCGGCCTCTGCTGCCGACATCACTGGAACCATTGACAGGTAAGTGTCCATTTATTAAAAGTCAGCAGCGGCAGTATTTCTAGCTGCCGGCTTTTAACTTTTTTTCTTCAGTTACAGTCTCGCTTTAAAGAATTTCCCGACCAGAGGTGTCACAGATCAGGGATAGCTTTGTAGAGCTATTTTTTCATTGATTGATAATTCAATTCATAAAATGCGTTCAAAATTTACACAAAATTAAGTCACAAATTTTTTGGTTGCGATTATTACACTAGATGTGCCTAATGTGTATTTTGTATACACAGCCCCAAAGAGTGAAGACTCCGAAGTGCCACAAGGGATCTTCAGCAAGATTTTGAAAGCTAATAAAGGTAATTATTCTAAACCACAGGATTCTTTACTGTATTATGAGGGCACTAAATCCAGGCAAGGGAATAGACAATAACCAATTATAATCAATAAAGTTATGAGTTTCAGGGTCCTTTAAATCATGCACTGATGGACTAGCCAATAGCTTGTGAGGAGAAATATGGCACTCTTGTCTTAGGTTACAAGATCTTCGCCATTGCTAAATGAGTGTTTAAAATCACTATTCCATTTCTAAAAAGACTGATTGGGTTATTCCTATTCACTTCTACCATTACAGTGAAACTTGTGAGATAAAGAGGTTGATTTATTAAAGGCAAATAGACTGTTCACTTTGCAAACTTTGGAAATTTCACTTTGCATGGGAATTTAGTAGAAAATCAGCATTAGAATATCTAGTAAAACTGTTTATTCTTCTGTTGCAATTTCTAGTTATAAATCTACAATTAAAGCTGAACTCCAGGTAGATAAAAAAAAAAAAAACAAAAATGAATGCAGCTCTGTATTCCTTACTACATCTTAATTGTACTCTTCTAAATACAAGTGATGTAAGTACTTTCATTGTAGAGCTCAGACTAGAGGTGGCAGAAGTAGCACAACAAGTATGTTATCTGTACTGTAGTGTATGCTCCATTGTAATAGGAGGAGAGAGCAGAGTGACAGACACATGAGATTATCAGACCTGTAAGTGTTACTTCACTGCAGCAGAGCAAAATCAGGTCTCCTCCCCTGTCAAATAGGACTGTGTGTAATCAGGTGCTTACAGATTAGCAAGTTAGTTTGTTTTGGTTGCCCAGGTGGGAAGGGGTTAAGCTCTGCTCTCCATAGTGGGAAGGCTCTACTCGGGGGCACACTTTTTGCTGTAACCTGAATGGGAAGATTCAAGAGGCGAACTTCACAGCAGCAGAACAAAATCAGGTCTCCTCCCCTGCCAAACTGAGTACTGTAAAGCTGGGCCTGTGGACTGCATGAAAATATCTAACAGGTTTATCCAGATGCACAGATTCCCACTGTGCCTATTCTATTCTGTTGTATACCCCAACACTGTACTGTACTGCATCTGATTAGATACAGCCACTGTTAGTTCTAAAATTATCTGTTTGGACTGACAGTGCCACCCACGTAGCAAACTTCAGCCAGTTCACAGTGTATGGGCAGCTTAAATCCAATGCATTTTAGTGTATTATCTATAACAATTTTCTGTATTTTCAGATAGCAAAACATCCATGTATGGAGGCGATATGCTGGTACAGAATGACCGCAGCGCCATTAAGTGTCCTTCTTGCCTTTGGCCTAAAAGTTCTATTGGTACTGTTCCTGTTCCCTACATCATATCATCCAGCTACAGTGAGTTCCCTCTTTTTTCTCTTGCATTGAAGTATTCATTGCTATTTGTTATTTGTAGAAACCCAACCTTCTATCTCTGTTTTCAGGTCCAAGTGAACTGAACAGTATTGTACTGGCCATGGCCGAGTTTGAGACATTGACTTGTGTGAGGTTTGTGCCTCTTACAACAGAAGGTGATTACATCAACATCACTCCAGATGGCGGGTAAGGTCTATTGTCTATAATAGTTCTTCACATAAAGAGGAACAGTAGGGAGCATCTAAAACATAAACACCTTAGACTTTACAGCACCTATTCATGCATGATGGCTTCTCTTTTAAATTTCCTCCAAAAACTATAGAACTCCTCTGTACATTTACAAATACATGTGAAAGTCACAAGCCAACAACAAGGGGCTTCTTGGTTGTCTCCTTTTTTTGTGTATCTAGCAGATATAGCACAGGGACATAAAATATTTATCCCAGTGCTGCTAACAGTATATAATAGTATATAATAGAAAAATGGAAGTGACTGAGAGGGAGTGGGGCTTAGTGTCAACAGACTCAATGAATTCCACTTAAAATTGAGAAAATAAAAAAAAAATGAAAATAAAACATGTCTGTCCAAAAGTGAGCAGCGATCCAATGCTTGGAGCCAGCACAACGTTACTTAGCTCCCAAATGCCATACCTCTTATTAGAACTGGGCACATACATAGGGATGCACCTGTTGATATAAGTTAGAAAGTTCAAAAGCTTAGCACATACAGATATTGATTGTTTTCTTTATATAGCTCAGATTCAATCATTGTTTCTATTAAAACTATTGTCTTAGGCTCCCAAATGGTATTAAAGCATAACACTTTTGAACTGTATATTTACCATTTCTAGCTGTTACTCATTTGTTGGAAGAACTGGTGGAAGCCAGATAGTTTCATTGGGTGATGGCTGCGTCTACAGTGGAATTATACAACATGAAATAGAACATGCCCTGGGCTTCCACCATGAGCATGTAAGAAGTGATCGTGACAATTATGTTGACATCAATTTCCAGTATATCTCTGAAGGTACTGCAGACATTTACACAAAGCAAATTTAGCCATGTTTTAAAAAAAGAGACATTACCACGGCTTTTGTCTTGTTACAGGATACTTGGGTAATTTTGTTAAAGCGGACACTAATAACCTGGGCAGTCGATATGATTATGGTTCAGTGATGCATTATGATGGGTAAGTCATGACTTTTGTATTAGCTGGTGAATTACCGATAAGATTGACATATTCCTATTAAAATATTTTATAATTTATCTCCATTCAACATTTTCCAGCTATGCATTCACCAACACTTCAGACAAACCCACAATTGTCCCCAAGCCTGACCCCAATGTGCCTATTGGGCAGACAATTGGACTGAGCGTCTTGGATGTCACTAAAATTAACCGACTTTATAAATGCAGTAAGTTTCTGTACATTCCAGTGTTATGGATTTGAAACATTAGAAATTATACTTTTTTTATTATTGCATTTTAAGTGAATTTTTAGTTTTGCAAAAAAATAATGTTTTGACAAAAAAAACTAAATGTGCACTTTTGTCTTTGGGCCCTACTATGTGTGTACACCATAAATAATGTACACATATGTGGCATCCCCATGCATCTCAAATTCATTTTGCGTTATTTATTTTTGGTGGGTCATATTAATTATAAGAAAGATACAGCTAGATTTAAAAAAAAATGATGTTGTTTACAATTTGGCCAGTTTTCTTTGAAAAAAAAAAGTAAAATATCAGCCAATGCCTAAAAATGCCATGAAATTAAGGCTCAAATTAGCCTGAACAAATAAAGTATAATTCACCTGGATGCACAAAGTAGTTGCAAAGATATGTGCCGTTTCACTAACACATGTGAAAGTTGTGACACTGCATTGAGGCATTAAGGATCTTTTATCTTCAACATAAAGGGGTCAAACTCAAGGTTCACTTGATTTTAAGTTCAAAATGCCAGCAGTTTTAATCTAATAGAAGGTTAATACCCCCTCCCCTGTTTCCCACCAATTCATTATTAATATTATTATCAGTCTATTCCTCCAGTGACTAAATACAATTTATATGTCTATTTCTCACTTCTCAGGTGTCTGTGCGACTTTGCTTAATAAGAATACAGGAATTTTCACTTCTGCCAACTATCCCTCTGCTTATCCTAATAACAGGGACTGTGTTTGGTTGATCAGGGTTCCATCAGGACAGGTAAGGAGACGGAAATGTAGACATGCAAAACGTGACCCTAAGTGTCTAGCAACCTAGCTGTGAAAATGAACTACCATCTGAAGATTGTTTTGTACACCACCTACATTTTACATTAATAAAAAAATAGAGACTTGACTAATATAGAGCTACGATGGTCCAAATACTCCCTACCTGAACATCACACTTTTGAACATTGAAGTGGAGCCATTGCAGTGGTTTGACTTTATGGCTGAGACAGAGGTATGGAATAGGTCTTTTAAGATGGAAATGTCTCTGAACTTCATACTCTACTTCAACCACCAATTGCTCCATATGTTGGAATAATACTTCCCTTCATTATGGCCCACTTTATAGTCTTCAGACTATCATAACCTCTTCGTTGCTGGGAGCCTATTTTGGCAACTCTGATGTGCCAGATTTCTTTTACCCCACATCTGACGGTCAGGTTATTTGTAGGAATGGGGGTTTAGCAGGAACAAAATGGGTCTTGGATTAATTTGGGGCTCTGGTTCTTACAAGTATTTTACCAATAGTAACAGCATTGCAATATCCACAGTCACAGGTTTCTTTGACTTAATTCAATCTAGCATTAAACGAAAGACTTTTGTTAAAAGTTTCTTCCCCCAAATGTGTCTTGTTTAAGCTTATTTGTTTCCCTGAAGAAACCACAAGCAATAAATAATTAGAGGGAGCAGAAGAGTTCTGTCAACTGGAAAATCTATGGAAAATACACACATGTTTCAAGAGACATCTTAGCTAGAAATGTCTATAGCTGCAAGATCTTTTAACAGAAATTAGAATCCTACATATTCTTGTGGGTTTTTTTTTTCTGAAGGTCTGTTCAAGCATTAATATAGTAATCAATTGCATCCTATTTCAATTACATATTAACCCAGTTTGCAGTTACAAATATGTGAAGTTTGGGGTTTACTGTAGATAATACATTTTCCTTCTGTCACTTTTTAGGCTTCATTAAAGTTTAGAAGCTTTAATATCCAATCCACTCCTAACTGTGAGTCAGACTACATAAGGATCTATGACGGCCCCTCTAAGAACTCTCCTGTGTTGGTGGATAAAATGTGTGGAAGTCAAACCATCCCTCCACTCATCGCTTCCACAAACCAGATGCTGGTCCAGTTCGTCAGTGACGGGGCTGTTGCTAGGGTCGGCTTCAAAGCTTCATATAGCTCAGGTATGCTGATTTATTTTAATAGTTAAGAAAGTGTTCAGAGAAAGACACTGAAGATACAGAGGAGATCCCTCCCAAGGAGGGACTATTGCCACAACAGTTTAATGCCTCCAATCTCTGTTTGCAACCTTTGAGGTAATACATTACATTTCATAGTGTATACAATTAGAATTACCAGTCAGTCAGGCCCTCACACTATAAAGTTGTTGATTGATTCAATTATCTACAAGTAAAAAAAACAATACAAAATAAACTAAAATACAATTGACCAACACCCTCTATAGTCCCCCTTTAGGCAGACATGATATTCACATGACCTCTAGTGAAATAAAATTCTGTTAATAAAATACAGCGTATCAAAATAAAAACCAACAAGCAAGCAACCAACAATGTTCAAATAATCATTGTTTAATGTATGGGCAGATTGTTTTTGAGTATACACCATTAATACTGGATATACAAATCCATGTAAATGTATTTCTGTTATTTTTTTTTGTTATAGATCAATGAGAAAGTATGAAAGAATAAGGTCTAGGTATTATTTAAATATGGTTTTAATATTTGCTGACATTGACTTCTCTTTGATTACAGTTCTGTAGATGAGCAACAGATGGGACAAAGAGAAAATCTACTGGTTCTGGAAGGAAGCCGACATCACTACAGGACACAATGTGAATTTGATGGAGCATGTATAGAAAAGTTCACACAATTGTACATACATATATAATGATTAAATGTACATCGGATCATGCTAGTGTTTGCAATTACATTTAAAAATTCAAAATAACATTTCATAATTGTTTTCCCATTTGCTTGGTAGTTTGATTGGCTTGGTTAGGAATAGGGGAGCTAATTTTGGCGTCCTCTGGTTTCTATGTGGTTTACATCTTTTTCTATAGTGATAGTTCTTATTTCTTTATCTTTCCCTTTCCCTACTTATTATTTTGAGGGGGTGGTTGGCCATTTCTTTTGTGCTATATATGACAGTCTGATCTGATCCTTTCCTTTTTAAAAATAAAATATATTAAAGCTCTAATCCATCTCTATTATTATTTTCGAGTGACGTAGTTCCTGATTCCTCAACATGACTTAAAGTGAGCATTGCAGTAAAATTAAGTCCATTTATTAGTTTTAGCCCCTTCCCCTGTGAAATGCACTGCCCAGGGGCGTACCTACAGGGGTTGCAGGGGTAGCCATTTCAGCCCCGTGCCATGGGAATCCCAGGGGGTACACGTGGCCTCCCTGTATGCCTGGATAGGAGAGCGGCATGGGCGGTGGCATAGAGAGGAGACAATCCTGCATATAGATAATGGATTCCCGCTTTTCCTCCTCTCCCTCCTGCATATATTCAGCAGCTGCAGAAGAGAAATGGAGGACTTTGGTTCCTCCACATGCTGCTCCCGCCACCTCCCTATTGCTGTTCAGCTGCCCTGGGCTCCTGTGTGCTCTCTCCTGGCCCCCACCACCCCCCCGCAGTGCTGCTGGGTTTCCCCCTCCCACATCCTGCTGGCTGCTGCAGGGGTCTGTCAGGATGGAGTCTTGACTTAATGAATGGAGTCAGTGGTTGATACCGATCACTCACTCTGTTTTTTTAATTTTTTTATTCATTCATAGCTGAGCCATAATGAACTGTGTTTACTATGCCTTAGTTTATGAATTAACAGGAAGCCCTGAACGAGCTATTCCTGTTCATTCTGTGCAGCTGAGGTTGCAGAGAAAGGGGTTGATGAATTTGTACTCAGTCCATTTCTCTGTGTCAAAAGTGAGATATTTCACCAAAGCCCCTCAATGGGGGTACTAAGAAATATGTAAAAAAGAAAAAATTGAATTGTAAAAAAAAATTAAATAAATAAAGTAAAATGGTAAAAAAATAAAACAAAAATAAAAAAATGAATGGTACCAGTGGCAGAACTACCAGGGTTGCAAAGGTTATACTTGCGACTGAGCTCTGGCGTTCCGCCACCGTGGGGAGACCCCAAGACAGCAGAGAGGTGGCTATCTGCGGGACCATAATAAAGGGTCCCATGATTGGAGTAAAGGGCCCTGGGATCAGTGGGGAGGGCCCTAGTCGGCGGCCAGGGGGCCTTTCATGGCTTCTTGCACTAGTTCCTTGAAAGTTCTAGTTACGCTTCTGGCACTGCCTAATCGTAGTTTAAAAAATGAATCTGTAAAGAAAAAAAGGCAGATTATTTACTTATATTACCTAGACAAGGGGGATGTCATATACCTCGCAAGGTGCTGGGGAATGCAGAGCAGCCAAAATCCTGCAAGAAGATGTTCCTGCACTGGAATGGAGTGTCTTCTTGCAAGATCTAGGGTACTTTTCACTCCCAGCAATCTCACAAGAAGGATAGGGATGTCACACCATGCAAAATGGAACACAGGGATGAGGAAAGCATGTAATCTAACTTTTTTATTTACCGAATGGCACAGTTATTATTTGGTTTAGTGGAAGTAATAAATAACAGGTGGAGTACAGCGGCAAGGTATTTTCTTAACAGTCTCAAGCAAGTTGGTAACAGCATCTCACTGACAACGGCGTCACAGGTACAAAAACTCTCAGCCATGTTATTGGCATAGCAGAATAGTCCCAGTGCGTATAGTGTCACCTTGATGAGTAATGGCTTTCTTCTGGCCACTCTGCCATAAAGCCCAACTCTATGGAGAGTATGGCTTATTGTCGTCCTATGTACAGATACTCCAGGCTCTGCTGTGGAACTCTGCAGCTCCTCCAGGGTTACCTTAGGTCTCTGTGCTGCCTCTCTGATTAATGCCCTCCTTGCCTTGTCCATGAGTTTTGGTGTGCGCCTGTCTCTTGGCAGGTTTGTTGTTGTGCCATGTTCTTTCCATTTGGTAATGATAGATTTGATAGTGCTCCTAGAGATCATCAAAGATTTGGATATTTTTTTATTACCTAACCTTGACTTGTACTTCTCAACAACATTGTCCCTTACTTGTTTGGAGAGTTCCTTGGTCTTCATGGCAGTGTTTGCTTAGGTGTTGCAGCCTCTGGGGCCTTTCAAAAAGGTGTGTATATGTAATGACAGATCATTTGACACTTAGATTGCACACAGGTGGACATCATTTCACTAATTATGTGACTTCTGAAGGTAATTGGTTGCACCAGAGCTTTTTATGGGCTTCATAACAAAGGGGGTAAATACATACGCACATGCCAATTATCAGTTTTTTTATTTCTGAAAAATAGTTGTATGTATATATTTTTCTAATTTTTATTGTGTTCTGATCCATCACATATAATTAAAAAAAAAAAATCATTGAACTAAAGGCTATAATGTAACAAAATAGGTAAAAAGGCAAGGGAGTGAATACTTTTGCAAGGCACTGTATATGGGAATGCATTGATATAGGTAATTGTATTTCAGTTATGATTTACATTATAGATATCTACCTCCGTGTTTCTCCTGAAGAAGGGGATCATATGGTGAGAGTGGGTGGGCCAGTTTCTTTGGCGTGAATGGACATTTCAAAGGTTTACTTTAGCTCACAGCTATTACAGGTATGTAATCATGTTACATGTGGTCACATGGCCATTATTATGGTAAGGTTATGCGTAACCAAGTTCATCTACTTTTTTTTTTTTTTTTGTAATGACTTTGTGACTTTCTCATTTTATTTGGTCACACTGCTTGTACTCGGCTTGTGCACCGCTAGGTAGTGGACCTTAGGACTGACTGTTGCGGATTGTACCCAGGGAGATTCAGGACACAGGTCTACTGGATCACTAACACAGATCCCAGTGGGAACTAGAGCATAGATTCCCCAGGGCGCGGAGTCTAAGAGCCAGCAGGTGTTCGCCAGAGCCTCTAGTGGTGAGGATGGACTTCGCTGCAGTCTGGCTCCAGGTCGCGACCCCCAGGGTCTCACAGCTCACGCTCACAGTAGACTACAGGAGAAGGAAGCAGCAGGCTGGAACGACAAGGATAGTAAGGGGATAAGGCAGAGGTCAGGGTAAACAGGAACAACAGAGTACACGCCAAAGGTTCAGGGTCACAGGCAGACAGGGATGGTCGGGGACATGCCAAAGGGTCAAGGTCACAAGCAGACAGGAATTGTTGAGAACACACCAAGGTCGGTAACGGAGACAAACATAAAGCAGGAACCAGGAAGCCGAACACACCACGGATACACAATGGTTGATCAGCACCACTGGCTTGCAGTGCACAGGTTAATATAGGGTTCCCTGATAGGGCCTGGGGTGGAGCCATGCTTAGAGGAGAGGTTATAAAACCCACCAGGTGAGAGTGGCTGGCCTCTTAGTTGGAACACATGAGGAGAGGTAAGCAAACAGGGAAAGATTACTGCATAACCATGACAGTACCCCCCCCCCCTCTTATGAGGCCTCCCCCTCCCCCACCTGGGTCCAGGCTTAAAGGGAAACTCCAGATGGAACCTCCTCAACAGATGAGGAGCAAGGACCTCAGATGCAGTGATCCAAGACCTCTCCTCAGGACCAAACCCTTTCCAATTTACAAGGTATTGAAGAATGCCTTTAAGGAGTCGGGAATCCAAAACTTGACTAACCTCGTATTTTAGATTATCCTCGGAGACCGGAACCGAGGTAGGGAGAGTACGAGAGGACTTGTAGAAGACTAAAGGCTTTTTAGGAATGGTTAAGGGCATAGTAGCAGTAGGGTGAGGCCAGGTTACAGAAGGTCCTGAACAAGAAGCAGAAAGCTCACTGGGCATGGGCTGGACTGGCATAACTAGTGCAGAGGCCGACTGAATAGTATTGTCAGGTGTAGTGACCATCTCAATCGCATCAGTCCGACTATTGCAGGACACATCCCAGAGATCACTATATACAGCAGGACGAGCAGAAGCTACTGGGATGATGGCAACAGGAGGTTTCTCTTTTGGGGTAACCTTAAGTAGGCAGGAAGAGGAACAGGAGGAACCCCAAGCCAGGATCTGTCCAGCAGTCCAGTCAACGTGTGGGGAATGGAGCCGTAACCAAGGAAGACCTAATATGATAGGAGATAAAGCCTTAGGTAAGACAAGGAAGGATATCCACTCCTGGTGGAGTGTCCCTACTGACATCTTAACAGGAAGGGTCTGGAAGCGGATAGGGCCCCCTGGGAGAACAGTGCCATCAATCGCCAAGACCACTAATGGCGTTGTAAGGGGCAAAAGGGTAAGTCTCATGGAGGATGCAGTTTCCCAATCCATGAAATTGGCAGCGGCTCCGGAATCCAGATGTGCTGAGACCAAACGAGAGGAAGTGCCGACATGAAGCAACACACAAAGGAGAAGACGAGAAGGTGAAGGTGATATTTCAGGATCTAATACTCCACCTTCCAGATGTATTAGCCCTGAGCGTTTTTCCGGACGAAGAGAACAAGTGTCACGGAAATGACCTTTGGCCCCACAATAGAGGCATAGGCCCAGAGTTCTGCGCCTAGCGCGTTCTTCGGGAGATAACTTGGTCCAGCCCAACTGTATAGGTTCCTCAGCAGGCAGGGGGTGCTCATCGGATCGAAGAGAAGGGACTGGGAGCTCAGACTGACTAAAGAACGGGGAGTGCTGGAGTCTTTTTTCCAGGGCCCTCTCCTGAAAGCGAATATCGATCTGGTTACACAAGGTGATGACACTGTCCAGATCAACAGGAAGGGATCTTCCTGCTAATTCATCCTTCACTCTATCAGAGAGGCCATGTAAAAAGGTTGCAACTAGGGCCTCATTATTCCAGCTCAATTCAGCTGTGAGGATACGGAACTGAAGAGCATACTGTCCCACAGAAGCGGACTCTTGACGGAGACGTAAAAGAGCGCTAGCCGCTGAGGAGACACGACCCGGTTCCTCGAAGATATTCCGAAAAAGTTTCAAGAAATCAGACAGGCTAGAAACCACTGGGTCATTCAGTTCCCACAGAGGGGCAGCCCAAGCTAGCGCCTCGCCTGACAGGAGGGATATAATATATGCGACTTTCGCCCGATTGGACAGGAAGTTTTGGGGCTGAAGTTCAAAATGAATTGTGCACTGGCTAAGGAACCCCCTGCAAGCCTTGGAGTCCCTAGAGAAACGGGCTGGGGCTGGTAGTTGTAATGAATGTGTGGCTACGACTGATGCGATAGGTGCAGCAGCAGATAGCGGTTGAGGTTGTTGAACCGGGGGTCCTAATGAGGCCTGAACCTGTTCAAAACGGGATGCCAAATCCTGAAGGAATCGCATAACCTGGGTCTGATGCGATTCTTGGGTCTCAAGTCTGCGAACTAAGCCCTGCAATGGATCATCTGCGGGTAGCAGCACATCAGCTGGGTCCATGGCTGATCAAACTGTCAGGTCACCTGAGACCAGGTGACAGGTGCACTCAGTAGGAATTGGAAGTGCACCGCTAGGTAGTGGACCTTAGGACTGACTGTTGCGGATTGTACCCAGGGAGATTCAGGACACAGGTCTACTGGATCACTAACACAGATCCCAGTGGGAACTAGAGCATAGATTCCCCAGGGCGCGGAGTCTAAGAGCCAGCAGGTGTTCGCCAGAGCCTCTAGTGGTGAGGATGGACTTCGCTGCAGTCTGGCTCCAGGTGGTGACCCCCAGGGTCTCACAGCTCACGCTCACAGTAGACTAATGGAGAAGGAAGCAGCAGGCTGGAAGGACAAGGATAGTAAGGGGATAAGGCAGAGGTCAGGGTAAACAGGAACAACAGAGTACACGCCAAAGGTTCAGGGTAACAGGCAGACAGGGATGGTCGGGGACATGCCAAAGGGTCAAGGTCACAAGCAGACAGGAATCGTTGAGAACACGCCAAGGTCGGTAACGGAGACAAACATAAAGCAGGAACCAGGAAGCCGAACACACCACGGATACACAATGGTTGATCAGCACCACTGGCTTGCAGTGCACAGGTTAATATAGGGTTCCCTGATAGGGCCTGGGGTGGAGCCATGCTTAGAGGAGAGGTTATAAAACCCACCAGGTGAGAGTGGCTGGCCTCTTAGTTGGAACACATGAGGAGAGGTAAGCAAACAGGGAAAGATTACTGCATAACCATGACACCCTGATTGGTAGTACTCAATGACTTTGTAAATTTTGATTGAAATAATTTGTATTGATCCGTGTAATTAATTCATTAAGAAAAAGGTCGGCTCCATCCCATAATACGAATATATCATCTATATATCGATACCATACTAATACATCAGATAACGACGTACGTTCCCACTCCTCAGGTACAAGTTGGCATAGGCCGGGGCACAACACGATCAAGAACTCTACCTGGAATTTGGCCACTGTTAAATGAGAACACGTTGTGTCTAAGGAAAAAAATTAGGACATGTAAAATGTATTTGTTATACTGATATTATAGTTTCATAGTTAGTAAGGTTGAATAAAGACATCAGTCCATCCAGTTCAACCTAAATCAGTCTCTACAATTGTCCCTATCCCTGTACATTGCACACTCACATCGGTCCCTACCCTCAAGGAGCCCACAATCCAAGGTCCCCATTCATATACTAGGGCAAATTTTTGGACAGAAGAAAATTAACCTACCTGCATGTCTTTGGATTGTGGAAAGAAAACCGGAGTACCTGGTGGAAACCCATGCAGTCACAGGGAGAACATGCAAACTCCAGGCAGGTGGTGTCGTGGTTGGGATTCGAACCAGCGACCCTTCTTACTGCTAGGTGAGAGTCCTAACCACTACACCACTGTGCCGCCCATATATTCATGCTGTCTGTTTTGTGTGAGAACATTGCATATAGCTGCCATGCCCTTGTCATGAGGAATAGTACTGTAAAGGGCCTCGACATTTATAGTAACAAGACAGGTGTGCTCAGTCACATGGATTTCCTGAATAAGTTGCAATAGGTGGATCGTATCACGTACATAGGATGGCAGACATATTACAAATGGCCTGAGGTGGCTATCATATTTAGTTCTTCATGAATGTATGTTTGTCAGCAGGTGCGGTTTACTCTCTCCTCTGTAGGTGGTGCTACGTTGCTGATAGCTGTACAGAGGGAATGGAGGATGAGAGGAGCTTTGTTCCTCTGAGCCGCCTTAGGTGTTACCAAGGGAGCAGTGCTCTAATTGGGCACTGCAACACTAGTTGACCTCTGTGGCCATTTTTGGGGAGGACAGTGGTAATAAATTGCACTCCCCCTCTTCAGTTGGCATGTATTTGCAAAATGGATAGGCAAGGGACAGGATGCATGTTGGCTAGGGACAGAGCTTCTAGTCCTAGAGAAAGGTTCCTGAGGAGGAGGGACAGAATAGGGACACCTTTGCTCGCTTTGCTAGCTCTGGACTTTCGAGCCAGTGATAAGGATCAGCCATTGGTCTGCTCAGTGCAGCTTATACCGAACCCTGCCAAACAGCCACCCCTCTTCAACTAGAAGCTGTTCTGGTAATGTCAACCTCATCAAGGTGACACTATATGCACTGGGACTATTCCGCTGTGCCAATAACATGGCTGAGAGTTTTTGTACCTGTGACGCCTTTGTCAGTGAGATGCTGTTACCAACTTGCTTGAGACTGTTAAGCAAATACCTTGCCGCTGTTCTCCATCTGTTATTTATTACTTCCACTAAACCAAATAATAACTGTGCCATTCTGTAAATAAAAAAGTTAGATTATATGCTTTCCTCATCCCTGTGTTCCACTTTGCATGGTGTGACATCGCTATCCTTCTTGTGAGATTGCTGGGGAGTGATAGGTACCCTAGATCTTGCAAGAAGACACTCCATTGCAGTGAAGGAACATCTTGCAAGATTTTGTCTTCTCTACATTCCCCAGGATCTTTCTAGGAGGAATATGACATCACCCTTGTCTAGTTAATGTAAGTACATAATCTGCCTTTTTTCTTTACAGGTCCATGTTTTAACTACTATTAGGCAGTGCCAGAAGCGTAACTAGAGCTTTCAAGGCACCCCTTGCCACCGACTGGGGCCCTTCTCACTGATCCCAGGGAACTTTACGCCAATTGTGGGACCCTTTATTATGGTCCCGCAGCTAGCCATCTCCCTGTTGTCTTGGAGTCTCCCCACGGTGGTGGAACGCCAGAGCTCAGTCGCAAGTATAACCTTTGCGACCCTGGTAGTTCCAGCACTGGTGCCATTCGTTTTTTTTTTGTTTGTTTTAGTTTTTTTACCATTTTTCTTTATTTATTTTTATTTTTTTACAATTTAATTTTTTATTATTTGCATTATTTTTAGGACCCCCATTGGGCGGCTTTGGTGAAATATCTCACTTTTGAGACAGAGAAATGGATAGAGGACCAATTCATCAACCCCTTTCTCTGCAACCTCAGCTGCACAGAATGAACAGGAATAGCTCGTTCAGAGCTTCCTGTTAATTCATAAAACTGGGGCATAGTAAAAACAGTTTACTATGGCTCAGCTATGAATGAATAAAAAAAACAATAAGAAAACAAGTGAGTTATCGGTATCAATCACTGACTCTATTCAATAAGTCAAGACTCCATCCTGACAGACCCCTGCAGCAGCCAGCAGGAGGTGAGAGGGGGAAACTTGGCAGCACTGCGGGGGGGGGGGTGATGGGGGCCAGGAGAGAGCACACAGGAGCCCATGGCAGCTGAACAACAATAGGGAGGTGGCGGGGGCAGCATGTGGAGGAACCAATGTCCTCCATTTCCCTTCTGCAGCTGCTGAATGTATGCGGGACGGAGAGGAGGAGAAGCGGGAATACATTAGCTACATGGAGGATTGGCTCCTCTCTATGATACCGCCCCCACCGCTCTCCTATCCAGGCATACAGGGAGGCCGCGTGGACCCCCTGGGATTCCCATGGAACCGTGTCGCAATGGCAACCCCAACAACCCCTGTAGGTTTGCCCCTGGGCAGTGCATTTCATAGGGGAAGGGGCTGAAACGAATAAATGGACTTCATTTTACTGCAATGCTCACTTTAAGTCACGTTGACGAATCAGAAACTTCGTCACTCGAAAATAATAATAGAGATGGATTAATGCTTTAATATATTTTATTTTTAAAAAGGAAAAGAAAACATCAGATCAGACTGTCATATATAGCACAGAAGAAATGGAAAGATGAAGAAATAAGAATTATCACTATAGAATAAATGTAAACCACATAGAAACCAGAGGACGCCAAAATTAGCTCCCCTATTCCTAACCAAGCCAATCAAACTACCAAGCAAATGGGAAAACAATTATGAAATGTTATTTTGGATTTTTAAATGTAATTGCAAACACTATCATGATCCGATGTACATTTAATCATTATATATATATATATATATTTATTTTTTTTTTTTTTCTATACGTGCTCCATCAAATTCACATTGTGTCCTTTAGTGATGTCGGCTTCCTTCCAGAACCGGTAGATTTTCTCTTTGTCCCATCTGTTGCTCTTCTACTGAACTGTAATCAATAAGAAGTCAATGTCAGCAAATATTAAAAGCATATTTAAATAATACCTAGACCTTATTCTTTCATTTTTTCTCATTGATCTATAACAAAAAATAACAGAAATACATTCTCATGGATTTGTATATCCAGTATCAATGGTGAATACTCTGCCCATACATGCCCATACATCAAATAATGATTATTTGAACATTGTTGACTGCTTGCTTGTTGGTCTTTATTTTGATACGCTTTATTTTATTAACACATTTTTATTTCACTAGAGATCATGTGAATATCATGTCTGCTTAAAGGGGGACAATAGAGGGTTTTGGTCAATTGTATTTTAGTTTCTTTGGTATTGTTTTTTTAATTGTAGGAAATCTTTATTTTACATAAAAACATTCAATATACTGTATGCTGTTCCTTCGTTTCAGTGTGTGCAGTGCTTGCTTTCTAATAAGAAAGTCTAGCACCAGTTCTGTACTTCATAGTTGTAAATGAAGATGATTCAGCTTTGTGTCTAATCTGAGATCCTGCTATTACATCTGTATTTACACCACAGCAGTGTTACATTTATTTATGCAAAATGATTTTTCATTAAGATGGCTGCTTTTGCATTATAAAAAGAAATGTGACCTCTATTATCTTCTAATGTGATTTTAGATATAAGCAGATAGAACTGAGCTACTCACAGAAGGTGTAAGAGGCTTGGAAGCCCTTTGCCTGGTTAGACTGATCACTGTGGAATACGAGAACCATAGAATTGCCTTTGGAGTAATACACAGGGATGGTGCGATCCCCACAGAATGGACCCCTTTGTGAACCATCCATGAAGAGTGTTAGATAGTCGTACATACAGAAACTGCCAGACTCTACATGGAAGTCACTTATGGTCAGAGCAATCTGAAAAAGAAATACAATTATGACTAACATGACAGTGGTGTGTTCATGCAACAAACAAACAAATCATTTTTATTGCATAAAAGTGAGTGAATATTTTGTTTCTTACAATTCATTGATGTTACAGTCTACCTGAAATAATATTTGACATTAAAGTCGTATTAAACCCAAGAGAAAATATTTATTATATTGCAGTTTACCAATTCTTACATGTGATGGCTGCTTTTGTTTTCTTTTTTAGGCTTTCTTCTATGTTCATTTAGTGATCCAGCCAGCAAGTCTGTTGTTTTTCAAAAGCACAAGCTATCCAGCAGAATGTATCAGTTTACATGGATAAGAAAAATCAATCAACACTGGCAGGGGTGCTTAAGATGATCAGCTTTATTTATTCGTGTAAAACCTTAATCCCAAAAGGAATAAAACTGCTGTTACTGATTATATAACGTGAGCTGGAATTTGGATTCAACTTGTTAGTGTATTTAAATCTGCTAATACATTTAATGCTCCATTGCCCCAAACTGACAATGCTGCTGATTGCTGTGCCACTTATTCTCATTCATCCAGACTAGCGTCTCACTAATACAAAAGGTGTGTTACTGGTCAGATCATCAGGTGAAAATAGGGAAAAGCTAAAGAAAATGGATGCAGCCACCACATCTAATGATGGCTAATGTGAAAAAAAAAAAATAGTTTTAAGAGATTTATGTCGCTTTAGGGATGATACTGCACATAAAAGGCAGTGCTTATAATTCTTGTTGGAAAAATGAATGTGTAATGGTCACCAATCTACAATTGCCAGACAAGGAAGGAAACATCCAGAGCTGGGAGATCTGCTGTGCTCCTCCTACATTACTGGCTGATTTCTTTGTCATTCACCTGTCTACAATAGACTCAAGAAACCAATCAGCCCCCTCCCTTCCTCTCCACCTGTGCTCCTGTTACTCTCAATCAGGATGGCAGGAATTAGTCCAGTGCTGCAAAGTCAAGTACCGTATTTATCGGCGTATAACATGCACCGGCGTATAACACGCACCACAAGTTTAGGAGGGTATTTTAAGGAAAAAAAGTTTTAGGAGGGAAGTTTAGGGAAAAAAAAACTTACATTTAAGTGTCATTTGCAGCTTGCCCAGCGTCATTGCAGCCTTGCCCAGCGTCATTGCAGCTTGCCCAGCGTCAATGCAGCCATGCCCAGCGTCATTGCAGCCATGCCCAGCGTCATTGCAGCCTTGCCCAGCATCATTGCAGCCTTGCCCAGCATCATTGCAGCCTTGCCCAGGGTCATTGCAGCCATGCCCAGCGTCATTGCAGCCTTGCCCAGGGTCATTGCAGCCATGCCCAGTGACATTGTACCTTGCCAGCGTCATTGCAGCCATGCCCAGCGACATTAGAAGTCCGGTCCGGGTTTAAATTTCCCGCCGCCGAGACTCTCTGTCGCGCGCGCCGCCTAAAAAGACCGAGGCGCGGCCGAAAAAGACCGAAGCGGCCCCGGAAAAGGCCGAGCCGACTGTTCCGTTCCGATCGCGGTCCCGCCTCCCTGCTGTTTCTGGAGCGAGCGCAGGGGGACAACATGCAGCGGGACTCCGAGCAGAGCCTAACAGTCTGCTCGGTCTATTCCGGCGCGGCTTCGGGTTTTTTCGGCCGCGCCTCGGTCTTTTTCGGCGGCGCTCGCTATTTTTCGGCGGCGCTTGCCATTTTTGACATTTTTTTTTTTGAATTTTTTTTTGGGGTATCGGCGTATAACACGCACCCACGACTTTCCCCCGATTTTTAGGGGGAAAAAGTGCGTGTTATACGCCGATAAATACGGTAAATCTTTATAAACAACTTACAAATGTCACACCACCAGTTTTCAGCCAGCTTCACAAATTGCCACCAACACTTCCTGTCATCACTGGGAAATGATCTAGAATGTCTTGGTGGTAGATAGTCTTAGAGCAATCTACAGTACTTTACATTTGCCAACAGACATGTATTGTAATGCCCTAAGCAATACATTCTGTTTCTATTCATTCAGGTAGGCCCTGGTGAATGCTGGTAAATTCAAAGGGGTTGTACATTCAGATTGTAATGTGTCTGTCTAACATAAAAAAATTTTGTGTGACAATTTTAGAGAATGAGGAAGTCCAATAATTAGGGAGAATTTTGAAGGCATCTTGTCTTACCTTATATCCAACAGGAGCTGTGATGGTGAAGTTACAATTCATGTTTGGACTGTAGTTCTCTGGGTATCCCGGAGATGTAAAGTTGCCTTGAGAGTTAAAGAAGGATCCTCCACACTGAACTGTAAGAATATAGATAAAATCAATATAGTAAAGAGATTTATAATAGTATATGACATGATTTTATGATTATGTATATACAGTGGTGTGAAAAAGTGTTTGCCCCCTTCCTCATTTCCAGTTCCTTTGCATGTTTGTCACACTTAAGTGTTTCGGAACATCAAACCAATTTAAACAATAGTCAAGGACAACACAAGTAAACACAAAATGCAATTTGTAAATGAAGGTGTTTATTATTAAAGGTGAAAAAAAATCCAAACCATCATGGCCCTGTGTGAAAAAGTGATTGCCCCCCTTGTTAAAACATACTCTAACTGTGGTTGTCCACACCTGAGTTCAATTTCTCTAGCCACACCCAGGCCTGATTATTGCCACACCTGTTCACAATCAAGGCATCACTTAAATAGGAGCTGCTTGACACAGTAAGGTCCACCAGAAGATCCTTAAAAGCTACACATCATGCCGAGACCCAAAGAAATTCAGGAACAATTGAGAAAGAAAGTAATTGAGATCTATCAGTCTGGAAAGGGTTATAAAGCCATTTCCAAAGCTTTGGGAATCCAGCGAACCACAGTGAGAGCCATTATCCACAAATGGCGAAGACATGGAACAGTGGTGAACCTTCCCAGGAGTGGCCGGCCGCCCAAAAATTACCCCAAGAGCGCAGCGACGACTCATCCAAGAGGTCACAAAAGACCCCACAACAACGTCCAAGGAACTGCAGGCCTCACTTGCCTCAGTTAAGGTCAGCGTTCATGCCTCCACCATCAGGAAAAGACTGGGCAAAAATGGCCTGCATGGCAGAGTTCCAAGGAGAAAACCACTGCTGAGCAAAAAGAACATCAAAGCTCGTCTCAATTTCTCCACAACACATCTTGATGATCCCCAAGACTTTTGGGACAACATTCTGTGGACCGATGAGACAAAAGTGGAACTCTTTGGAAGGTGTGTGTCCAAGTATATCTGGCGTAGAAGGAACACTGCATTTCAGAAAAAGAACATTATACCAACAGTAAAATATGGTGGTGGTAGTGTGATGGTCTGGGGCTGTTTTGCTGCTTCAGGACCTGGAAGACTTGCCGTGATAAAAGGAACTATGAATTCTGCTGTCTACCAAGAGATCCTGAAGGAGAATGTCCGACCATCTGTTCGTGTACTCAAGCTGAAACGAACTTGGGTTCTGCAGCAGGACAATGATCCTAAACACACCAGCAAGTCCACCACCGAATGGCTGAAGAAAAACAAAATGAAGACTTTGGAGTGGCCTAGCCAAAGTCCGGACCTGAATCCTATTGAGATGTTGTGGTATGACCTTAAAAAGGCCGTTCATGCTCGAAAACCCTCTAATGTAACTGAATTAGGACAATTCTGCAAAGATGAGTGGGCCAAAATTCCTCCAGGACACTGTAAAAGCCTCATTGCACGTTATCGCAAACGCTTGGTTGCAGTTGTTGCTGCTAAGGGTGGCCCAACCAGTTATTAGGTTTAGGGGGCAATCACTTTTTCACACAGGGCCATGATGGTTTGGATTTTTTTTCACCTTTAATAATAAACACCTTCATTTACAAATTTCATTTTGTGTTTACTTGTGTTGTCCTTGACTATTGTTTAAATTGGTTTGATGTTCCGAAACACTTAAGTGTGACAAACATGCAAAGGAACAGGAAATGAGGAAGGGGGCAAACACTTTTTCACACCACTGTATATACTGTATATACATAGTTCATCCTCCCTTTAGGGGTTCCGGGTTAATCTTAGGCTAGGACCCCACTCTCCAACCCTCAATGCAGAGCTCAGACGTAGAGATGGCCTACACAGGCACCAAATGCTGCTTCAGGACAGGAATGGGAGAGAGTCACATGTTCTGCTTTACCCAGAAGTGTTTCATAGAGCACTAGTGAGAAAACAGGAGTGTCCTATGAAAATAAATAACTGTAGCGGCGGTTGGTGGGCTACCATACAAACCTATTATTTTGTCCTAAATTGGATAAGTACAGATACTGATAAATCTATCCATCTTGTTCCCCCCACTACACTGCTTGGGTTAAATGCTACTTTAGTCTAGAAGGTTATAAATACATTGAAATACTTACCTTATTTAACCCTCCCACAGGCTTACTCAATTCTGTACTACTGGTCCCTGAAGCTGCTTCTTTTTGACATTCCCTGGCTGTAGACTCTCAGATGTCATCAAATACAACACAGGATCAGCAGTCATGCATTGTACGTGAACATGTTGAGGGCTCGCCCACATACTGGGACATTGGAGAGCACTGGTTGCCATGGTTAGTTTTTGAACTTTCCCAATCTGCCCTAAGCAAAGCAAGCATTTAACCAATGCAGTGCTGGGGAAAAGGGAGTCTGGTCACTGCACTCCACCCTGGATAATATTGGATGACATTGTCAACTGCATAGAAGTCCATGGGAATTTTACAACCTTTTAGTTTTTCAGTAGGGCAGACAGCAGGGATTTACCACAAGAAAGATTAATCTATATAGCATCAGATCCAAAATAAGCCATAGAGGTAAGTGTTATCACTATTAAAGTTGACTGACATAAACATTGAACAATCTATCAACAACTTTATAGTGTGAGGGCCTGACTGACTGGTAATTCTAATTGTATATACTAAGAAACTTCATGGATTACCTCAGAGGTTGCAAACAGAGTTTAGAGGACATCAAACTGTTGTGCCAATAGTCCCTCCCTGGGAGGGATCTCCTCTGCATCTATGATTCTTCAGTGTCTTTCTCTAAAGACTTTCTTTACTATTAAAATAAATCAGCATACCTGAGCTATATGTAGCTTGGAAGCCGACCCCAGCAACAGCCCCGTCACTGACGAACTGGACCAGCATCTGGCTTGTGGAAGCGATGAGTGGAGGGATGGTTTGACTTCCACACATTTTATCCAACAACACCGGAGAGTTCTTAGAGGGACCATCATAGATCCTCATGTAGTCTGAGTCACAGTTAGGAGTGGATTGGATATTAAAGCTACTGAAATTTAATGCAGCCTAAAAAATGACACAAGGAAAATGTATTATCTACAGTAAACCTCAAAATTAATATATTTGTAACTGCAAACTGGGTTAATATGTAATTGCAATATTATGCAATCGATGACTATTTTATTGCTTGTACAGTCCTTCAGGAAAAGGTGATACGCCGTGCAGTCATCTGGGACCTGTCACGTGTCCCAGATGACTGACTGCGCCGAGGGGAAGTGATGTCAGTGCCAGGGAACGGAAGGAGGCAGACTAGCAACAGGCATTTAGAGGTAAAACATTTTTTTTTTCCAATTTTTTTTTTATTTATTTATGAATTTTAAGCTACTTTTTTTTTTGGGTGGAAACACCACTTTAAATAAGACACATTTGGGGAAGAACCTTTTAACAGAAGTTTTCCCTTTAACACTATATTGAATTAAGTCATAGAAACCTGTAACTGCGGATATTGAAATACTGTTACTATAGGTAATGTATTTGTAAGAACAAGAACCCCAAATTAATCCAAGACCCATTTTGTTCCTGCTAAACCCCCATTCCTACAATGACCTCACCATCAGATGTGGGGTAAAAGAAATCTGGCACATCAGAGTTGCCAAAATAGGCTCCCAGCCATGAAGAGGTAATGATAGTCTGATGACTATAAAGTGGGCCATAATGAAGGGAAGTATTATTCCAACATATGGAGCAATTGGTGGTTGAAGTAGAGTATGAGGTTCAGATCATTTCCATCTTAAAATACCTATTCTATACCTCAGTCTCAGCCATAAAATCAAACCACCGCAATGGCTCCACTTCAATGTACAAAGGTGTAATGTTCAGGTAGGGAATATTTGGACCTATTGCGTAGCTTTATACTAGTTAAGTCTCTTTTTTAAAATTAATGTAAAATGTAGGTGGTGTACAAAACAATCTTCAGATGGTAGTTCATTTTCACAGCTAGGTTGCTAGGCACTCATTGTCACATTTTGCATGTCTACATTTCTGTCTCCTTACCCGTCCTGATGGAACCCTGATCAACCAAACACAGTCACCATTATTAGGATAAGCAGAGGGATAGTTGGCAGAAGTAAAAGTTCCTGTCATATTGTTAAGCAAAGTCGCACAGACACCTGAGAAGTGAGAAATAGACATATAAATTGAATTTAGTCACTGGGGAAATAGAATGATAATAATATTATTAATACATTGGTGGGAAACAGGGGAGGGGGTATTAACCTTCTATTAGATTAAAACTGCTGGAATTTTGAACTTAAAATCAAGTGAACCTTTAGTTTGACCCCTTTATGTTGAAGATAAAAAATCCTTAATGCCTCAATGCAGTGTTACAACTTTCACATGTGTTAGTGAAACAGTACGGTATCTTTGCAACTACTTTGTGCATCCAGGCGAATTATACTTTGTTTGTTCGGGCCAATTTGAGCCTTAATTTCATGATAAAAATGACATTTCTTGATGTTTTACTTATTTTTTCCAAAAAATTGCCAAATTGTAAACAATATATATATTTTTAAATCTAGCTGTATCTTTCTTATCATTACTATGACCCACCAAAAATAAATAACCCAAAATTAATTTGAGATTCATGGGGATGCCACATATGTGTACATTATTTATTGTGTACACCCATAGTAGGGCCCAGAGACAAAAGTTTTTGCAAAACTGTAAAGATTCACTTAAAATGCAATCATAAAAAAGTATAATTTCTAATGTTTCAAACCCATAAAACTGGAATGTACAGAAACTTACTGCATTGATAAAGTCGGTTAATTTTAGTGACATCCAAGATGCTCAGTCCAATTGTCTGCCCAATAGGCACATTGGGGACAGGCTTAGTGACAATTGTGGGTTTGTTTGAAGTGTTGGTGAATGCATAGCTGGAAAATGTTGAATGGAAATAAGATCGACATATTACCATTAAAATATTTTATAATTTATCGGTAATTCACCAGCCAAAACAAAAGTCATGACTTACGCATCATAATGCATCACTGAACCATAATCATATGGACTGCCCAGGTTATTAGTGTCCGCTTTAGCAAAATTACCCAAGTATCCTGTAACAAGACAAAAGCCGTGGTTATGTCTCTTTTTTGAAAACATGGCAAAATTAGCTTTGTGTAAATGTCTGCAGTACCTTGAGAGATATACTGGAAATTGATGTCAACATAATTGTCACGATCACTTCTCGTGTGCTCATGGTAGAAGCCCAGGGCATGTTCTAGTTCATGTTGTATAATTCCCCTGTAGATGCAGCCACCACCCAATGAAACTGTCTGGCTTCCACCAGTTCTTCCAATATATGAGTAACAGCTAGAAATTGTAAATATAGAGTTCAAAAGAGTTATGCTTTGATACCATTTGGGAGCCTAAAACAATAGTTTTAATAGAAACAATGATTGAATCTGAGCTACATAAAAAAAAACAATCAATATCTGTATGTGCTAAGCTTTTGAACTTTCTAACTTATATCAACAGGTGTATCCCTATGTATGTGCCCAGTTCTAATAAGAGGTATGGAGTTTGGGAGCTAAGTAACGTTGTGCTGGCTCCAAGCATTGGATCACTGCTCATTTTTGGACAGACATATTTTGTTTTATTTTCATTGCAAAATTTTAATTGGAATTCATTGAGTCTGTTGACACTAAGCCCCACTCCCTCTCAGTCACTTCCATTTTTCTACTATATACTCAATGTTAGCAGCACTGGGATAAATATTTGATGTCCCTGCGCTATATCTGCTAGATACACAAAAACCAAGAAGCACCTTGTATGTTGGCTTGTGACTTTCACATGTATTTGCAAATGTACAGAGGAGTTCTATCGTTTTTTTTTTTGGAGGAAATTTAAAAGAGACGCCATCATTCACAAAATAGGTGCTGTAAAGGTGTTTATGTTTTAGATGCTCCCTACTGTTTCTCTTTATGTGAAGAACTATGATAGATAATAGACAACCTTACCCATCATCAGGAGCGATGTTGATGTAATCACCTTCTGTTGTAAGAGGCACAAACCTCACACAAGTCAATGTCTCAAACTCGGCCATGGCCAGCACAATACTGTTCAGGTCACTGGGACCTGAAAACAGAGGTAGAAGATTGGGTTACTACAAATAACAAATAGAAACGAATACTTCAATGCAAGAGAAAAAAAGAGGGAACTCACTGTAGCTGGATGCTATGATGTAGGGAACAGGAACAGTACCATTAGAACTTTTAGGCCAAAGGCAAGAAGGACAGTTCACGGCGCTGCGGTCATTCTGTACCAGCATATCGCCTCCATACATGGATGTTTTGCTATCTGAAAATACAGAAAACGGTTATAGATAATACACTAAAATTCATTGGATTTAAGCTTCCCATACACTGTGAACTGGCTGAAGTTTGCTATGTGGGCGGCTCTGTCAGTCCTCTCTCACCTGACATCCTTTGATTGAAAAATGGACGGATCCAAACAGAAAATGTATCTAATAAGATGCAGTACAGTACAGTGTAGGTGTATACAACAGAATAGAATAGGCACAGTGGGAATCTGTGCATCTAGAGAAACCTGTTAGATATTTTCATGCAGTCCAAAGGCCCAGCTTTACTCAGTTCCGTGACACAGCACAGCCCTGTTTGGCAGGGGAGGAGACCCGATTTTGCTCTGCTGCAGTGAAGTTGGCCTCTTGAATCTTCCCATGCAGGACACAGCAGAGAGCGAGCCCCTGTGTAGAGCCTTCCCAATATGGAGGGCAGAACTTAGAAATGCCCAGGAAGATGTTAACTTAGCTTAACCCCTTCCCACCGGGGAACCAAAAGAAACCATCTAGCTAATTTGTAAGCACCTGATTACACTGTTTGGCAGGGGAGGAGACCTGATTTTGCTCTGCTGCATAATCTCATGTGTCTATCACTCTGCTCTCTCCTTCTATTACAATGGAGCATACACTACAGTACAGCTAACATTCTCATTGTGCTACTTCTCCAACCTCTAGTTTGAGCTCTACAATAAAGGTACTTATATCACTTGCATTTAAAAGAGTACAATTAAGATGTAGTAAGGAATACAGAGCTGCATTAATTTCATGATTTTTTTTTTTTTTTGGAGTTCAGCTTTAATTGTAGATTTAGAACTAGAAATTGCAACAGAAGAATACACAGTTTTACTAAAGATATTGATGCTGATTTTCTACCAAATTCCAATGCAAAGTGCAATTTCCAAAGTTTGCAAAGTGAACAGTCTATTTGCCTTTAATTAATCAACCTCTTTATCTCACAAATTTCACTGTAATGGTAGAAGTGAATAGGAATAACCCATCAGTCTTTTTAGAAATGGAATAGTGATTTTAAAGACTCATTCAGTAATAACGAAGATCTTGTAATCTAAGACAAAAGTGCCATATTTCTCCTCCCACACTATTGGCTAGTCCATCAGTGCATGATTTAAAGGATCCTGAAACTCATAACTTTATTGAGTATAATTGGTTATTGTCTATTCACTTGCCTGGATTTAGAACCTTCATAATGCAGTAAAGATTCCTGTGGTTTAGAATAATTACCTTTATTAGCTTTCAAAATCTTGCTGAAGATCCCTTGTGGCAATTCGGAGTCTTCACTCTTTGGGGCTGTGTATACAAAATACACATTAGGCACATCTAGTGAAATAATCGCAACCAAAAAATTTAAGTGATTTAAGATTCTGTAAATATAGAACCCATTTTATGAATTGAAATATCAATTAATGAAAAAATAGGATAGCTCTACAAAGCTATCCCTGATCTGTGAAACTTCTGGTTGGGAAAGTCTTTGCCTGAATCACCATAATTATCATAAACACTGTCACCTAAGCAAAGGGACTCTGTTGCCAGCGTCTAAAAAACATGCAGATGATTATATGTGCACTTAACATATTTTAGGAATGTCATTAAATGTAAAAAATCTCCCTTGTGTAAACAGCCGAAAGCTCGAAACTGCTGCTTGGACGTAATAGCCCCAGCAGACTTAAATGACACTTTATAGTATTCCTCTTCACTCTTCCCCCAGCAGCTAAATCAAAGTTTATGTGGGGAGGTGAGGGGAGGGACAGAGATGTTGGGCCAGCACAGACAGTATTTGGACACTCCCAGGAGAGGGGAGGGCTAAGAGAAAAAAATGAGGGAGGGGCTGTGCCAGGGAAGTGACTCTCAGAGTAGTCCAAATTTCTTTGCAAATTCAAAGCCACATTGCAGGTAAATAATAAATCATTTATCGAAAGGAAACTACTGCAAGCAAGCATTTAAAATAATACATTTTTCTAAGGGTTTTATCTAAATTTAAATTGGTGAAAGGGTCTCTTTAATGTTTACCATAAGAGCTATAAAAATGTGGAATGGTCTTTCCTAGAGGCTGGTTCTAGATGGAGAAGGAACATTATTTTTATAGATTATCTGGCCAGGCTGATTAGGGCCAATGGAGCAGTGCAAACAATTTTTGATTTAGGAATTAGGATTTAGGACTAGGAATGTTATAAAAAGGGACTAATGAACTGGGGAAAAAGCAGAACAAACAAAACAGCTGAGAGAGAACAGAAAGAAAGCAAAAATTATTCCTTAAATAAGAATGTTAAAAAGCTTACCATCTTTGTTCCCTCCAAGTAGATTGTACTGAAAAGTAAATATTTTGTATTAATATCCTTTTTCAAATGGAACACAAAAATAAGAGATGACAGGTCTTGACCACAACTCATTCCCATCCGGCATAGTCCTCCTCAGTCCTACTGGAAAGCTCTCAAAACTGAGGTAAAATCCTTTCTTAGACATATGTTACCACAACAGTCATCATTGGAAGATTTTACTGTTTTCCCTGTTCTGTTTGTCCTAATGGCAATGGCCTGTACAAAAGTCAAATCTCCCTACAGGGGACCCAGGCAGTAATAAGGAAGTGTTAAAATCTAACAGGATTCCTAACCCTCCTACCACTTTATCCAAAACTAAGGGGATAACTATTTTGGCTAGATTTACACTTCTACTAGCTAATATTGTCAGTAACTTTTGGATGTTATACTTTCCTAAATATAGTTGTCAACTGTCCCCTGTACTGTTCATGTCAGCTCATCATCTCACCTGTATTTGTGCAGATAGAGGTAGACTGGTCACCAGCCCCGTAATACAGACCAGAAGCAGGAGGAAGACTTTTTGATTCATCTTGTTTAGAATTCTCCTTCACTGTAATGTGAAATATCTTCTCTCTGAAGCTTGGTGTGACACTCATCTTCTGGATCACCTTTTATACAGGTACCAGAGAAGATCTGACCAATCATGAAACAGAAAACCAAATTTCAAGAATGACCTCAAGTGGACGTGTATGGGAATTAGAAATGTATAATTATTTCATGTGTGACACTATGGTGATTATTCTCTTATAATTGTCTTGGTGTTCTGCTGTATTACTTGTAATTGATTGTCATGGTCTCCTGAAAATTGTCTTTAATGACATAAAAAAAGTCTTGTGTAAGTAATATCATAATCAACAGATTTTTTTCAGCTAAAATAAAAAGTCTTGTGTAAGTAATATCATAATCAACAGATTTTTTCAGCTAAAATCTAAATAAATCGGGACTGGCAATGTCATTTTACATTTATTTTTGTATTCAAGGTTATACCCATTCTATGAGATAATTCAATCACTACAGCAATGATGTTTTGAAAACCCATAGTAAACTAACAGATCATTTCTCTTTTAATCTGAAATTTGATCCTATTAAATTAAAATCTGTTTCCTTAAAGTGATATTAAAGTCTCATTAAAAAAAAAAAAAAAAACATTATACTTACCTGCTCTGTGCAGTGGTTTTGCACAGAGGAGCCCAAATCATCCTCTTCTTGGGTCCACAGCTGGTGTTCCTGGCCCCTCCCTCCTGCCGAGTGCCCCCACAGCAAGTGGCTTTTTATGGGGGCATCCAAGGTAAGCTGCTGCTCTGTGTTTGCATTCAGACACAGAGCTGTGGTTTGGCCCCTCCTCCTCCCTCTATGACTATTGGCCATGCTGCTGCCTTCTTGGGGAACTCAAACTGCAAAAAAAACAAAGGTAGAGAAGAGACCCAAACAGCCTCATATTGTAGTAATATTTTTTCAGTAAGGCAATCTTAAAACCAAGAAATATTGCATCAAATCAAGAAGGAGAATGGGTATATAGTCGAGCAGTGAAAGTCCCAGAACCAGTGGATCCAATCAGGCAGCTCCTGTTGCCGCTAATGAACCAGAAACCCCCATGTCAGGGGAGACACTGATATTACTGGCTGGAAATTGTGCCTCTACACATGATCACCCTTTGGTTTATGATAACATATTTTCTTGTTTGATTATGAGTTTTCTGTTCCAATTGTTCCAGATGTGCTGCTATTGGATGCTCGACATTTCATTTTACTTGTGTAGATACGGTACATTAATTAAATTCTATATCTTTCTATATTTTTTTTATTTATGTATTAGATTTTTTTATTTTTATCCACATTTAAATCAGGAAAATGTTTATTGTAGTAAACAGTAGATGCATTTTCATCCGAATTTCAGGTATTTTAAAAGTGCAGAATCCGAAAAACAAAAGATCGGACATAAACAAATGCTTTATTTTAGTTTTCATTGCAACGTCCGTTATAGATAGGAGATTTGACATGACGCTGACAATAACAATCTGTGTCTATCGAACCTGTGGTCGAATGTGCCTAACCTTAACTCTATTAGTCCAAGATTATTCTACATAGAGAGAAAAGATTTGACATAGAGAGAAAAGATTTGACATAGAGAGAAAAGATCGCTGTTGAAATTGGGTGGGGGAAGTGAAATAAAAATAATGATGATGATGAATGTCATTGGCTGATTGTAACCAAAGAGGAGCAGTAAAATAGCCAGAACCAAGTACACACGTACAGCCAACTTACTTTCATTTACGATTGCTAGCAAAGAGAGACACACACACTGAATCATTTCAGAAGACAGTCAATCTTAGCTGGTCCGTTTGTCAGAGAACCTGAATTATTTAGCAATTAAGCATAAGCACAGTAGCAGAACAACAGTGAAGCAAGCTACAGTTCGACTTAACTTTTTCATAATAATCTGCTGCTATTGTGTTAGTGTTGTGAACTTGATAGTGATACTAGTGTTGCTAGTGTTGTGATAGATTCTATATTATAGATTGAGATTCTATATAGATTCTATATACTCTATCCTGTTACCTGTCTGATCAGTGATCACTATCACCAGTCCATTTTCTGTTTGAACTATATACATTCAGCATGAACGACAAAGATTCGACAAAGCAGCGAAATACATACAAACGTTTAATCTTTGGCTTATGGTGTCTGTTGAAAGTTCTAAGAAGTTTCGACGGAGCAGCTAAACTATACAGCATCGTACAGTTTAGCTGCTCCGTCGAATCTTCTTTGAACATTCGACAGACACCATAAGCCTTCAATGACAGATTCGACCTTAATTCATTTAGATTTTTGGACTAATGCATTTTTTTACGAAAAATGAATGAAATAAAAACACATTTCGGGAGTAACTAAATACATTTATTTTTCGGACGAAAACGAAATTCCGAAACAAAATATTTCAGTGTGCACATGTCTAGTAAACAGGCAACATACACAGTCTAAAACAAGACAATACAATAAAGCTTACATCCACATAAATATCCAAAGGCAGTAATTACAGAAACATTGACACAGACAGATGCCCGTGCCCATATACTCATATCAAGCACAATGCTGGTATTTTGCATCCTTGACTCCACCCCACCCAAGTGCAATAAGGGTGCATATAATTATCCTAATTTAAATGAACAACAGAACCCTATGGTCTATTTGGACACAGGAACAACCTCTGATAAACAAGTTCCCGTGGGCTGAAACCAGGGGCATCTCCCCACAGTCCCCACACCTTTTCTAGCTTACCGGGGCAACTTCGTCATGTAAACATATGGTGTTCTAAACCATACTTAACAATAGCCGCCTTCCTCTATCCAATCGATAGCCTTATATGTCCATCTCTTAACTTTTTTTTTAAATTCTTTGTTTCTATGTTTTTATTTAACTCTCATTTTAATTTCTACTCCTAATTCAATATTTAGTTATTCTACCCCATATATTATGATTGCTCCTTGCATACCTATGTTGTACACAAATAACCCTGTTATCTCATGATCTTTGGATTTTACTCCATTTTCTGTTTTGTATTACGAAAATCTTTTCAATAAAAACATTAAAATAAAAAATTGTGATCTCGAAGCAGAGCATTACCCACAGTGGACACCCAGGCCTTGTGTGTAGTTAGAAAAGGGGACTTCCACAGTATTAGAATGAATCTGCAGGCGTGGAAAAGGGCCCTTCCCACTGCTATCCTAGGGTGTTCATCCTCAATGACTTCCTCTAAAACATTTAAGAGACAGCATTTGGGGTCCAATGGGATGTTTACCTTAAAAACATGTTAAATGTATCTACAACCTGCCCCCAATAATGCTGAAGTTTGGGGCAACGCCATAATAGATGGATTAAGTCCCTGTGGTCCCTTCTGCATCTATGGCAATATGGCTCCATTTTGTATCCCATCTTATAAAGCTTCAGGGGAGTGCCGTGGGATCATAGGAGAATGTAGAGTTGAGTGAGCTTCTGAGCCACGTTTAGAGAGCAGGTTACCACAGCCTGATATGCCTCTTCCCATTGATCACCCAACATCGGACCTAGGTCTCTCTCCCAAAGTGAAGTCGCTTTGCTAGGATGGCCTTTGTGGAACTCAGACAACAAAATGATATAACATTGTGAAATAAGGCCTTTAGAGCTTTCAGACATTTTGATCAAGTGTAAAATAGGTAGATAATACATAGATAAGGTTGATCCATCACAATTCCATAAATTTTTTATTTGGTTTCATCTATTTAGGTATTTCCTAACTCAAATTTAGTATGCCATTCGTTTTTCACATGCCGCATAGATCACACAACGATTGGCAGCATGGCAGCATCAAATAGGATGATTAAGGGTTAATACCCACACTGTTGGACAGGTATTTACATCCTGGTGATTGCTGTTAGTTTGTCTGAGGAAGGACAGAAGTTGCTCTCTGAAATGCGTCTCCCATGATTCTATGCAATTGATCACAAGAAGCAAGAGACTTGCACTGCGATTCTTTTTAGAGCAGGGGTGCCCAACCCGTGGCCCGTGGCGCGATCCGAGGTGGCCTGCCACGTCTTGCTCCGAGATGGCGGGTCGGCAAGCCCTGATCGCGGGTTCCCGACCTGCCATCTCCGAGCATCAGCGCAAACAACGGAGCTGCCGCTAAAGGAAGCAGAGCCGATGCTTCCTGTATAGCGCAGGCTCCTTCACAGGCGGAGTGATATTAAATGTACTCCGTCTGTGACAGGAAGCATCGGCTCTGCTGTCTACTGCAGCCGCGTGCTTCCTGTGATCTCAGACAACAGCCAGCAGTGCCAGAGCCAGCAGTGCCAGTACCAGTCACCCGTACCCACCAACAGTACCAGCCAGCAGTACAAGTACCAGCCAGCAGTATCAGTACCCACCAGCAGTACCAGCCAGCAGTACTAGCCACCAGTACCAGTCACCAGTACCCGCCAGCAGTACCCGTCAGCAGTACCAGTACCCGCCACCAGTATCTGTACCCACCAGCAGTACCAGCAAGCAGTACCCGCCACCAGTACCAGCCAGCAGTACCAGTACTAGCCACCAGTACCAGTCACCAGTACCCACCAGCAGTATCAGTACCCACCAGCAGTACCAGCCAGCAGTACTAGTACCAACCAGCAGTATCAGTACCCACCAACAGTACCAGTACCAGCCAGCAGTACCCGCCAGCAGTACCAGTACCCACCAGCAGTACTAGCCACCAGTACCAGTTACCAGTACCAGCCAGCAGTACCAGTAACCGCCAGCAGTACCAGCCAGCAGTACCAATCACCAGTACCCGCCACCAGTACCAGCCAGCAGTACCAGTACCCACCAGCAGTACCAGCCAGCAGTACCAATACCAGCCAGCAGTACCAGTCAGCAGTACACGCCAGCAGTACCAGTACCCGCCAGCAGTACCAGTACCCACCAGCAGAACCAGTATCCACCAGCAGCATCAGTACCCGCCAGCAGTACCGGTAGCAACAAGCAGTACCAGCCAGCAGTACCAGTATCCGCCAGCAGTACCAGTATCCGCCAGCAGTACCAGTACCCGCCAGCAGTACCAGTACCCGCCAGCAGTATCAACCAGCAGTACCAGCCAGCGGTATATTCCAGCAGTACCAGCAGGCAGTACCCAACAGCAGTACCAGCCAGCAGTACCAGCCCTGGAGGACAGCCACCAGTTATAACCACCTGGGGGACAGCAGCAACCAGCTGCAGGAATCCTAAGGAAGAAGTGAAGATTGAGGTCAGTTGAGATGCAGGTAAACCACTGTGCATCAGTGTGAAAGCAGCCTTAGTCCCCTTTCACACAATCGGTTCACTCAGGTCTGCCTGTCTGTTTTTCAGGCGGACCCAATCGGACCCTCCATTCACCTCTATAGAGCGGCAGATGTAAACAGACTCATGTCTGCTTACACCCGCCTATCTGCAATCCGATCTGCTTAAAAAAATTAAGGGGATCTGTCTGCTTCTTTCTGGACAGATCCGAGGGCCCTTATGGTAGAGCGGGCTGCATCTGTGTCTGCTCTACATATGCCGAGTGGACACTGACCTGCCATCCGCCCGCTACGCTCATTGTGGCCCACGACCGGTTACCAAGTCGCTAAAGTGGCCCTTGATCCTCAAAAGGTTGGGCACCCCTGTTTTAGAGGCATCCTTTCCAGCCAGCAGTATCAGTGTCTCTTTTGCAGTGTTTTTTGCCAGTTGCCATGTGAAGTCGGCTTTTTGAATCCACTGGTTATGGGACTTTCTCTACTCAGTTATATACCCATTCTCCTTCTTGAGTTGTAAGTGCAATATTTACTGGTTTGAAGATTGCTTTACTGATTAAAGTACACCAAATTACCAAAAGTATTGGGATGCCTGCCTTTACACGAGCATGAACTTTAATGGCATCCCAGTCTTGGTATGTAGCGTTCAATATTGAGTTGGCCCACCCATTGCAGCTATAATAGCTTCAACTCTGCTGGGAAGGCTGTCCACGAGGTTTAGGAGTGCGTCTATGGGAATGTTTGACCATTCTTCCAGAAGTGCATTTGTGAGGTCAGGCACTGTTGTGGACCAGAAGGACTGGCTCGCATTCTTCGCTCTAATTCATCTAAAAGGTGTTCTATCAGGTTGAGGCCAGTCAAGTTGCTCCAACCCAGACTCACTCATCCATGTCTTTATGGACCTTGCTTTGTGCACTGGTGCGCAGTCATGTTGGAACAGGAAGGGACCATCCCCAAACTGTTCCCACAAAGTTGGGAGCATGACATTTTCCAAAATGTCTTGGTATGCTGACGCCTTAAGAGTTCCCTTCACTTTAACAAAGGGGGCAAGTCCAACCGCTGAAAAAAAAAACCCACACCACTATCTCTCCTACACCTAAAGATTTGTACCAATGCACAAAGCAAGATCCATAAAGACATGGATGAGTGAGTTTAGGGTGAAGGACCTTGACTGGCCTGCACAGAGTCCTGACCTCAACCCGATTTAACACATTTTTGGGATGAATTAAAGCGGAGCCTGCAAGCCAGACCTTCTCTCCTACATCAGTGCCCGACCTCACAAATGCACTTCTGGAACAATGGTCAAACATTCCCATAGGCACACTTCTAGACCTTGTGGACAGCCTTCCCAGAAGAGTTGAAGCTACTGTAGCTGCAAAGGGAGGGCCAACTCAATATTGAACCCTACGGACTAAGACTGGGATGCCATAAAAGTTCATATGCATGTTAAGGCAGGTGTTCCAATACTTCTAGTAATATAGTGTATTACTACATTATGAGGCTGTTTGGCACCCCTCTATCCCTTTGTTTTTTACTGAAAATTATGCCACTTGTTTATTTTAGGAGCAGCACTTGAGGCCCCCTATATTCATAGAGAAGAAAACTGGATTTTTGTACTTATCTGTAAAATCAATTTCTTTGAGTTTATCATGGGACACAGAGCAGCCATATTAATATTTACTCACAAGGGTTAGGCGCCACCATAAGGGTTAGGCCAGTATCCAATCAATAGGTTATTGGACACTGGCAAAAAAGACAAGCCACACACCTCAACATTGAGGGGAAGGACCTCTGTGTCCTGTGATATACTAAAAAAATGGATTTTACAGGTATGTACAAAAATACAGTTTTCCCTATTGTACATGACAGGATGTGCACCGTCCATGTGACGGTGACAACTCAGAATCCACCTGGTCCATTCTTACAGTGCTGGATGGAGAGGAAAGAAAGCAGCGATGATTTAAAATCTCTGGAACGATGGCTCGGCTTGCGGGAGCCCTGACAGCTCAGGATTGTGGGAGGTAAGTACATCTGGGACAGGGGTGTGGGGATTGCATCCGTTGTTAGGTAATCTTTTCATGTTTTCTGGAAAGATAAATTATCCCTTTTAAGATTTACATATAATTCTATTCTTTATCTCCCATGTCTAACATGTCTTTTTTTTTGCCTTTCATGAAAAACATGCCATTATGAGTTCAGATGTAAAAAATCAATTGTACTGCATATAAAATACAACTGGATATTTACTTAGCAGTGTGATATAATAAAATGAGAAAGTCACAAAGTCATTACAAAAAATGTAAAAGAAAAGTAGATTAACTCAGTTACGTACAATCTTAACATAATAATGGCCATGTGACCACATGTAACATGATTACATACCTGTAATAGCTGTGAGCTAAAGTAAACCTTTCAATTATCCATTCATGCCAAAGAAACAGGTTATTTAATTATTAATTATTTATTTGGCCCACCCACTCTCACCATATGGTCCCCTTCTTCAGGAAAAACACAGAGGTAGATATCTATAATGTAAATTATATCTGAAATACAATTACCTACTTTAATCCATTTCCATATATACAGTGAGTATAAAAAAGAATCACCCCCTTTAAAATAATTCCATTTTGTTGCTTTGCAGCCTGAAATTAAGACAGACACAGTTTTTTGTTTTATCCAGCTGTATTTACTATTTACTTGTTTTATCCAGCTGTATTTAAAAAGCTGTATTTTGCTTTAATTTCAGCTTTTAGTCTGTTGGTATATGTCTCTACTAACTTTGCCCACTCTTCTTTGCAGAACTGCTCAAGTTAAATTTGATGGTGACATTTTGTGGACTATAGTTTTCAAGTCATTCCACAAATTTTCAATATCTGGGCAATGTTAAGTCTCGGCTCTGACTAGGCCATGCAAGGACATTCGCTTCTTTCTCCTTCAACCACTGTATGGTCATTTTTGCTGTGTGCTTTGAGTCATTTTCATGTTGAAAGGTAAACCTTCTTCCAATTGACAACTTTCTTGCAGAGGACAGCAGATTTTCCGCAAGAATTTGATGGTATTTTGTCCCATCCATTTTTCTTTCTATCCTGACAAGTGCTCCAGCCCCTTCTGCAGAGAAACACCCCCATAACAGGATATTACCACCTTCATACTTTACTGTAGGAATTGTGTTATTTGAATGGTGAGCTGTATTGGATTTATGTCAAACATATCGTTTGGTGTTGAGGCCAAATAATTAAATTTTAGTCTCATCTGATTATAACACCTGTTTCAATGTTGCCTCAGAATCTTCAAGGTGCGTTTTGACAAAGCTCAGTGGTGGCTTCATAAGACCTTTCTTGAGGAGTGGCTTTTTTCTTGCAACCCTCCCATACAAGCCACATTTGAGAGAATTTGTGATATTGTTGTCACATGCACACAATTGCCAAACTTTGTTATAAATTCCTGCAACAGCTTGCTGTAGGCATCTTGGTAGCCTCTCTGACCAGGTTCCTCCTGGCTCTTTCATCCAGTTTGGAGTGATGTCCTGATCCAGGGAGGGTCTGTGTTGTACCAAATACCTTCCACTTCTTAATAATATACATAACTGTGTTTCTAGGCATTGATAAAGCCTTTGATTTTTTTTGTATCCATCTCCTGACTTGAAGGCTTATATGCAAGTAATTGGGCATACAATGGTTATAGGGGTCTGGGTCCTGTCCTGGGGGACATGTATCAATAAAAATAATGTTTGTAAAAAACTTAATTTTTAAATGAGCAGTGATTTTTAAAGTGAAAGCATAAAAATAAAAAAAATACTTTCAATATAGTGCCTGGGGGGTCCCCTTAGTCTACGTGTAAAGTTGTAGATCTGTACCATGTCTAGAATCTGCTGCAGTAATAATTGCATTTATAAATCCAAAAAATATGACATTTTCCCTGCAAGCTGCCTTTATTTTGCTCAGCAACAGCTGGGGAGCCAGTGTGAATGATGAGGCCACAATGTAGTACCCTGGGAACAAGATTAGAGAGTTTTTAGATACATTCTGGTGTCACTTTGACTTTGGATAGAAGTAACGGGTGCGTAAAAATTGGTCTTTGGTTGTTGGTGGCGCCTTCCCACTGTAACCCTGTAGAGGTAATCTTGATGAAAGCAAGAATTGGCCTTGATGTAAAAAATTGCAATGATATGCACCTGTCAAACAGGTGCAGAAAAATTGGTCTTTGAGTGTTAATTGTGCCCATGAAACCTATACCAAAAACATTCTTCCAGATGAAATGATTGAACACCCTCAAAGCTAGGCAGCCTCGAAGTCCGGCAGAGATTCCACATCCCAAAAATACTTAAATAGTGACATCGGCATCATAGCTGGTAATCCAGGACTGATCAATTTTTATAACGGTCTACGAGTCTGTGGACAAACGCATTCTATGATCAGTAACGAAACCTCGTGCAGCACTGAATGCCTGTTCTGAAAGCACACTGGATGCAGGGTAGCTCAACAACTCAATAGCATACTTGGCAAGTTCTGGTCAGTGGTCTATTCTCATGACCCAGTAAGTCAGTGGATCGTCAGCTGGAAAGCTCTCCATCTCTGTTTTGGCCCCAAGGTAATCAACACCATGTGATGCTGATGGGATGTGGAAGTTGACAGCCCTGGAGGTGGCGGAGGTGGCGGAGGAGGAGGAGAAGGGGGTAGAGCTTACAGGTCTGGCATCATCACCACCAGCTGTATGGAGACGTGTGGGCACAACATGCTGCAGTACCAAGCCCTGTCCTGCATCCTTTCGAGTGGCAAGCAGCGTTACCCAGTGTGCTATGAACAAAATATATCATCCCTACCCATGCTTGCTTGACCACATGTCAGCAGTAAGGTGGATTTTACATCTAACTGCCATGCCCAATGATGCCAGAACGAACGGCCTTACGTGAGAAGTAGTAGCGACTAGGAACTTGCCATTGTGGTTCAGCGAATTCACAGAAGGGGTCAGAATCCACCAGGCTGAAAGGCAGAAGCTGGAGAGCCAACAGCTTTGACAAGCTTGTATTTAGACGCTGGGCATGTGGGGAACAGGGACTGTATTTTTTTTTCCGCTGCAGCAGATGAGGCAGAGAAATTTGCCGGCTACAGTCTAAAGCTGGTGATGTGCTGCTGGCAGATGTGCTGCTAGGACCTGGGACACCCTGTTCTATACCATCATCCTTGTCAGTGGAGGCTGCTGAGAGGTAATGACTCGGTATAGCAGGGGAAGACTGAAGTGGGTAAGGAGGAGGAGGAGGGACAGATTTATGCCCCTTTTGTGTGGCTTTATTATGCTCTTGCCAAAGGTGTGAGTGGTTGGACGTTAAATGCATTGTTAGGCATGTGGTACCCAAATGGTTGGTGTTTTTGCCAAGTTTGATGTGCCTGAGACAGAGTTTGCAGATAGAAACAGTGCGATCTGCTGCAGATCTGCTGAAAAAGTCCCAGACAGCTGAGATTTGAGTAGGACAGGAGTAGGGATGGGCTTTATTTTCGGGTCGAACATGAGTTTGACTCGAACATTGGCTGTTTGCCCATTCGCCGAATAGTGAACAATTTGGGGTGTTTGTGGCAAATTCGAAAGCCGCGGAACACCCTTTAAAAGTCTATGGGAGAAATCAAAAGTGCTAATTTTAAAGGTTAATATGCAAGTTATTGTCATAAAAAGTGTTTGGGGACCTGAGTACTTCCCCAGGGGACATGTATCAATGCAAAAAAAACGACTGTTTTTTCAGGAGCAGTGATTTTAATAATTCTTAAAGCGGTGGGCCAGCTGAAATTTTTTTTTTTAAAGTCAGCAGCTACAAACACTGTAGCTGCTGACTTTTAATAAGCACACTTACCTGTCCAGGGTGCCCGCGATGTCGGCCGCCCAAGGCCGACCCGTCCCTTTGCTCTCGTGTCCCGGCGCCTCCATTCCAACTAAGGGAAACAGGCAGTGGAGCCTTTCGGCTTCACTGCCCATTTCCTACCGCGCATGCGCGAGTCGCGCAGTGCTTTGTGAATGGCTGGCTGTGATCTGTGACACACTCAGCGCCCCATTCCCCAGAAGACAACGTGAGGAGAAGACTGAAGATCGTGTTGTCAGAGGGGGCAGGGTCACCCGTTTACGTAAATGAGAAGACAGGGGGTAGGCGGGATCTGGGGGTCCCCTTGTTAAAGGGGGCTTCCAGATTCCGATAAGCCCCCCGCTCGCAGACCCTCACAACCACCGGGCAAGGGTTGTGGGGATGAGGCCCTTCTCCCCATCAACATGGGGACAAGGTGCTTTGGGGGGGGCTACCCCAAAGCACCCTCCCAATGTTGAGGGAATGTGGCCTGGTACGGTTCAGGAAGGGGGCGCTCTCTCGCCCCCTCTTTTCCTGCAGACTGCAAGGTTGCGTTCTCGGATAAGGATCTGGTATGGATTTTTGGGGGGGACCCCACGCCATTTTTTTTTTATCATTTTGGCACGGGGTTCCTCTTAAAATCCCTACCAGACCTGAAGGGTCTGGTATGGATTTTGAGGGGGACCCCCACACATTTTTTTATTTTATTTTGGTTCGGGGTTCCCCTGTGGGGAAATCCCATGTCATTTTTATCAATGAACTTTTATATGTATTGCCGGAGCGACAATTCATTATAGCCTGCACTATAGCTAGCGCTAGTACTTTTCTTTTCAAATATTTTATTGGTAACAAACACGGTACAGAATATAGGAACATTTACTGTTACAGGTTAATTGGTTACAGTATACAATGTTGTACAGAGCGTTGAGTTACAAATAGTGTAAAACGACAAGGAGAGGTAAGGCAAAAATGATGCACCAGCCGGTGTTGTAATGTAACAAGAACAATTTAAATTGAACAGAAACAAGTGCAAACCAGGACCAAGGTCCAATTAGAGGATAACACAGGGTTATAGGAGAGCTCTGCTGTAGTGGGGGTGGTAACAGCAAGGGTTATAATAACGTAAATATAGGTTACCATATTGGGGGGGTTCAGGGGGAGGTAAAGCAAGAGAGTTAGTAGGGGGGAGAGAGGGGAGTCAGGGGGGAGAGTTAGCAATAGTGGTTAAGGATAGAAGTGTAGGAGGGTTAGAAGGGGGGGAAGACCAGGGGGAGAGGAGATAGGTTGGCCAGGAGGCTTGCACGGCAGTGGTAAGTCTCAATTTTTGCAGAAATATCGGGTTGGAGAAGGCTCAGGGTTCCAATAAGGTGGTGTCGAAGTCGGGCGGGAGAAATTTCTCTGCCCAAGGTCGCCATATCTTTAGGTGCTGGGGAATTCTATCCAGAATCGTAGCTTCGATTTTACTGTGTATCATCGCTTGTGTGACTCTATTCCTGACCTCGTCGATATTTAGATTAGGGGTTTTCCAGCTTCTCGCTAGTGTCTGTTTGGCTGCTGGAGTTGGAGCAGGAGGCGCAGCTGCACCTTTGGTAGGTCCAGTGAGGGGTAGTTCAGGAGAGAAAGGGAGGGGTCAGGGGGGATGTCACGGCCAAGAAGGGACAAGGCCATGTGGAATATCGCTGTCCAGAAGCCTCGTGCGATCGGGCAGGTCCACCATATGTGAAGGTGGGTGCCTATTTCCGTACATCACCTGAAACAGGAGAGCATGACGGGGCGAATTTGGCGATCCTGGACGGAACCAAGTACCACCTCATGAGGACTTTGTAATTGGCTTCTGAGGCAACGATATTTTGGGATGCTATCTTCGTATTGGTCCATATTGATGACCAAGCTTCGGGGTCTAGGTCTATTTGGAGGTCTCTAGACCATGCAGTCACATATGGGGGTGGGGAGGCCGGGGCAGTGGCGTCACTAGGGTTGGTGTCACCCGGTGCGAAAAAAAATGGTGTCACCCCCCCCCCCACCAACTTTAGTCCCCCCTCAGTACAGACCCCCTCCACTAACTACAGACCCCCCTCCCGCAGTATAGATCCCCCTCCCTCAGTACAGACCCCCACACTAAGTACAGACCCCCACACTAAGTACAGACCACCCTCCATCAATATAAACCTCCTCCCTCAGTACAGACACCCCTTCAGTGCAGACCCCTCCATCAGTACAGACACCCCCCCCTTAGTGCAGTCACCCCCCCAGCAGTACAGATACCCCTCCCAGTGCAGACCCCCCCCAGCATTACAGACACCCCCCTCAGTGCAGACCCCACCAGCAGTACAGATACCCCTCTCAGTGCAGACCCCCCCCCCCCAGCATTACAGAAACCCCCCTCAGTGCAGACCCCCCCAGCAGTACAGACACCCCCCCTCAGTACAGACATCCCCCCTCAGTGCAGACCCCCCCCCAGTGCAGATCCCCCCCAGGGCAGGCCCCCCCAGCAGTACAGATATCCCCCCTCAGTGCAGACCCCCCCAGTGCAGATCCCCCCCAGGGCAGCCCCCCCCCAGCAGTACAGATATCCCCCCTCAGTGCAGACCCCCCCCAGTGCAGATCCCCCCCAGGGCAGGCCCCCCCCAGCAGTACAGATATCCCCCCTCAGTGCAGACCCCCCCCCCAGTGCAGATCCCCCCAGGGCAGGCCCCCCCAGCAGTACAGATATCCCCCCTCAGTGCAGAACCCCAGTACAGACCCCCCAGTGCAGACACCCCCCAGTGCAGACACCCCCAAAAGACAGACAGTACAGACCCCCCAGTGCAGATATCCCCCCTCAGTGCAGACCCCCAGTACAGACCCCCCAGTGCAGACACCCCCCAGTGCAGACACCCCAAAAGACAGACAGTACAGACCCCCCAGTGCAGACATCCCCCCTCAGTGCAGACCCCCAGTACAGACCCCCCAAAAGACAGACAGTACAGACCCCCCAGTGCAGACATCCCCCCTCAGTGCAGACCCCCAGTACAGACCCCCCAGTGCAGACACCCCCCAGTGCAGACACCCCAAAAGACAGACAGTACAGACCCCCCAGTGCAGACACCCCCCCCAGTGCAGACACCCCAAAAGACAGACAGTACAGACCCCCCAGTGCAGATATCCCCCTCAGTGCAGACCCCCAGTACAGACCCCCCCCAGTGCAGACACCCCCCAGTGCAGACACCCCAAAAGACAGACAGTACAGACCCCCCAGTGCAGACATCCCCCCTCAGTGCAGACCCCCAGTACAGACCCCCCAACAGACAGACAGTACAGACCCCCCAGTGCAGACATCCCCCCTCAGTGCAGACCCCCAGTACAGACCCCCCAGTGCAGACACCCCCCAGTGCAGACACCCCAAAAGACAGACAGTACAGACCCCCCAGTGCAGACACCCCCCCCCCCCAGTGCAGACACCCCAAAAGACAGACAGTACAGACCCCCCAGTGCAGATATCCCCCCTCAGTGCAGACCCCCAGTACAAACCCCCCAGTGCAGACACCCCAAAGTACAGACACCCCCCCCCCCTGGGTGCAGACACCCCCCAGTGCAGACCCATCCCTCAATACAGACACCCCCATCACAGACCTCAGATACAGACAGCGGTGTGTGTCCCTCGAGCTCCTCCTCCTTTGTGGATGTAAGCAAAGGAGGGGGAGGCGGCTTCGTTCCGCTCTGCTCCGCTGAGGGACACAGCCGCGGCGACGGTGAGACACGGCGGCTGGCGGTGTTAGCGGTGCCGCTACCCACGGGTGTCACCCCTTTGGCGGGTGTCACCCGGGTGCGGCGCGCACCCCCCGCACCTGGCTAACAACGCCACTGGGCCGGGGGGGATGTAAGGTGAGCATAGAGCTGGAAGATTATGCCTGGGGCATGCGGGTCCGATTCGCACACATTCTCAAACGTGGTTAGACCTGTGCTGACGATGTTCGAACCTAAAGTGGTCCGGATAAAATTAGAAATTTGGAGGTAGCGGAAACACTCTCTTGGAGGAAGATGTGAACGGGTCTGTAGGTCAGGAAATAATATTATGTTACCTCGGGAGAGTATATCGCGAATACGTGTTAGACCCGCCTGCCCCCAGGCGTGGAAGGTAGTTGGTGAGGGGATATTAGGAGGAATGTTTTGGAGAGTCTATCCCAAATTTTCAGCGAATGAAGTGTAACCAGATTCAGAATGGAGCTTCGATTTGATTTGGGGATCCAAAGCAAATTGGAGACCGGTATGGGATGGGAATCTACTGCTTCTATTACCACCCACAGGGGTATTTCCGTTTTCGCGTGATATAGAGACATTTGGGCTAATTGGGCTGCGTGGAAGTAGTGCGCAAAATTGGGTACTCCTAGTCCTCCCCAGAGTCTGCTGCGGAGCATAGTAGATCGTGTGATTCTGGGTTTTTTGGTACCCAAAATGTATTTGAGTACGCAATGTTGTATCACCCTATGAAAGTAAGGGGGGATTGCGATGGGTAGGACTCTGTATAGGTAAAGAAGTTTCGGTAGGAGGGACATCTTTACTGCAGCTATTCGACCTAGCCATGAGACACAGAGTGGAAGCCAGGTATTGAGAAGGGAGGAGAGGTTTTTCAGCATTGGGAGATAGTTGGCCTGAAATAGGTGGGAAGGGTCACTTGTTAGTTTGATTCCTAGGTACGGGATGGAGGAGGAGGACCATATAAAGGGGAAATTGGATTGTAGCAGGAGGAGATCGGATTGAGGAAGAGACACATTGAGAGCTTTTGATTTTTCCCGTTGACTTCTAGTCCTGATATTGTAGCAAATTTGTCTAATAGGTGTAGAAGGTTAGGCAAAGTGGTATGTGGGGAGGTGATAAATAATAGTGCATCGTCTGCAAAGAGACATAATTTATGGGAGGTGCCAGCTATTTCTAAGCCTTGAATACTCTGATTGGAACAGATCAGGGCAGCCAGGGGTTCTATGACTAAGGCAAATATCAGAGGAGAAAGGGGACATCCCTGTCTGGTGCCTCTTTGGATCGGGAAACAGTCTGACTTAAAACCAGAGTATTGTACATAAGCCTGGGGACGGGTGTAGAGGGCGTCTATCCATTTAAGGAAATTGGGGCCAAAGCCCCACCTCTGCAGGATGTAATGTAGATAGGGCCATGAGACTGTGTCCAAGGCTTTCCTGATGTCAAGGGACAGGAGATGCATAGGGATTTTGCGGGATTTGGTTAAATGTTGTAGAAGGATTATGTGGCGGATGTTATCACTAGCTTGTCTTCGAGGTATAAAACCGACCTGGTCCTTGGAGATTAAGCTTCCTATAATTGGGTTGAGCCTCAGGGCTAGGATTTTGGCCAAGAGTTTTACGTCCACATTCAGAAGGGATATGGGTCTGTAATTGGACCACTGGGTATGGTCGGTGTTGGGCTTAGGGATCATTGCTATCGTAGCTGTCAGTGTGTCTCGACCAAATGATTGTTGTTTCAATAGGGCGTTGAAGGATTTGTCGAGTAGGGGGGCGAGAGTGGGGGCAAATTTTTTGTAATATGTGCCCGGGAGGCCATCCGGCCCCGGGCGCTTATTTGGTTTGAGGTTTTTGATGGCCATGAGGACTTCATATACTGAAATAGAACCATCTATGGACTCACGGCTGGCCTCTGGTAACTTTGGGATTGGAAGGTCGAGGAATAGCGTTTCCGTCTGGTTAGGAGGCAAGGGACCCTTTGCCTCGTATAATTTGGCAAGGCGCATACGGAACTCTGAGAGAACCTTTAGTGGGTTGCTAGTGTGGCTACCAGAGGCCAGTTTGAGTCTAATAGGGTTATGACCTCGGTTTGTTTGGCGCAGGCGTAATGCTAGAAATGTGTCTGGTTTGTTTGCTTTGGTGTAGATCTTGTGGCTAGATCTACGGATATATTTATCAGCAGATTCAGCCAAGAGAAGGTCAAGTTCTAACTTTGCTTTTTCCAGTAGGGATTTATTGGCATCTGTGGGGGATAGCTGAAATTGTAGGAATACATTTTGGAAGTCGTATTCGAGTTGTTGGAGTTTAAGTTTCCTAATCTTTTTGATATGTGAAGCTACTGAAATGCACTTACCCCGGATCACTGGCTTGTGTGCTTCCCACAGTAGAATCGGTGAGATATCGGGTGTTGCATTGTGCTGGAGATAGTCCTTAAGGGCCACCTGAATGTCTAGGCAGTAAGATTGATTCGTGAGGTGGGATTCGTTCATACTCCAGGATCTGTCCCCGTTTCGGGGGATTAGAGAGGAGATTGTGGTGATTACTGCGCAGTGATCCGACCAAGTGATTGGGTGAATGAAGGAGTGGAGTAGAATGGGAGAGGAGGCTATTGGGATGAAAATATGGTCAATTCTGGAGAAAGATTTGTGTGGGTGAGAGTAAAAGGTATAGTTTTTCCTTAGAGGATTACATTCCCTCCATGAGTCAAGAAGGGCGGCCTGTTGAATCAAGTCACGGAACCGCGTGGAGGCAGAGAATTGTTCGGGGGTGTAGGGGGACTTATCTAGGTGGGAATGTAATACCAAGTTAGAGTCACCACACATAAAGAGTGTTCCTTTACAGTGTTCCTTGGTGACTTTTAGGAGGTGGGAGAAGAAGGGTGTCGGGTTGACATTTGGGGCGTAATATGAGACAAAGGTCGCTTCCACTTCCTGTAGAAGTCCAACTAGGATTATATAGCGACCATTCGGGTCCTTTATTTCCAATGTTGGGGTGAATGGGAGAGAATGGTGGAAAGCCAGGAGGACCCCTCTATGTTTGGTTTCAGCCGAAGCCGTGAACACTCTGGGGTAGCGGGAGCTAAAGAATTTTGGGGTGTTGTGGGTAGAGAAGTGGGTTTCCTGCAAGGCTACAATGTCAGCTTTTAATGAAGCAAAGTTTTGGAAAGCTTTAACTCTTTTATTAGGGGAGTTCAATCCCTTAACGTTCAAAGAAAGTATATTTAAAGGAGCCATTTGGGTGGGCGAGGAGGGTCAATATATCCATTTGTGCAAGTCCGGCGAGCCACCTGGCCAAGGCAGAGAAAGGGAGAAAGAGCGAGACAGGATAGGGGAAAGGGGAGAGAGAAGGGGAGGGGGGGCAGAGAAGGGGGTTTACTGGTTGTAGGACAAAACATTGGATGTAGAACTGTAACTGTGGGACAGAAGTAAGCCCGACAGGGGGGCACTCAGACTCTGCGGCTAAAAAACCAGCCGGAGAGTGGGAGTACCAAGTAGCGGGGGGGCAGTGACTGCTCCCCGCTGCACACGGGTGTAGCGTAACTAGGATATATTGAGTGGTTAAAGCTCACATGGTGGAAGAGTAGAAAGTTAAATCAATTGAGTTCAGCTTATGGCAGGAGGAAGACAATGAGGAGAAAACGTAGAGAAAAGGGGAGAAGAGAAAAGAAGAAAAGAAGTAGATAGAGCATGTGGAGATATTTATGGTTTCCACTGCGTGGTTTACAGTGGTCGGGTTTCTAGAAAAGGTCCATCGAGATGCATTAACCCAGCAGGGTAAGGGGGAGCGGGGATAGGGAGGGAATGGAGGAAAGAAGAGGGGGGGGAAGGGGTTGGGGAGGGGGAGCGGGAGAGGGGGGGGGAGGGGGGGAATGGAGGGGGGGAAGGGTAGAGCTGGGTTAATTGTGAGAGGTATGCATGTGTACATTACGGTATATACATGTTGTTAGGTACACGTCTTTCTCCTTGTGTTCTAAATGCCTAGGCCAGGATGGTAGAGCGGAGGTCCCGGTCACCGGTGGATAATCAACACACATACACTGGTAGTACGTGAAGAATGATTACAAAGTTTAATAGGCAGTACGTTCCTCTTTTATGGGAAATGCAGACGGGGGGGGGGGGAACAGCCCTCCCGAGGACCAATCATATTCTTACACATATGCATACATTAACAATTTCTTGTCATGTGATGGTCGTTAGTTTGCAATATTGAATATAGGCCAAAGGTTAGTGTATCCATCTGACAGTTTGTTCTTGTGGTCTGTACACATCTGCTGACTTGACCACAAACTCCTAAGTCACTGGTCCTAGCTAGTTTCATATCCTCTGGTGAAGTACAGAGATAAAAACCACAAAACAGATGCTTCCTGAAATGTCAACACTTGTCAAACGGTTTGTTACATACAGTATGCAGTATACACTTATAACAGCTTTGTTCAAAAAACTGTAAGTCTGAAAGTTTAAGCATATTAATTTCAATCACTATCAAAATGGTATATCATTATAAGTAGCCCCCTTATAATCCTCCCTTTGATCATTCTGATTTAACATAATGATCATCCCTTTCCTTATTTTATAGCACAGGTCTGGTACTCTGTGGTTTCGTGTTCTTGACTCTCATACCACACAGTCTGTTCCTTGGTGATAAAGGTCAGTTTAAAACTCTCTGAACCTGCTTTTACACCCTTCTTACAGATACATCTAGCTATTTTATAACAAGCATATAAGAACAAAATAAAAAGCAATATCATAACAATAGTCATGGCAGTATTTTTTTAACCAGGAGGTTAGTCCCCCTAGGCCAAAACCTGTGGAGAAAGGATCCCACGTTTTTCCAATATTCCTTGCCTCATCCTGGAGTTTATTTACCTCCTTGCGATGTTGGGCAACTATGTCATAATAATCTGGTACTTCAATACTGGTATTATGAATCCAAGTGCAGCATTCATAATCTTCAGTAATTTCACAAAGGCCGGTAAGGGCTGCGCTCATGCTTTCTATAGCTAAATCTTGTAGTTCTAATTGTTTTCTTATTGCCCTGATTTCTATGTTTAATTTTGTGATGTCATCGGAATTCTTTTCCAAGATTTCATCAATGATTCCAGTGTAATTGTTTAGTCTCTTCATTAAATCTATTCCCCATCCTGTCCAGGAGGGGAACCATGCCCATGCCATATCTTTTTCCAGGAATATCTCTCTCTTATTGCGATGTTTAAGGGGATACCTGGGGTGGATGCTGGCCTCAAGGAGGTGAGTACCTTCATTGTTTCCCAATACACCCATGAGTGGGGCCAGGGCTGCTAGATAACACCATCCTTGGGGCTGGATGGGAATCCAGGGATGACAGAGCTTTCCACAACAAATGTAAATATTGTTCCCTAGTGCTAAAGGGCGTGCACGCAGTACCTTATACATTTGGTCTGACAAACCAGATAGTGTAAGAGTAGCCAGAAGCTGAGCCATGGGAGAAGTGGTATTAATACTCAGAAATTGATACAGGGTGGTATTAAGAGTAAGATCTTGGGTTACATAGAATGTATCATTTAATGTTGTCATTGAGATATTAAGCTTTGATTGTTTACAAACTTCGGCTCCTTTGGTGGTATTCCCTAACCTGAAACACCAGTCTGGATAATGGCTTCTACCTATGATTTGAAAAGTGAGGGTTTTGTTAGGACTATTCCTGGTAACGTCGGTAAAAACTATAGGGGGTGTGCCGTTTAGGAGTGAGGTAAAATTTAAAGGTATGGCCATTAAAGGAACTCTGGCAGTACTGGGATGTAGTTTACTGCATATCCAGCACTTTTCAAAACCTGATTTTTGGGCATAGCTATATTTAAATTTCAACAACAACATTTTATCAGAAAACTCTTGGGGGGGTTCACTTCTTCTGTGTCTTACTATAGGAGTGTTATTTGACTTGGGAATCCCACATATCCCTTTTAGTGGTCCCAAATCTTCTGGGTGGTATATACAGTTAGCTATCAGCCAAGTGGGTAAGAATACTACCAGAATTAGACAGCACCAGAGGCACAAGGTCTTCCCTGTTGCTGATGTTGAAAACATTATATATATATATATATTTAATGTCCTCAAAATTCACTATTCTTCTTCTTCTTCACTTGTCCTGATGATGGAAAGATTCTGTTTTGTTTCCAGGTAAAATCATCGTGTCCTTCAGGGAGATTTGTCCTATGCCTTCCTGAATATCTTGTAGATTTTGTTGTTGTCTTGAAGGGAGTGTATCCTCGGTTACTGTTAGGGGCTCTGGAGTTGAGGGGAGCTGGGGACACTTCTTCAGTCGGCTGGCGTGGATCCAGGTGTTGCCTAGGTCCGTTAGTACCGCGGTCCTGGATACCTTTTCCACCTTCCACGGTCCAGAGTAGATTGGTCCAATTCTTTTCCTGTGAGCCAGCTGCTTAATCAGTACTTTGTCCCCTGGGATGAAGGGGTGGGTAGGTTCTGTTGAAAGAGGAGAAAAGGTGACAGAAACTTGTTCATTTATTTCATGAAGCATACTTACCAGACTTTTCACGTACACTTCCTGTTGGGAATAAACGTTAATGTCAGAATTTGGGTCTAATGGGGGTAATTCTATATTTGCAGGGATTCCCATTAGAATTTCAAAAGGGGATAATCCTGTCCTGGAATGGGGGGTGGTTCTTATCTGAAAAAGGACAGAAGGTAAGTGTTCCAACCAACCTTTTAGAGTACCTCCTGTAGCCTTTTTTAATTTGTCTTTGATGTTCCTGTTCATTCTCTCTACTACTCCTGCACTCTGGGGATGATAGGGAATATGTAGTTTCCATTGCATCCCCAGAGATTTGGCTACAACTTGGGTCACTGAGGAACTAAATGCGGGTCCTCTGTCGGACCATATGGTTGTGGGTATCCCGAACCTACAGATCCAATAATTTAACAAGCATCTCGCTGCTATATTTGCGGTTTCTCCGGTACAGGGAATTGCCTCAACCCAAGCTGACCATTTGTCAACGATTACGCAGAGGCACCTCAAGTTTCCCTTTTGCTTTGGTAGGTGTGTGAAGTCTATTTGTAAATCTGTTAATGGTCCCAAGGGTGGAGGTAGATGGCCATGTAGGCCATGTCTTTTTCCTTGAACATTGTTCTGGGCACAAGTTAGGCAGCTTCTAGTTAGAAGCTTAGTTTGTTTTTGTAAATTATTTGTGCAAAAAGATTTTGAATATATATTTACAAGAGGGGCGGGTCCTATGTGTCCTGGGCCATGGAGGTAGGATAAAATTAGGATACAATTAGCTTCAGGTATACCCAGGATCTTCCCCTCTTTTGTCCAAAGACCTTCAGAGTCTTTGGTCAAACCTTCATTTGCCCAGAAATGGACATCTGTATCTGTGGCCATTGACTGCATTTGGGCCACAACAGTTTTGAAATCAGGGGATGAGAAGTGCTCTTTAAAGAAGATTGTGGTAGGGGCTGGTGAATTGGGTGAACTGGCAGCAGCCTTTTTTGCTTCTCTGTCTGCGAAAGCATTTCCTTTTGATACTATACTATTGTCTGATGAGTGGGCTTTTACTTTTATAACAGCAACCTTTTTAGGGAGCAGAATTGCTTGCAGTAGATTAAGGATCTGCTCTGAATTAGCTATCTGTTTGTTGTCTGCTGTTTTAAATCCTCTATTGGCCCATATCACACCAAAATCATGTACCACTCCAAATGCATATCTGCTGTCTGTATAAATGTTGACTTCCTTGTTTGTGAACAGAATACAGGCTCTGGTCAGAGCTTCTAGTTCTGCTACTTGGGCAGAAACAGGGGGCAATGGTTTTGCTTCTAACACTGTATGTGGCAACTGAACTACAGCATAGCCAGTTAAAAATGTAGAGTCAGAGGGACGGGAACAACTACCATCTACAAAAACATTTTCGGCATTTATAATTGGAATGTCAGAAAGATCAGGTCTTGGTGAAGTGACTTGTTCCACTTTTTCTACACAATTATGTGTGTGATCAGGTTCGTGTGGTAAACGTAACATGGAATGTAGTAAACGTACAACTGGATTGCTATTCGGAACATATTTAAGTACCAAGTTGTCAGTATTTAACAAAGTGATCTCGTATCCACTGAGTCTTTGGGAAGTCATGTGTTGTGTGTTCATATTCTGTATGAGGTGGGTAACTGAATGAGTGGTGTACAGTGTCATTTTGTGTCCCAATACTATTTTGTTGGCATCCTGTGCAGACATGGCACAGGCAGCGACATTCTGAAGACAGGACGGCATGCCCTGGACTTGGATAGGGAGTTTTCTAGATAAATATGACACTGGGCGATACCCTGAACCATGAGATTGTGCAAGTACTGCAGCAAAAGATTTTCCTGAAACTACACAGTACAACTGGAAGGCTTTACCATAATCTACCAATCCCAGGGCGGGGGCGGTGGACAAACTCTTAATAAGAGCATCAAAAGCATTTTTTCTGTCTTCTGTCCAGTCTATCAATTTAGGGGCGTTTGACCCGGCAGCCTCTCGTAGGATACTATCATAATGAGAACAGTCAGGAATCCACTGGCGGCAATATACAATTGCGCCCAGAAATGACAACAAAGCTGCTTTGTCTTTTGGAGGACTGAGAGCTTGTAAGGCTGCGGCACGTTTGGGGGACACTAGCCTGGTTCCCTTGTCCAGAATACATCCTAGGTATTCTACTTGTGGTAGACACCACTGTATTTTCTTCCTTGAGGCTAGGTGGCCGGCTTCGGCCAGATGTTCTAACAGTAATGTTGAATCGACCGCACAATCTTCAGCAGAACGACTGCACAAGAGCAAGTCGTCCACATACTGTATTAGTACCGACCCATGCTCGGAAGTCCAAGACTTGACGGTCTCGTTGAGTACCATGGAGAAGGCGGCGGGGCTGTCTACATACCCTTGCGGTAAACGCGACCAAGTTAACTGACCCCCGCCGGCCCATGAGAAGGCAAATATAGGCTGAGCCTCTTCGGCAATAGGGATGCTAAAAAATGCGTTTGCCAAATCAATCACTGTGTAGCATAGGGAATCTGCAGGTATGCATGAAAAAATGAATGTTATATCAGATACCAAGGGCGGGAGGGGTAGTACTTGCTTATTAACTGCCCTTAGATCTTGGACTAGCCTCCATTCGCCACTGGCCTTTTTTACGGGGTAAATGGGCGTGTTCCAGGGGCTGATTACTGGTTTCAAAATGCCTAAGCGTATGTATTCTTCAATCTGTGGTGCAATTCCATTGGTTTTCTCTGGGGGCAAGGGATACTGCTTGTGGTATTGTGGCTGTGCATCTGGACGTAATTGGGGTGTGTAGGGTGTGCAGTTGATAAATCCTACGCTACCTTTGTTTTCTGCCCAGATTTTGTGAGTCTCTAAAGTAGCGGGCAGTAACATAAAGAATCCTTTATGTGTGTGTCGTTTAGGACCAGTCAGGTCACAGAAAGGGGAACTTGCAGTTAGTGACCCTTCTTTGTCAAATTTAATAGTGATATTTAAACTGGACAACAGGTCCCTTCCCATAAGGGATACAGGACAAGAGGTCAACACAGCAAAAGACTGATCGCACAAATGTTGCCCCTCGGGAGTGGTTACAGGTAATGGTGGAGTGATGGGATGGGTAACAGGGGTCCCATTTATACCAATAGAGTTTACTTGCGAGGACATGAGGTTCTAGTGAGGGATATAATTGTAGGCGAGGACCAGGCTCTCCTGAGTCCATTTTTACAGTGACATAAGGTGGAGGGGGTTCAAAGGTAGGGGCGGATACATTTGTTTTAACTGCAGGAGTCTTTTTAGCATATTTCTTTCTATAATCTTTTAAACATTTGCTCCATGAGTGATAACAATCTTTCATGTATTGAGGGTCATTAGATTTACCCGGGGGGTAGGAATGCTTATGCGTCTAACAAATTTTGCTAACTTTCTTCCAATCTTCCTCTGAACAAGGACCTTGTGGTCCCGGATCATGAATACCTAACTGGTGGCATCTTTCCTGGACTTGAGCCCAGAAAGGTTCCACCTGTGGTCCGGGTAGATTGTTTTTAATATATTCATACGGGCATGGGATCCCTATGTCTGATCCTGGGGTGGCCGCAGAATTCCCCATCTAACAAAGTGGGCAGGGTATGCCTAGTATGTGGGCACAAGTGATAACAACCCGTTTGGGTAATCACTGCTTGGTCCGTCAAATCAGATGGACTAATGGGACTGTGAAGGTTTACCCTTAGTACTCGATTTATGGTTCCTTTCTTTGTGGCGGGATATATTCCTCTTACCCCTAATCTACAAGAATAGCCCCCTGGTCTATTGGTTAATAGAACCCACCTATTTTCTATTTTTAAAAAAAAAAAACAGTAATCCTATAGTACAATGTGGACAAGGTGGAGCTATGTCACTACAATCAGGTTCTGCATATTCAGAAGTCATTTAACTCTTATACTTTATACAACATACAATTCTTTAAAATTTTTAGGTACTTACGCTGTTCTGTGGAAAAAGAAGTCTCACATATACATATATATATATATATCTTAAACAAAACTTTATACTTATTTCTATAGGTCTTATACTGTAAATCTTATGAACAGAATTATTTTAAATGATCATTATAAAACCATACATTTGTTCAATTTTATAGTGCACTTTTTGTTTCTCAAAAACTTAATGGGCGTCCGCTCAACCAAACCTTTTATCACGGGCGTAATCTGCTACTTCCCGGTGATTAAAATAATAATCTCTTTTACAATAGTTTTTTTATAGTCAGACCAACCTAGTCAGACTCTCTTTTAAATACCCAAATAACCTACGTAACTACCTGCGTGTCCTTTTAACCTCCCGGGGGACCGACCTAGTCCCCCGCGAAGGCACAACAACCTAACCTCCCGGGGACCAGCCTAGTCCGCCGCGAAGGCACAACAACCTCTTTAAACTAAATTCGTGGCGATGATCTGGACAGCGTAAGCATTTACACCTATTCACCTTAAAGGGTAAAAAGGGCAAAATCACTTACCTGTCACAAGATATCCCACTTCTCGATTATATAGCGACCATTCGGGTCCTTTATTTCCAATGTTGGGGTGAATGGGAGAGAATGGTGGAAAGCCAGGAGGACCCCTCTATGTTTGGTTTCAGCCGAAGCCGTGAACACTCTGGGGTAGCGGGAGCTAAAGAATTTTGGGGTGTTGTGGGTAGAGAAGTGGGTTTCCTGCAAGGCTACAATGTCAGCTTTTAATGAAGCAAAGTTTTGGAAAGCTTTAACTCTTTTATTAGGGGAGTTCAATCCCTTAACGTTCAAAGAAAGTATATTTAAGGGAGCCATTTGGGTGGGCGAGGAGGGTCAATATATCCATTTGTGCAAGTCCGGCGAGCCACCTGGCCAAGGCAGAGAAAGGGAGAAAGAGCGAGACAGGATAGGGGAAAGGGGAGAGAGAAGGGGAGGGGGGGCAGAGAAGGGGGTTTACTGGTTGTAGGACAAAACATTGGATGTAGAACTGTAACTGTGGGACAGAAGTAAGCCCGACAGGGGGGCAGTTGTAAGGTACACGTCTTTCTTCTTGTATTCTAAGTGCCTAGGCCAGAGATGGTAGAAGCGGAGATCCCAGTTCACCGGTGGATAACACACACACACATACACGGGTTTGTAAGTGAAGGTGGTTACAAAGTTTAATAGACAATACGTTCCTCTTTTATGGGAAATAGAGAGGGGGGGGGGACAGCTCTCCCAAGAACCAATCAGACTTATACACATATGCATACATTAACAATTTCTTGTCATGTGATGGTCGTTAGTTTGAAATATGGAATATGGGGCAAAGGTCAGTCATGTGCTGGTGGTTAGTTTGCAACAGGAAATATAAGGCAAAGGTATGACAGTTTGTTCTGTTATCTGTACACACCTGCTGACTTGACCACAAGAAACTCCTAAGTCATTCCATATCCTCTGGTGAAGTACAGAGTTAGAAACCACAAAACAGCTGCGTCCTGATGTCAACATACTGGTCAAAACCGTTTTTCTGCAGAATATACTTACAACAGCTTTGTTCAAAAGCTGAAAGTTAAGCATATTAATTTCAACCCCTATCAAAATGGTATATCATTATAAGTAGCCCCCTTATAATCCTCTCTTTGATCATTCTGATTTAACATAATGATCATCCCTTTCCTTATTTTATAGCACAAGTCTGGTACTCTGTGGTTTCGTGTTCTTGACTCTCATACCACACAGTCTGTTCCTTGGTGATAAAGGTCAGTTTAAAACTCTCTGAACTTGTTTTTACACCCTTCTTACAGATACATCCAACTATTTTATAACAAGCATATAAGAACAAAATAAAAAGCAATATCATAACAATGGTCATGGCAGTATTTTTTAACCAGGAGGTTAGTCCCCCTAGGCCAAAACCTGTGGAGAAAGGATCCCACGTTTTTCCAATATTCCTTGCCTCATCCTGGAGTTTATTTACCTCCTTGCGATGTTGGGCAACTATGTCATAATAATCTGGTACTTCAATACTGGTATTATGAATCCAAGTGCAGCATTCATAATCTTCAGTAATTTCACAAAGGCCGGTAAGGGCTGCGCTCATGCTTTCTATAGCTAAATCATGTAGTTCTAATTGTTTTCTTATTGCCCTGGTTTCTATGTTTAATTTTGTGATGTCATCGGAATTCTTTTCCAAGATTTCATCAATGATTCCAGTGTAATTGTTTAGTCTCTTCATTAAATCTATTCCCCATCCTGTCCAGGAGGGGAACCATGCCCATGCCATATCTTTTTCCAGGAATATCTCTCTCTTATTGCGATGTTTAAGGGGGTACCTGGGGTGGATGCTGGCCTCAAGGAGGTGAGTACCTTCATTGTTTCCCAATACACCCATGAGTGGGGCCAGGGCTGCTAGATAACACCATCCCTGGGGCTGGATAGGAATCCAGGGATGACAGAGCTTTCCACAACAAATGTAAATATTGTTCCCTAGTGCTAAAGGGCGTGCACGCAGTACCTTATACATTTGGTCTGACAAACCAGATAGTGTAAGAGTAGCCAGAAGCTGAGCCATGGGAGAAGTGGTATTAACACTCAGAAATTGATACAGGGTGGTATTAAGAGTAAGATCTTGGGTTACATAGAATGTATCATTTAATGTTGTCATTGAGATATTAAGCTTTGATTGTTTACAAACTTCGGCTCCTTTGGTGGTATTCCCTAACCTGAAACACCAGTCTGGATAATGGCTTCTACCTATGATTTGAAAAGTGAGGGTTTTGTTAGGACTCTTCCTGGTAACGTCGGTAAGGACTATAGGGGGTGTGCCGTTTAGGAGTGAGGTAAAATTTAAAGGTATGGCCATTAAAGGAACTCTGGCAGTACTGGGATGTAGTTTACTGCATATCCAGCACTTTTCAAAACCTGATTTTTGGGCATAGCTATATTTAAATTTCAACAACAACATTTTATCAGAAAACTCTTGGGGGGGTTCACTTCTTCTATGTCTTACTATAGGAGTGTTATTTGACTTGGGAATCCCACATATCCCTTTTAGTGGTCCCAAATCTTCTGGGTGGTATATACAGTTAGCTATCAGCCAAGTGGGTAAGAATACTACCAGAATTAGACAGCACCAGAGGCACAAGGTCTTCCCTGTTGCTGATGTTGAAAACATTATATATATATATATCTAATGTCCTCAAAATTCACTATTCTTCTTCTTCTTCTTCACTTGTCCTGATGATGGAAAGATCTGTTTAGTTTCCAGGTAAAATCATCGTGTCCTCAGGGAGATTTGTCCTATGCCTTCCTGAATATCTTGTAGATTTTGTCGTTGTCTTGAAGGGAGTGTATCCTCGGTTACTGTTAGGGGCTCTGGAGTTGAGGGGAGCTGGGGACACTTCTTCAGTCGGCTGGCGTGGATCCAGGTGTTGCCTAGGTCCGTTAGTACCGCGGTCCTGGATACCTTTTCCACCTTCCACGGTCCGGAGTAGATTGGTCCAATTCTTTTCCTGTGAGCCAGCTGCTTAATCAGTACTTTGTCCCCTGGGATGAAGGGGTGGGTAGGTTCTGTTGAAAGAGGAGAAAAGGTGACAGAAACTTGTTCATTTATTTCATGAAGCATACTTACCAGACTTTTCACGTACACTTCCTGTTGGGAATAAACGTTAATGTCAGAATTTGGGTCTAATGGGGGTAATTCTATATTTGCAGGGATTCCCATTAGAATTTCAAAAGGGGATAATCCTGTCCTGGAATGGGGGGTGGTTCTTATCTGAAAAAGGACAGAAGGTAAGTGTTCCAACCAACCTTTTAGAGTACCTCCTGTAGCCTTTTTTAATTTGTCTTTGATGTTCCTGTTCATTCTCTCTACTACTCCTGCACTCTGGGGATGATAGGGAATATGTAGTTTCCATTGCATCCCCAGAGATTTGGCTACAACTTGGGTCACTGAGGAACTAAATGCGGGTCCTCTGTCGGACCATATGGTTGTGGGTATCCCGAACCTACAGATCCAATAATTTAACAAGCATCTCGCTGCTATATTTGCGGTTTCTCCGGTACAGGGAATTGCCTCAACCCAAGCTGACCATTTGTCAACGATTACGCAGAGGCACCTCAAGTTTCCCTTTTGCTTTGGTAGGTGTGTGAAGTCTATTTGTAAATCTGTTAATGGTCCCAAGGGTGGAGGTAGATGGCCATGTAGGCCATGTCTTTTTCCTTGAACATTGTTCTGGGCACAAGTTAGGCAGCTTCTAGTTAGAAGCTTAGTTTGTTTTTGTAAATTATTTGTGCAAAAAGATTTTGAATATATATTTACAAGAGGGGCGGGTCCTATGTGTCCTGGGCCATGGAGGTAGGATAAAATTAGGATACAATTAGCTTCAGGTATACCCAGGATCTTCCCCTCTTTTGTCCAAAGACCTTCAGAGTCTTTGGTCAAACCTTCATTTGCCCAGAAATGGACATCTGTATCTGTGGCCATTGACTGCATTTGGGCCACAACAGTTTTGAAATCAGGGGATGAGAAGTGCTCTTTAAAGAAGATTGTGGTAGGGGCTGGTGAATTGGGTGAACTGGCAGCAGCCTTTTTTGCTTCTCTGTCTGCGAAAGCATTTCCTTTTGATACTATACTATTGTCTGATGAGTGGGCTTTTACTTTTATAACAGCAACCTTTTTAGGGAGCAGAATTGCTTGCAGTAGATTAAGGATCTGCTCTGAATTAGCTATCTGTTTGTTGTCTGCTGTTTTAAATCCTCTATTGGCCCATATCACACCAAAATCATGTACCACTCCAAATGCATATCTGCTGTCTGTATAAATGTTGACTTCCTTGTTTGTGAACAGAATACAGGCTCTGGTCAGAGCTTCTAGTTCTGCTACTTGGGCAGAAACAGGGGGCAATGGTTTTGCTTCTAACACTGTATGTGGCAACTGAACTACAGCATAGCCAGTTAAAAATGTAGAGTCAGAGGGACGGGAACAACTACCATCTACAAAAACATTTTCGGCATTTATAATTGGAATGTCAGAAAGATCAGGTCTTGGTGAAGTGACTTGTTCCACTTTTTCTACACAATTATGTGTGTGATCAGGTTCGTGTGGTAAACGTAACATGGAATGTAGTAAACGTACAACTGGATTGCTATTCGGAACATATTTAAGTACCAAGTTGTCAGTATTTAACAAAGTGATCTCGTATCCACTGAGTCTTTGGGAAGTCATGTGTTGTGTGTTCATATTCTGTATGAGGTGGGTAACTGAATGAGTGGTGTACAGTGTCATTTTGTGTCCCAATACTATTTTGTTGGCATCCTGTGCAGACATGGCACAGGCAGCGACATTCTGAAGACAGGACGGCATGCCCTGGACTTGGATAGGGAGTTTTCTAGATAAATATGACACTGGACGATACCCTGAACCATGAGATTGTGCAAGTACTGCAGCAAAAGATTTTCCTGAAACTACACAGTACAACTGGAAGGCTTTACCATAATCTACCAATCCCAGGGCGGGGGCGGTGGACAAACTCTTAATAAGAGCATCAAAAGCATTTTTTCTGTCTTCTGTCCAGTCTATCAATTTAGGGGCGTTTGACCCGGCAGCCTCTCGTAGGATACTATCATAATGAGAACAGTCAGGAATCCACTGGCGGCAATATACAATTGCGCCCAGAAATGACAACAAAGCTGCTTTGTCTTTTGGAGGACTGAGAGCTTGTAAGGCTGCGGCACGTTTGGGGGACACTAGCCTGGTTCCCTTGTCCAGAATACATCCTAGGTATTCTACTTGTGGTAGACACCACTGTATTTTCTTCCTTGAGGCTAGGTGGCCGGCTTCGGCCAGATGTTCTAACAGTAATGTTGAATCGACCGCACAATCTTCAGCAGAACGACTGCACAAGAGCAAGTCGTCCACATACTGTATTAGTACCGACCCATGCTCGGAAGTCCAAGACTTGACGGTCTCGTTGAGTACCATGGAGAAGGCGGCGGGGCTGTCTACATACCCTTGCGGTAAACGCGACCAAGTTAACTGACCCCCGCCGGCCCATGAGAAGGCAAATATAGGCTGAGCCTCTTCGGCAATAGGGATGCTAAAAAATGCGTTTGCCAAATCAATCACTGTGTAGCATAGGGAATCTGCAGGTATGCATGAAAAAATGAATGTTATATCAGATACCAAGGGCGGGAGGGGTAGTACTTGCTTATTAACTGCCCTCAGATCTTGGACTAGCCTCCATTCGCCACTGGCCTTTTTTTAGGGGGTAAATGGGCGTGTTCCAGGGGCTGATTACTGGTTTCAAAATGCCTAAGCGTATGTATTCTTCAATCTGTGGTGCAATTCCATTGGTTTTCTCTGGGGGCAAGGGATACTGCTTGTGGTATTGTGGCTGTGCATCTGGACGTAGTTGGGGAGTGTAGGGTGTGCAGTTGACAAATCCTACACTACCTTTGTTTTCTGCCCAGATTTTGTGAGTCTCTAAAGTAGCGGGCAGTAACATAAAGAATCCTTTATGTGTGTGTCGTTTAGGACCAGTCAGGTCACAGAAAGGGGAACTTGCAGTTAGTGACCCTTCTTTGTCAAATTTAATAGTGATACTTAAACTGGACAACAGGTCCCTTCCCATAAGGGATACAGGACAAGAGGTCAACACAGCAAAAGACTGATCGCACAAATGTTGCCCCTCGGGAGTGGTTACAGGTAATGGTGGAGTGATGGGATGGGTAACAGGGGTCCCATTTATACCAATAGAGTTTCCCTCAGTACATTGTGGTGTGTCAAAAATTACATTATTCACTGAACTTGATGTGGCACCATTGTCTATTAAGAAACAGACACGTTGCCCATCAACATTTAATACAACTTGGGGAAGACTCTTCCATGAGAGGTTGTAACACACTAGACTGAGGGAAGGGACATACTCTAGGCATCCCTATAGGGGGGGTGGCTGCTGGCGGTTTGATGGCCACTGCATAGGGATCCCTGGGGTGGCCACAGAATTCCCCATCTAACAAAATGGGCAGAGTATGACTAGTATGTGGGCACTAGTGAATGCTTATGCGTCTGACAAATTTTGCTAACTTTCTTCCAATCTTCCTCTGAACAAGGACCTTGTGGTCCTGGATCATGAATACCTAACTGGTGGCATATTTCCTGGACTTGAGCCCAGAAAGGTTCCACCTATGGTCCGGGTAGATTGTTTTTAATAAATTCATACGGGCATGGGATCCCTATGTCTGATCCTGGGGTGGCCACAGAAGTCCCCATCTAACAAAGTGGGCATGGTATGACTAGTATGTGGGCACAAGTGATAACAACCCGTTTGGGTAAACTTGTTGTCGAACAATTGGGTAGTCTGCTTGGTCTGTCAAATCAGATGGACTAATGGGACTGTGAATGTTTACCCTTAGTACTCGATTTATGGTGCCTTTCTTTGTGGCGGGATATATTCCTCTTACCCCTAATCTACGGGAATAGCCCCCTGGTCTATTGGTTAAAAGAACCCACCTATTTTCTATTTTTATAAAAAAAAAAACAGTAATCCTTTAGTACAATGTGGACAAGGTGGAGCTATGTCACTACAATCAGGTTCTGCATATTCAGAAGTCATTAAACTCTTATACTTTATTCAACATACAATTCTTTAAAATTTTTAGGTACTTACGCTGTCTGTGGAAAAAGAAGTCTCACATATATATATATATATATCTTAAACAAAACTTTATACTTATTTCTAGAGGTCTTATACTGTAAATCTTATGAACAGAATTATTTTAAATCATCATTATAAAACCATAGATTTGTTCAATTTTATAGTGCACTTTTTGGTTCTCAAAAACTTAATGGGCGTCCGCTCAACCAAACCTTTTATCACGGGCGTAATCTGCTACTTCCCGGTGATTAAAATAATAATAATCTCTTTTACATTAGTTTTTTTATAGTCAGACCAACCTCGTCGGACTCTCTTTAAATACCCAACTAACCTACGTAGCTACCTGCGTGTCCTTTTAACCTCCCGGGGGAATGGGAGAGAATGGTGGAAAGCCAGGAGGACCCCTCTATGTTTGGTTCCCGAAAAAGGGGGGACCAACCTAGTCCGCCGCGAAGGCACAATAACCTCCTTTAAACTAAATTCGTGGCGATGATCTGGAAAGCGTAAGCATTTACACCTATTCACCTTAACGGGTAAAAAGGGCAAAATCACTTACCTTTCACAAGTCCGGCGAGCCACCTGGCCAAGGCAGAGAAAGGGAGAAAGAGCGAGACAGGATAGGGGAAAGGGGAGAGAGAAGGGGAGGGGGGGCAGAGAAGGGGGTTTACTGGTTGTAGGACAAAACATTGGATGTAGAACTGTAACTGTGGGACAGAAGTAAGCCCGACAGGGGGGCACTCAGACTCTGCGGCTAAAAAACCAGCCGGAGAGTGAGAGTACCAAGTAGCGGGGGGGGCAGTGACTGCTCCCCGCTGCACACGGGTGTAGCGTAACTAGGATATATTGAGTGGTTAAAGCTCACATGGTGGAAGAGTAGAAAGTTAAATCAATTGAGTTCAGCTTATGGCAGGAGGAAGACAATGAGGAGAAAACGTAGAGAAAAGGGGAGAAGAGAAAAGAAGAAAAGAAGTAGAGAGAGCATGTGGAGATATTTATGGTTTCCACTGCGTGGTTTACAGTGGTCGGGTTTCTAGAAAAGGTCCATCGAGATGCATTAACCCAGCAGGGTAAGGGGGAGCGGGGATAGGGAGGGAATGGAGGAAAGAAGAGGGGGGGAAGGGGTTGGGGGGGGGGAGCGGGAGAGGGGGGAGGGGGGAATGGAGGGGGGGAAGGGTAGAGCTGGGTTAATTGTGAGAGGTATGCATGTGTACATTACGGTATATACATGTCATGTATGGTAAACACTAGTGTGAAACCGATAGTGAGTCTACTAGTACAGTGGGCGTCATGTTTTTAGCATTGAGTTTAACCATGCCAGAAGCATGAGACAAGATAGCGATCAAACTTGGTGAGGAAGAAGAAAAAAGAAATAAAAAAAACAAAACATCAGTGTGACAGACCTGGCTGGGACACAGGCTGTTGGAGGGGACTGAATGCGAGCCTGTTACCTTGCGATTATGGGCCCTGGCATTTGGGGGAACAGTGCTCTTTGAGCTGCAAGCCTGGGACCCCTGAGCTGGTGGTACTTGGATTCAGGTCCATGCTGGCCCCCCAATACACATAGAATCTGTATGTGTATTTGGCATATTAGCAAGAGACGCTAATGTCATGACTCATGAACTCCAGCCACCTGTCTGTTGTGTTAATGAATATTGTCTGGCTTGTAAGAGTATTTCACCTATTGTTGTGTGTGCTAATTAACCCTGCAATTGAATGATGGAGCCCAGTGTTGATTAAGATAATTAGCTAATGATAATTAGGTTAGGCTTGAGTCATCTGTCAACTGTATATAAGTGTGACATGTCAAATAAAGATTAATTCCTGATGTAGCCTACACTGGTGTTGTCTGGTGACTGGGTGAGCTAAGGGGTCTTGGATTGTGTGGTACCGGACGGAGGAAGCATTTACGGCGGACATCTTGGGTACGAGGTCCGTCACAATCAGACATACATATCAGGTAACTGAAATAAAATAAGGGCATGTAAGTACATAGAACGGTAACGATGGGGATGGTGACTGAACCATCAGTAGACCTCCGAAGAGGTAAGTGGGTGTCAGGGACTGTCCTACTGGGAGTGTAAGTACCATACCCAGCTGCAGTCTTCTAGGGGTCGGTGTTGAGGAAGAGTCAGCACAGCATGGCGTCCCATTCAAAATTTGAAACATAAATAACGAAACGATAACAGTGGATGCTGCTGCGGTCCGTTTTTGCGTGCATAGAGGATCACCGACTACCTAGAGAGGACACAAGAGGAACGAGCTGGAAAAAAAAAAAGGAAAGTTATAGCTGAGATGTCAGCGTGCTGTGCGGGACTTCGGGCTAGGAACTGTTCTTCTTCTTGGTATCTTGCCGGGGTCCCTTTCCGGACTGAGGAGGGTCCTGGAGGGTGACGATTCGGAGTGGCGGAATATACTTGAGGTGGGAGCCTGGCTGGGGTGCGTGGTAATGCCGTCTCTGAAGTTTGGGCTGGAGGAGGCTTTCCAGGAGGTGTTGCAGGGCTTGCGGGGTAGTGCTGGAGTGCTGATGGCCTTGGTGGGTGAATTGGAGAGCAAACGGAAATTTACAGGTGTACTTAATTTGGTGCTGCAACTGTGGCTTCATTGCTCGCCTCTTGGCTATTGTAAGGGGGGCCAAGTCTGAGAACAGTTGGTATGGATGGCTTTGGAATGTAAGCTCATCCTTTTTGCGGGCTGCAGTGAGTAGCTGTTCTTTGGTACGGAAAAAGTGAAGCTTCACTATGATATCCCGGGGGGGGGGGGGGGCATCAGTTTGTCGGCGTGTAAGGGCCCTGTGGACCCGGTCAAATTCTAACCTCTCGATAGGTATAGAGGGGGCTAGTTCCTGGAAGAGGGCAGTTGTAAAAGATTGAACATCGTCTATTATTTCAGGTATGCCACGTAGGCGTAAATTGGACCTGCGGGAGCGGTTCTCGGCATCTTCTAAGCGGGAGAGGAGGGTGGCATTTTCATCCCTAAGTGCAGCCTGCTCTTGGGCATGTTCTTGGAGGGTGAGTTCTATGTCGTCCACCCTGGTTTCAAGATCTGCAGTGCGTTGGCCTATCTCGCGTATCTCACGTGAGAGCCTGGTAGTGATTTGCTCCGAGGTATTTTTAAGGGCTTTCTGCAACATGTTCTCCATGTGCTTCAGGAAGGCATTTTGTGACATACCTGATAAGGGTACAGTTGGGGAGCCTCCGAGGTTGGAATCTGTGTCCACATCCTCGTCTGTGTCCGGGGGATCTGGAAGGAGGGGAGACGTAGCTTGTTTGGCCAGGGCCCTCGCCGCCATCTTGGAGGAAGCGCGGGCCAGCGCTTCTTTGATCGGTTTCGGCTTGGTTTTCCCTCTGTGACCCGTGAGGACCATAACGACGTGTGCCGGGGTGGTTCACCGAGCTGTCCTGATGTGCGGGCGGAAGTAGGGCGGTTCAGTCTGCTTTAAAGGTCCCGAGTGTGCAGCGGGGAGTGCGGAGCTCTAATGGAAGACGTCTGCCATGTCGAGCTTCGCGCATGTGCCAGCCAGCGCTAGTACTTTTAAATAACTTTTTTTCCTAATTTTGCACTCGGACTGTTCTAAACACGGGAAACATGTGCCACATTTTTTAAAAATTTTTTTGCATTGATACATGTCGTCTGGGGCATGACCCAGGTCCCCAAACACTTTTTAAGACAATACCATGCATATTAGCCTTTAAAATTAGCACTTTTGATTTTTCATGTTCGTGTCCCATAGACTTTAATGGTGTTCGCGTGTTTAAACTAATTTTTTGCCTATTCGCATGTTCTGGTGCGAACCGAACGGGGGGTGTTCGGCCCATCCCTAGCCGGGAGATAACAGCTGCAGAATGTGATGGAATAGGGTGGCTGCTCTCTACTCTTTCTTGATGTCAGCCTCCTTGGGGTTGTGCCGCCTCACCTTCAGTTTCCTCCTCTGCTCTATCTGGCACTCAAGTCACATCAGTGACCTCATCATCATCATCTCCAACTCCATCTCCTCCATCTTCATCTTTACCATGGGAGACAACTTGGCAATACGCTGCGGCTTTGGAAACATGAATGCCAATTTGTCTACCAGTGTTCCTCCCTCTCTCTAGGCTCATGTTCCTGTCATCCTTAACCTCAGAACCAATATCTGAATCCAGTAATGGCTAGGCATCATCAAGGAACAAGTGGCTGATGCTGTGGTCAAATAACTCAGCTGACTCCTCAATGGCTGATGTTGGGGCTATGGCAGGAATAAATGTGAACAAGGAGGCATGTTTCTCTGCTCTGACAACTGCAAGGGACTGCACACTTGTCTCTGCTTGCGTGACAGAGAATGAGAAGGAGTAAGGTTTGCCGTGCAGGATATGCCCTGCCTAAGGAGTGACCACCACGTCCACCTTTGCCTGTGGACACATTTGTTGCTGGCCCCCTTACAGTGCCAAGGTAACGTCTGCCTCTCCTTGTTGTCCTCCTAGACATTATTGGGATGGAGGGGGTGGTGCTTATAAGCAAATGTAAAAAAGAAGTTGAAATCTGTACGTAGATGCATTTTAATCAATGTAAAGAGGTGTTTGGTGCACTTTAATTTGAGTACTCAAGCTACACAAACACACTCCACGGATACACTATAATATGTTGCGATATAATGCGCCAAATGTGCAGTGACGTGCAGAACTATATGACGGTAAACTAGCAGTAACGCATGCAAAATGATATGGCGTTAAACTGGCAGTAACCCTCAGAAAACAATATGGCGTTAAACTGGCAGTAACGCACGCAAAATTATATGGCGTTAAACTGGCAGTAACGTACACAGAAGTAAATGGTGTTAAACTGGCATTATGCACAAAGCTATATGGCGTTAAACTGGCAGTAATTCTCACAGAATTATATGGCGTTAAATTGGCAGTAACGCACACAAACTATATGGGGTTAAACTGGCAGTAACGCACACAGAACTATATGGTGTTAAACTGTCAGTAACGCACACAGAACTATGTGGCATTAAACTGTCAGTAAAGCACACTGATCTTTATGGTGTTAAACTGGCACTAATGCACAAAACGATATGGTGTTAAACTGCCAGTAACGCACACAAAACGATATGGTGTTAAACTGGCAGTACCGCACGCAAAACTACATGGCATTAAACTGGCAGTAACGCACACAAAAGTAAATGGCATTAAACTGGCAGTAACGCACAAAATGATATGGCGTTAAACTGACAGTAATGCACACATAACTATATGCGTTAAACTGGCAGTAACGCGCGCAAAACTATATGCCAATAGACTGGCAGTAACGCACACAGAACTATATGGCGTTAAACTGGCAGTAACGCACGCAAAACGATATGGCGTTAAACTGGCAGTAACGCACACAAAGCGATATGGAGTTAAACTGGCAGTAAAGCTGAATGATGGTCCTCCTCACTACACTCACACAATCCCTAGACTGACACTAAACTAATATTCTACACTGACAATTTGAGCAAAATAGCACAGTATAGCACACTAATGAAATAAATTAACAGTAGGCCATAGTGTGCATAAAAACATTGGCCAGTACCCCAAAGGGATGCTTGGAGTGAAGATAGACACTTTAGAAAGGTGTATGCATGTAATAAAGTAAATGTTTTATTCAAAAAATATAACAAAATATACAGAAGTATAAATGCTACAGTATGTTTACATACAAAAAAATAGAATAGGTTGATACAGTTATTAACATGTCAACAGCAGAAACATACAAAACGTTGTGACAATAATAAGAACTTGCTTGGTACATATGGTAAGGATGATGCCAACATGTTTTGGACTTTGGTCCTTTATCAAGGCAACTAGATATCCTTTAGATTCCCATCTAGGTATGTGAGGAATCATATGGTTAATATAGATTAGATACAACGTATTATACTGTCAATATATACATTGCTAGACACAACTAGTGTGGTAGGTAAAATGTGAAAGGGGTACTCACATGTGCTGCCAATGTTTGTTAGAATGCCACAAGGGGGAGCCACTAAGCGTGGTGTCCTGAAGTATCAGAGGAAGTATGTTTAATAAAAACAAGATAAACTTGGCCACATTGATGTGGAAAGCTTGCTGAAGAACCCTCAAAGGCTACAAGGTCCAAAAACAGGGCTTGGGCAGAAGGCCCAGGTCCTGTATCAGGCAAAGTTGGCCAAACAGTGTATCACTGTAAAAATAAAGTATAAAGGTATAATGAGAATGGGTAGTCTTATGGTGCATATGTAGCCAAATAAAAAGCCATGTATTTACCTGAGTAAGAATCGTTGACACCAAAAGGAAAGGTCAGCTCTGGATCATCAGCAGCATGTACTGAAGCCAAAAAGTAGGAGGTATATATGTGGTCAGGAAATGAAGATCAGCTGGGTAAGGGGGTGGATACTCAGCTGGAAAACATTGCGCTGATTGGCTGGTTTGTCTGAAGGAAGAGAGCGCCAAAAAGCGCCACAGTGTACTTCCTATTGTGGACCTCTGACGGGGCGGCGCCGGGCGCGACCGCGTCATCACGGCGGGGCCGCGTCCGGCGTCGTGACGTCACCGACGCGGGAAAAGAACCGCCGGCGTCCTGGTGCGCTCCATACTGGAGCGCAAACAGGAAGCGGACATGATGGAAGGTCCGGTTTAACAGCGGGAGTGTGGCGCATGCGCAGAAACAAAATCGCGCATGCTTGCCAGGTCTTACCCGCGCCGGGTAGTACAGTGAGGGGAAGCAGGCTAAGATAATGTATGTAAACCTGTAGAGTGGCAAAAAACAAACAAACATGGAAGAACATGTACAGCACTAACATTACAGATATTATTCAAGTTACAATACTTGGCAATATATGGCATTGGATCGGAGGGACAAAAGCGCATGATTAACAGACACAGTATATAATACATATAATGGCGGAGATTTATATGGGTGCTTAGTGTGGGGGACGGAACTATAGATCTAATTCACAGACTCCAGTTTCAAACCCCTCGAGGTAAGGTTTAAAATTAAAAGCCTCATTGAGGCCAGGGGGTAAGGTGGCATTTAGGTGAAAAATCCATCGAAGTTCGCTCTGTAAAAGCGCTTTATTGTAGTCACCCCCTCGGGCTGGGGGTGGAATGTGGTCTAAGGCTTTAAATGAGATTTTTGGGGTAGTATCTGGGTGAACAGTAAAGGAGTGTCGTCCTAATGGTAGATCGGGATCTCTTTGATTTATACTGGTAATGTGGCCATATATCCGTTTCCAAAAGGGTAATTTGGTCTTACCCACATAAAAGCACCCACATTCACATTCCAAAAGATAAACAATGCCGATTGAACGGCAGTTCACATAATGTTTGGGAAAAAAGCGTTGACCGTTAGGTAAAACATTATGTAAGTTGGATTTGGATAGAAATTTACAATAGTTGCAATTGCCACATGGAAATGTACCCTTTAGTTGTCTCCGGGATTTATTACCACTTTTGTATTCACTAGTAATAAGTTTGTCTCGGAGGGATGGAGCACGTCGATAAGTGATCAAAGGTTTAGGTGGGACAAAGGGGGAAAGTGTCCTATCTGTAGAGATGATGTGCCAGTGTTTCAAAAGTATTTGAGTGATTTCATTGTGTTGTTGACAGTAATTTGTAATGATTCTAAGAGGGGGTTGTGTAGATGGCCCACTAGTTTTGGAAGTAAGTAGGGCAGAGCGTGATTTGGATTTCGCTTTTTTGTATGCGTTTTTAAGAACGCTATTTTTATAACCACGTGCGCGAAGTCTATCCCTCAACACGGAGGCCTCGTGTTCAAAGGAGGTATCCGTCGAGCAATTCCGTCGGGCACGTAGATATTGGGCAAAGGGAATGGATTTCAATAGAGGAAGGGGGTGAAAACTAGAAGCAGCAAGGATAGTGTTGCCAGCAGTCGGTTTACGGAACAGCTGGCTTTGTAGTTGTCCATATCTGTCCTTGCTAAGTGTAAGATCAAGGAAAGAGATGGAACTGTAACTATAGGTCATTGTAAATTTTAAATTGAGAGAGTTGGACGTGTTCAGATAGACAAGGAAGTCTTGTAGGGTATCAATTGGGCCTTTCCATAGAATCAAAATGTCGTCTATATAGGGTCGGAAAGAAGCTATGTGTTTAGTATAGATGCTGGCAGCATCATCTCTAAACAGGTCACGTTCCCACTCCCCCAGGTACAGATTGGCGTACGCCGGTGCGCAACAAGTGCCCATGGCGACGCCCTGTACCTGGAGGTAGTGGGAACCATTGAAAGAAAAGAAATTATGGGTTAGAATGAATTTGAGTGCTCTAATTATAAATAGAGATAACTCGTGGGGGTATATATTAGCGTTAGACAAAGTGTGTTGAATGGCTGTGAGTCCTAGAGAGTGGGGTATAGAACTGTTTTCCAGCTGAGTATCCACCCCCTTACCCAGCTGATCTTCATTTCCTGACCACATATATACCTCCTACTTTTTGGCTTCAGTACATGCTGCTGATGATCCAGAGCTGACCTTTCCTTTTGGTGTCAACGATTCTTACTCAGGTAAATACATGGCTTTTTATTTGGCTACATATGCACCATAAGACTACCCATTCTCATTATACCTTTATACTTTATTTTTACAGTGATACACTGTTTGGCCAACTTTGCCTGATACAGGACCTGGGCCTTCTGCCCAAGCCCTGTTTTTGGACCTTGTAGCCTTTGAGGGTTCTTCAGCAAGCTTTCCACATCAATGTGGCCAAGTTTATCTTGTTTTTATTAAACATACTTCCTCTGATACTTCAGGACACCACGCTTAGTGGCTCCCCCTTGTGGCATTCTAACAAACATTGGCAGCACATGTGAGTACCCCTTTCACATTTTACCTACCACACTAGTTGTGTCTAGCAATGTATATATTGACAGTATAATACGTTGTATCTAATCTATATTAACCATATGATTCCTCACATACCTAGATGGGAATCTAAAGGATATCTAGTTGCCTTGATAAAGGACCAAAGTCCAAAACATGTTGGCATCATCCTTACCATATGTACCAAGCAAGTTCTTATTATTGTCACAACGTTTTGTATGTTTCTGCTGTTGACATGTTAATAACTGTATCAACCTATTCTATTTTTTTGTATGTAAACATACTGTAGCATTTATACTTCTGTATATTTTGTTATATTTTTTGAATAAAACATTTACTTTATTACATGCATACACCTTTCTAAAGTGTCTATCTTCACTCCAAGCATCCCTTTGGGGTACTGGCCAATGTTTTTATGCACACTATGGCCTACTGTTAATTTATTTCATTTACAATCTGGGATGCGATAGACCACCTGTATTTCCACCTACTTGCCCAACGCAAATCTTTTCTATAGCACACTAACTGATAGCACTGAACAGAGCCCTGTTCTATCTCTCTCCACGCTGAAATCACATTGAAAATGGCTGCCATTGAAAGAATACTTTTATACTGTGGGGCGAGAATGAGCCATGATTGGATAAAGTCATGATGACAGTGTCCAATCATGACTCTGACATTGCTCTGTGCCCTGATTGGCTGAAGCTTTCACTGCTTCAGCCAATCAGGGCTGCACTGTTCAGCACTGCAATGCATTGTGGTCGGTTCGGGAGGTCAAACTACCCGTTTGTTCGGCTGCTCGTCCAACGTTCGAACAGCTAAAGTTCGGCCGAACTTTTGCTTGGGTCGAACCGTTCGCCCAGCCCTAATAATGAGCTAATCAAAATGACCAAAGCTGATCACAGTTGAAGGTCAAATGCCTTTGCGTTCTATTGAAAATGTGATTAGCTACACCTGATTGAAATTCACATGTACTTTTTGGAGGGGGTGATCCTTTTTTTAACAGTTTTTTATTTATTTATCTGGCATGTTGGTGTTTTTACTTCTTTGACACTTTTTGGTGAATGGGTAGGGGTACAATGTACCCGATACCCATTCACATGGGGGGGGCAGGATCTTGGGGCCCCCTTGTTAAAATGGGGCTTCCAGATTCTGATAAGCGCCCCCGCCCGCAGGCCCCCCAAACACCGGGCAAGGGTTGTGGGATGAGGCCCTTGTCCCCATCAACATGGGGACAAGGTGCTTGGGGGGGACCCCCAAGTGCCCTCCCCATGTTAAGGGCATGTAGCCTGGTATGGTCCAGGAGGGGGGGGGGCGCTGGTCTGGTCATGAAGTTCCCCTAAATATTCATACCAGACCTGAAGGGCCTGGTAATGGACTATGGGGAACCCACGCCATTTTTTCAATGATTTTTTATGTATATTGCCGGGATACGGCAATAAATTGCACAAGCAATTTTAAATGACTTTTTTTCCTTTAGAAATTAAATTTTGCTTCAGTACTGCTATAAACATGGTAAATATGCACCACTTTTCAGGCAGACTAAGGGGACCCCTAGGCACGATATTTAAAGGCATATTTCATTTTTTTATTGTTTCACTTTAAGCATTATTAAAATCACTGCTCTTGAAAAATAGTCAGTTTTAAAAAACTTTTTATTGCATTGATACGTGTACCCTGAGGCAGTACCCAGGTCCCTATACACTTTTTATGCCAATAACTTGCATATAAGCCTTGAAAACGAACACTTTTAATTTTTCACATCCGTGTCCCATAGACTTTAATGGTGTTTGCATGTTCGCACTAATTTTTTGTCTGTTCGCATGTTCTGTTGCGAACCGAACCAGGGGTTGTTCGGCTCATCCCTAGTCAGTAGATGCCAATGTTTGGTTAGTATGTGTTTTACTTGCTTGTGTTGCAATAAGTAAGTGGTGATGAACTTAAGAGTTTCATCTTTTTTCAGTTCTCTTTAGGAGAACAGGAGATCCTGATATGATTGGCTACAGGCTCGTTTGTAGGCTCATTTAAGGGAGGTTTTAGAATAGCCTCGCTCAAGGAGTCTTGTCCTTAAAATGTTAGCTTCTTTTTTGGAACTGGGCATCATCAGAACAATTCCGCCTAGCTCTCAAATACTGGCTGTAGGGTATAGAGGCCGGTAGGGGTTTAGGGTGGAAACTTTAGGCATGAAGTAGCAAATTGCCTGCTATCGGTTTGCGGAAACATTCACTAGAGAGGCGACTATCAGTTTGTTTTTGGATGAGAACATCCAAAAAAGTCATTTCGGTAATAGGGTCGCACCGATACCGATATTAGTATCGGTATCGGTGACAATACCGAGCATTTGCATGAGTACTTGTACTCCAGCAAATGCTCCCGATGCCTAGTCCAATACGTGGACACTCAGGAATGATTGGCGCTTTGTCGGGCTAAGTTATAATCCTTGAACTCCATGTGTGGCTTTCAATAAAGCAGCTAACAGACGCTTCTCCTCCTCTCCCCTCCGTGGCTTTAAGCTGCTTTATTGAAAGCCACACAGGGAGATCGGTGATTATAACTTCCCTCACCACAGCACCAATCTTTCCTGAGTGTCCCCTGTATCCTCCTCTGGCTCCCCTGTGTCCTCCTCTGTGCTCTTGCTTTGGGCTCCTCTGGTCCCCCCTGTCCTCCTCCAGCTCCCCTCTGTGTCTTCCTCTGTGCTTGATACTTGTACTCGGTCTTAAAAAAGTGGTATCAGTGCAACCCTGATTGGTAGTACTCAATGACAACGTAAATTTTGTTGAAATCATTTGTATTGATCCATGTAATTAATTCATTAAGAAAAGGTCTGATCCATCCCATAATACAAATATATCATCTATATATCGGTACCATGTTAATACAAAGTGAAAAATTCATCATATAACAATGTACGTTTCCACTCCTCAGGTACAAGTTGGCAAAGCCCGGGGCACAACACGATCAAGAACTGTACCTGGAGGAAGTGGCCACTGTTAAATGAGAACACGTCGTGTCAAAGGAAAAAATCTAGGGCATGTAGAATGAATTTATTATACTGATATTCATGCTGTCCAGTTTGTGTGAGAACATGGTGTATAGCTGCCATGCCCTTGTCATGAAGAATATTACTGTATAGGGCCTTTTTATATAGTAACATGACAGGTGTGCTCAGTAACATGGATTTCCTGAATAAGTTGCAATAGGTGGATCGTATCACGAACATAGGATGGCAGACATATTACAAATAGCCTAAGGTGGCTATCATATTTAGTTCTTCATGAATCTATGTTTGTAGAAGAAATCTGCGCTCGGAAAAAAATTAGGAAATAACCAGAGCAGCTGAACACTATGGCTCTAGATACTAAACCAAAAATAGAAATAAATGTGAAAAAGTGCAGCGCTCAGAAAAATGAGATAAAAAATGAGATAAAAAAACTTGACCAATAACGGTAAAGGTGAGTGAATCAAGTCCTATTCCATGTGAATGGATACTGGTACTTGCGACAGTTTAAGTGCATATAAACTTATAAACAACTTAATTACAGTGCAAACCTAAACCAAATATGTGTTGATATATGTTAAATACATAAACTAACATTTGCAAAAAAATATGTGAATACCCAAATCTATAAGTTCAAACACATAAGTGCATCCAAATCGCATGCAGTGAAAAACGCAAAAAAATCAATCAAAATAGTCAAACAGAGTCCTCAGTACTGAATATTGAGTACATAAACTAACATTTGCAAAAAAAATATATATGTGAATACCCAAATCTATAGGTTCAAACAGATAAGTGCATCCAAATCGCATACAGTGAAAAACGCAAAAAAAAAAAAAAAAAAAAAAAAAAAAAAAAAAAAACAATCAAACAGAGTCCTCAGTGTTCAGTAGCCTTTGACAGTCTCCTACACAGAGCGCTTCTGAGTGTAATAAGATTTTCTTAAAATTGACCTCGCAGTTCCCTTCAAGAGATATAAAGTAAGAAAAGGAGGCTTACCAGATGTCTGGTCTTTACCGCATATATCCCATCAAACGAGGTTCCAGGTACAGCGAATCAGCTGGGCAATTCCTCGCTCATCAGAGCGTGCATCAGGCTCCACCAAGTGCCTATATACCCCCCTGGGGGTCCGATCAGAGTCCCGCAGGGATACCAAAAATAAAACAAAAAAGGTCCGGATCGTGTAGTATGTTAAAACAAGGGATGCCTTTATTCTGGCTCAATGGGTCCAATGTACAGCACAGATAAGTAGCAATACAAAATAAAAACAGTTTCGCTACCTTGTAGCTAAAAAAGATAAAAACTCCTGGCCTGGGAGTGTAGAAGCGATCGCATATGCGCAGAGCGTGTGGGCGTGACTACCCGACGATCGTTTCGTCACAGCGTGACATCATCAGGGGTACGCCCACACCTCCGCGCTATTCATTTAAATAGTAGTCTAAGGCTAAGTACAGCGGCGCTATAGGTCGGACAGGCAATCGATCAGAATTGACAGGAAACCACTAAGCGTCCAATAGTGGTCTGAGGCTAAGTACAGCGGCGCTATAGGTCGGACAGGCAGTCAGTCAGAATTGACAGGAAATCACTGGGGTCCAATCACAAGCGACACAGGAAGTACCTAGTGAGACCATAAACACAATTACTGTGTATATAAATTACAAAAGCGGGCAAAAGTTAATTAAAGCACCGCCAGACTATAGTTGAAATCTGCATCACCTGCCTGATATGAAATTAGAGCAGGGATAAAATCGAAATAAAAAGGTACTAATAAAATAAAGAAAAATGACAAATAGACTTGCTAGAAGTTTTATATAGCGCCATCTAGTGGATACATTGGTTAATGCACCCCCTTTTAATTGGAATGCATAACAAAACTATAAACTGAAAATTAAAAATTAAAAATTAAAAGTGCCTATATAGTCAGCACCTATGCCTTCCATCTGTATGACCTCTGACCAATATTTCACCTATTACACATGTAAATATACTAAACATTTACTGATAAAGAAAAATATTGTTATGCCAAGCATAAAAGTGCATATGATTTAGTGCAGATTATTTCATTATCAACATAAAGGACCATATCTCAATTCACATGTCTATGCCAAAACCCCATGCAGTGACCATGATAAATGATAATAGTAAGGCAAAATGGCAAATCAGAAGAAAATATATAGATACATGGAAAAAAGTGCCTAGATCTTTCAACCAAAAACTGGAACGGGGACATCAACTGTTATTAATAAAACAGTTGATGTCCCATTCCACGTTGAGGCCACCAGGAACATGGGATCCTAATTTGTGTATCAATTAGTTTCGGCACGGGAGATAGAGCGCTTGCCATTGCTACCCCTCCAATGGGGGACATAGCTCTCAATGGCCAAAAAAATGGTACCAGTGGGGTCCCTTTTATGTACCAAGTCATAGTGTCTACTGACATTATGCTTATCATAACCCTTACGAATGTTCGTGAGGTGCTCCCCCAACCTGATGTGCAACATGCGGATGGTGCGCCCCACGTACTCCAAACCGCACGGACACCTGAGGAGGTACACCACACATTTAGTAGAACAAGTGATGAACGTGCGTATGGGGTATGTCAAGCCTGTTCCACTAGACGTGAAATCAGTAAACCTCCTGCCACGTTGGGCATTTATTCTACAAGCCCTGCATTTGCCACATGGGAAAAAACCTTTAATGTCCCCAAAAAAGGATAACCTCTTTGGAGGATCCGGGACATTGGGAGCTATAGTGTTCCTAAGACTGGTAGCACCCCTAAATATAACGTTGGGCCTCTCTGCTAAAAGAGGTCCCAATACCCGGTCATTTTTTATTATCGACCAATGCTTTCTTATAATACGCTTAATTGCCCAATGTTGGCTGGAGAAGGTCGTGATGAAGGCCAGTCCATAGTTAGTGTTATCTGCTACCTGAGGTTTATCAGCCAAAAGCAGAAGACGATCTCTCCCACCCACCTCTGAAATGATGGAATCCAGAGTGGGCTCGTCGTAGCCTTTGGCCAAAAACCTCTTTTTAAGGATCAAAGCCTCATTGGTGTAATCAGCGGGATTGGAGCAATTGCGTTTTAATCGCAAAAATTGACCTTTTCGGAACGGCAGCCAACCAAGAACTGTGATGACACGAGTCCAGGGGGATGTATCCATTGCGATCCGTCTGTTTAAAAAGAAGGTGAACCTTCTTTAAACAGACGGATCGCAATGGATACATCCCCCTGGACTCGTGTCATCACAGTTCTTGGTTGGCTGCCGTTCCGAAAGGTCAATTTTTGCGATTAAAACGCAATTGCTCCAATCCCGCTGATTACACCAATGAGGCTTTGATCCTTAAAAAGAGGTTTTTTGGCCAAAGGCTTACGAGCCCACTCTGGATTCCATCATTTCAGAGGTGGGTGGGAGAGATCGTCTTCTGCTTTTGGCTGATAAACCTCAGGTAGCAGATAACACTAACTATGGACTGGCCTTCATCACGACCTTCTCCAGCCAACATTGGGCAATTAAGCGCACCGGGTATTGGGACCTCTTTTAGCAGAGAGGCCCGCTATGTCGCGCACCATCCGCATGTTGCACATCAGGTTGGGGGAGCACCTCACGGGAACGCACGTTCATCACTTGTTCTACTAAATGTGTGGTGTACCTGATAAGCATAATGTCAGTAAGGGTTACACTATGACTTGGTACATAAAAGGGACCCCACTGGTACCATTTTTTTGGCCATTGAGAGCTATGTCCCCCATTGGAGGGGTAGCAATGGCAAGCGCTCTATCTCCCGTGCCGAAACTAATTGGATACACAAATTAGGATCCCATGTTCCTGGTGGCCTCAACGTGGAATGGGACATCAACTGTTTTATTAATAACAGTTGATGTCCCCGTTCCAGTTTTTGGTTGAAAGATCTAGGCACTTTTTTCCATGTATCTATATATTTTCTTCTGATTTGCCATTTTGCCTTACTATTATCATTTATCATGGTCACTGCATGGGGTTTTGGCATAGACATGTGAATTGAGATATGGTCCTTTATGTTGATAATGAAATAATCTGCACTAAATCATATGCACTTTTATGCTTGGCATAACAATATTTTTCTTTATCAGTAAATGTTTAGTATATTTACATGTGTAATAGGTGAAATATTGGTCAGAGGTCATACAGATGGAAGGCATAGGTGCTGACTATATAGGCACTTTTAATTTTTAATTTTTAATTTTCAGTTTATAGTTTTGTTATGCATTCCAATTAAAAGGGGGTGCATTAACCAATGTATCCACTAGATGGCGCTATATAAAACTTCTAGCAAGTCTATTTGTCATTTTTCTTTATTTTATTAGTACCTTTTTATTTCGATTTTATCCCTGCTCTAATTTCATATCAGGCAGGTGATGCAGATTTCAACTATAGTCTGGCGGTGCTTTAATTAACTTTTGCCCGCTTTTGTAATTTATATACACAGTAATTGTGTTTATGGTCTCACTAGGTACTTCCTGTGTCGCTTGTGATTGGACCCCAGTGATTTCCTGTCAATTCTGACTGACTGCCTGTCCGACCTATAGCGCCGCTGTACTTAGCCTCAGACCACTATTGGACGCTTAGTGGTTTCCTGTCAATTCTGATTGATTGCCTGTCCGACCTATAGCGCCGCTGTACTTAGCCTTAGACTACTATTTAAATGAATAGCGCGGAGGTGTGGGCGTACCCCTGATGATGTCACGCTGTGACGAAACGATCGTCGGGTAGTCACGCCCACACGCTCTGCGCATATGCGATCGCTTCTACACTCCCAGGCCAGGAGTTTTTATCTTTCTTAGCTACAAGGTAGCGAAACTGTTTTTATTTTGTATTGCTACTTATCTGTGCTGTACATTGGACCCTTTGAGCCAGAATAAAGGCATCCCTTGTTTTAACATACTACACGATCCGGACCTTTTTTGTTTTATTTTTGGTATCCCTGCGGGACTCTGATCGGACCCCCAGGGGGGTATATAGGCACTTGGTGGAGCCTGATGCACGCTCTGATGAGCGAGGAATTGCCCAGCTGATTCGCTGTACCTGGAACCTCGTTTGATGGGATATATGCGGTAAAGACCAGACATCTGGTAAGCCTCCTTTTCTTACTTTATATCTCTTGAAGGGAACTGCGAGGTCAATTTTAAGAAAATCTTATTACACTCAGAAGCGCTCTGTGTAGGAGACTGTCAAAGGCTACTGAACACTGAGGACTCTGTTTGATTGTTTTTTTTTTTTTTTTTTTTTTTTTTTTTTGCGTTTTTCACTGTATGCGATTTGGATGCACTTATCTGTTTGAACCTATAGATTTGGGTATTCACATATATATTTTTTTTGCAAATGTTAGTTTATGTACTCAATATTCAGTACTGAGGACTCTGTTTGACTATTTTGATTGATTTTTTTGCGTTTTTCACTGCATGCGATTTGGATGCACTTATGTGTTTGAACTTATAGATTTGGGTATTCACATATTTTTTTGCAAATGTTAGTTTATGTATTTAACATATATCAACACATATTTGGTTTAGGTTTGCACTGTAATTAAGTTGTTTATAAGTTTATATGCACTTAAACTGTCGCAAGTACCAGTATCCATTCACATGGAATAGGACTTGATTCACTCACCTTTACCGTTATTGGTCAAGTTTTTTTATCTCATTTTTTATCTCATTTTTCTGAGCGCTGCACTTTTTCACATTTATGCCAATAACATGGCTGACAGTTTTTGTACCTGTGACGCCTTTGCCAGTGAGATGCTGTTACTAACTTGCTTGAGACTGTTAAGCAAATACCTTGCCGCTGTTCTCCACCTGTTATTTATTACTTCCACTAAACCAAATAATAACTGTGCCATTCTGTAAATAAAAAAGTTAGATTACATGTTTTCCTCATCCCTGTCTTCTACTTTGCATAGTGTGACATCCCTATCCTTCTTGTGAGATTGCTGGGGAGTGATAGGTACCCTAGATCTTGCAAGAAGACACTCCATTCCAGTGCAGCGACATCTTCTTGCAAGATTTTGGCTGCTCTACATTCCCCAGGATCTTGCTAGGAGGAAAATGATATCACCCTTGTCTAGTTAATGTAAGTACATAATCTGCCTTTTTTTCTTTACAGGTCCATTTTTGAACTACTATTAGGCAGTGCCAGAAGCATAACTAGAACATTCAAGGCACCCCTGGCCACCGACTGGGGCCCTCCCCACTGATCCGGGGCCCTTTAATCCAATTGTGGGACCCTTTATTATGGTCCCGCAGCTAGCCATCTCCCTGCTGTCTTGGGGTCTCCCCACGGTGGTGGAACACCAGAGCTCAGTCGCAAGTATAACTTTTGCGACCCTGGTAGTTCCAGCACTGGTACCATTTGTTTTTTTTTTTTGTTTGTTTTAGTTTTTTTACCATTTTACTTTATTTATTTTTATTTTTTTACAATTTTATTTTTTATTATTTGCATCATTTTTAGGACCCCCATTGGGTGGCTTTGGTAAAATATCTCACTTTTGAGACAGAGAAATGGATAGAGGACAAATTCATCAACCCCTTTCTCTGAAACCTCAGCTGCACAGAATGAACAGGAATAGCTCGTTCAGAGCTTCCTGTTAATTCATAAAACTGGGGCATAGTAAAAACAGTTTACTATGGCTCAGCTATGAATGAATAAAAAAAAAAAAAAGAAAACAAATGAGTGATCGGTATCAATCACTGACTTTATTCATTAAGTCAAGACTCCATTCTGACAGACCACTGCAGCAGCCAGCAGGAGGTGAGAGGGGGGAACTTGGCAGCACTGCGGGGGGTGATGGGGGCCAGGAGAGAGCTCACAGGAGCCCAGGGCAGCTGGACAGCAATAGGGAGGTGGCGGGGGCAGCATGTGGAGGAACCAATGTCCTCCATGTCCCTTCTGCAGCTGTTGAATGTATGCGAGAAGGAGAGGAGGAGAAGCGGGAATACATTAGCTACATGGAGGATTGGCTCCTCTCTATGCCACCGCCCCCACCGCTCTCCTATCCAGGCATACAGGGAGGCCGTGTGGACCCCCTGGGATTCCCATGAAACCATGTCACAATGGCAACCCCTTGCAACCCCTGTAGGTACGCCCCTGGGCAGTGCATTTCACAGGGGAAGGGGCTGAAACTAATAAATGGACTTCATTTTACTGCAATGCTTACTTTAAGTCACGTTGAGTAATCAGGAACTTCGTCACTCGAAAATAATAATAGAGATGGATTAATGCTTTAATATATTTTATTTTTAAAAAAGGAAAGGAAAACATCAGATCAGACTGTCATATATAGCACAGAAGAAATGGCCAATCACCCCCTCAAAATAATGAGTAGGGAAAGGGAAAGATAAAGAAATAAGAATTATCACTATAGAATAAATGTAAACCACATAGAAACCAGAGGACGCCAAAATTAGCTCCCCTATTCCTAACCAAGCCAATCAAACTACCAAGCAAATGGGAAAACAATTATGAAATTATGAAATGTTATTTTGTATTTTTAAATGTAATTGCAAACACTATCATGATCCGATGTACATTTAATCATGTTATATATATATATATATATATATATTATTTTTTTTATTTTTTATTTTTTTTCTATACATGCTCCATCAAATTCACATTGTGTCCTTTAGTGATGTCGGCTTCCTTCCAGAACCGGTAGATGTTCTCTTTGTCCCATCTGTTGCTCTTCTACTGAACTGTAATCAAAGAGAAGTCAATGTCAGCAAATATTAAAACCATATTTAAATAATACCTAGACCTTATTCTTTCATACTTTCTCATTGATCTATAACAAAAAATAACAGAAATACATTCTCATGGATTTGTATATCCAGTATCAATGGTGAATACTCAAAAACAATCTGCCCATACATCAAATAATGATTATTTGAACATTGTTGGTTGCTTGCTTGTTGGTCTTTATTTTGATCCGCTGTATTTTATTAACACATTTTTATTTCACTAGCGGTCATGGGAATATCATGTCTACTTAAAGTGGAAGTAAACCCCCCAATCGTTTTTAGCCAAGGAAGCCACGGTGCTGCACATGTGATCTGTTATGACACCAGCCATTGGATGGTTTGACTGTTTGGTTGAGAGCACAGCCAATGTGCAGTTAGCATTCCCGGCATGCCTTTTTTTTTTAAACTGTTAAATCCATGGGTTTACTTCCGCTTTAAAGGGGGACAATAGAGGGTGTTGGTCAATTGTATTTTAGTTTCTTTGGTATTGTTTTTTTAATTGTAGGAAATCTTTATTTTACATAAAAACATTCAATATACTGTATGCTGTTTCTTTTTTTCAGTGTGTGCAGTGCTTGCTGGGTCATCTAATAAGAAAGTCTAGCACCAGTTCTGTACATCATAGTTGTAATTGAAGATGATTCAGCTTTGTGTCTAATCTGAGATCCTGCTATTACATCTGTATTAACACCACAGCAGTGTTAAATTTATTTGTGCAAAATGTTTTTTCATTAAGATGGCTGCTTTTGCATTATAAAAATAAATGTGACCTCTATTATCTTCTAATGTGATTTTAGATATAAGCAGATAGAACTGATCTACTCACAGAAGGTGTAAGAGGCTTGGAAGCCCTTTGCCTGGTTAGACTGATCACTGTGGAATACGAGAACCATAGAATTGCCTTTGGAGTAATACACAGGGATGGTGCGATCCCCACAGAATGGACCCCTTTGTGAACCATCCATGAAGAGTGTTAGATAGTCGTACATACAGAAACTGGCAGACTCTACATGGAAGTCACTTATGGTCAGAGCAATCTGAAAAAGAAATAAAATGATGACGAACACGAGAGTGTTGTGTTCATGCAACAAACAAACAAATCATTTTTATTGCATAAAAGTGAGTGAATATTTTGTTTCTTACAATTACAATTCATTGATGTTACAGTCTACCTGAAATAATATTTGACATTAAAGTCATATTAAACCCAACAGAAAATATTTATTATATTGCAGTTTACCAATTCTTAAGCCCCATACACACGGTCGGACTTTTTCATGGATTCTGTCCGATCGGACAATGTTGTTGAAAAATCAGACCGTGTGTATGCACCATCGGACAGTGTACGTCGGATTGTCCGACGGACAAAGTCTTATCTCCTGCTGGAAAGATTTGCCGACAACACGGTCCGATCACACCAAATCCGATCGTGTGTACAGTTGTCCGACCGGACAAAGTGCTACGCATGCTCAGATCACATTACAAGACCAAAGCTATTGGCTACTAGCCTCTACGTAGTCCCGTCGTAGGCAACAAACGTCACCACGTTCAGAATGATCGGATTTTCCGACAACTTTGTCCGACCGTGTGTACGCAAAACCAACATCAGACAAAGTATGACGGACAGGATCCGACCGACCTGGTCCGCGGATTGTCTGACCGTGTGTATGGGGCTTTACATGTGATAGCTGCTTTTGTTTTCTTTTTTAGGCTTTCTTCTATGTTCATTTAGTGATCCAGCCAGCAAAAGCACAAGCTATCCAGCAGAATGTATCAGTTTACATGGATAAGACAAATCAATCAACACTGACAGGGGTGCTTAAGATGATCAGCTTTATTTATTTGTGTAAAACCTTAATCCCAAAAGCAATAAAACTGCTTTTACTGATTATATAATGTGAGCTGGAATTTGGATTCAACTTGTTAGTGTATTTAAATCTGCTAATACATTTAATGCTCAATTGCCCCAAACTGACAATGCTGCTGATTGCTGTGCCTCTTATTCTCATTCATCCAGAGTAGAGTCTCACTAATACCAGAGGTGTGTTACTGGTCAGATCATCAGGTGAAAACAGGGAAAAGCTAAAGAAAACGGATGCAGCCACCACATCTAATGATGGCTAATGTGAAAAAAAAAAATAGTTTTAAGAGATTTATGTCGCTTTAGGGATTATACTGCACATAAAAGGCAGTGCTTACAATTCTTGTTGGAAAAATTAATGTGTAATGGTCACCAATCTACAATTGCCAGACAAGGAAGGAAACATCCAGAGCTCGGAGATCTGCTGTGCTCCCCCTACATTACTGGCTGATTTCTTTGTCATTCATCTGTCTACAATAGACTCAAGAAACCAATCAGCCCCCTCCCTTCCTCTCCACCTGTGCTCCTGTTACTCTCAATCAGGATTGCAGGAATTAGTCCAGTGCTGCAAAGTCAAGTAAATCTTTATAAACAACTTACAAATGTCACACCACCAGTTTTCAGCCAGCTTCACAGATTGCCACCAACACTTCCTGTCGTCTTTGTGGTAGATAGTCTTAGAGCAATCTACAGTACTTTACATTTGCTAACAGACATGTATTTTAATGCCCTAAACAATACATTCTGTTTCTATTCATTCAGGTAGGCCCTGGTGAATGCTGGTAAATTCAAAGGGGTTGTACATTCAGATTGTAATGTGTCTGTCCAACATAAAATTTTGTTTGTGTGACAATTTTAGAGAATGAGGAAGTCCAATAATTAGGGAGAATTTTGAAGGCATCTTGTTTTACCTTATATCCAACAGGAGCTGTGATGGTGAAGTTACAATTCATGTTTGGACTGTAGTTCTCTGGGTATCCCGGAGATGTAAAGTTGCCTTGAGAGTTAAAGAAGGATCCTCCACACTGAACTGTAAGAATATAGATAAAATCAATATAGTAAAGAGATTTATAATAGTATATGACATGATTTTATGATTATGTATATATATATACTGTATATACATAGTTCTTCCTCCCTTTAGGGGTTCTGGGTTAATCTTAGGCTAGGACCCCACTCTCCAACCCTCAATGCAGAGCTCAGACGTAGAGATGGCCTACACAGGCACCAAATGCTGCTTCAGGACAGGAATGGGAGAGAGTCACATGTTCTACCTTACCCAGAAGTATTTCATAGAGCACTAGTGAGAAAACAGGAGTGTCCTATGAAAAAAAATAACTGTAGCGGCGGTTGGTGGGCTACCATACAAACCTATTATTTTGTCCTAAATGGGGTAAGTACAGATACTGATAAAACTATCCATCTTGTTCCCCCCACTGCACTGCTTGGGTTAAATGCTACTTTAGTCTAGAAGATGATAAATACATTGAAATACTTACCTTATTTATCCCCCCCACAGGCTTACTCAATGCTGTACTACTGGTCCCTGAAGCTGCTTCTTTTTGACATTCCCTGGCTGTAGACTCTCAGATGTCATCAAATACAACACAGGATCAGCAGTCATGCATTGTACGTGAACATGTTGAGGGCTCGCCCACATACTAGGACATTGGAGAGCACTGGTTGCCAGGGTTAGTTTTTGAACTTTCCCAATCTGCCCTAAGCAAAGCAAGCATTTAACCAATGCAGTGCTGGGGAAAAGGGAGTCTGGTCACTGCACTCCACCCTGGAGAATATTGGATGACATTGTCAACTGCATAGAAGTCCATGGGAATTTTCCAACCTTTTAGTTTTGCAGTAGGGCAGACAGCAGGGATTTACCACAAGAAGGATTAATCTATATAGCATCAGATCCAAAATAAGCCATAGAGGTAAGTGTTATCACTCTTAAAGTTGACTGACATAAACATTGAACAATCTATCAACAACTTTATAGTGTGAGGGCCTGACTGACTGGTAATTCTAATTGTATATACTAAGAAACTTCATGGATTACCTCAAAGGTTGCAAACAGAGGTTAGAGGACATCAAACTGTTGTGCCAATAGTCCCTCCCTGGGAGGGATCTCCTCTGTATCTATGATTCTTCAGTGTCTTTCTCTAAAGACTTTCTTTACTATTAAAATAAATGAGCATACCTGAGCTATATGTAGCTTGGAAGCCGACCCCAGCAACAGCCCCGTCACTGACAAACTGGACCAGCATCTGGCTTGTGGAAGCGATGAGTGGAGGGATGGTTTGACTTCCACACATTTTATCCAGCAACACAGGAGAGTTCTTAGAGGGGCCGTCATAGATCCTCATGTAGTCTGAGTCACAGTTAGGAGTGGATTGGATATTAAAGCTACTGAAATTTAATGCAGCCTAAAAAATGACACAAGGAAAATGTATTATCTACAGTAAACCTCAAAATTAATATATTTGTAACTGCAAACTGGGTTAATATGTAATTGCAATATTATGCAATCGATGACTATTTTATTGCTTGTACAGTCCTTCAGAAAAAAAAAAACCCAGCAAGGATATGTAGGATTCTAATTTCTGTTAAAAGACCTTGCAGCTATAGACATTTCTAGCTAAGATGACTCTTGAAACATGTGTATATTTTCCATAGATTTTCCAGTTGACAGAACTCTTCTGCTCCCTCTAATTATTTGTTGCTTGTGGTTTCTTCAGGGAAACAAATAAGCTTAAAGTGGGGTGCCCCCTAAAAAAAAAATTAAAAACTCAGCAGCTACAAATACTGCAGCTGCTGACTTTTAATAATCGGACACTTACCTGTGCCCGGGTCCAGCATCGTGGGGAACGAAGCCCCCCCTCGTTCCCTGCTCCGCTCGTGGCGCCGGCATTCTTACTGTGGGCACCCAGCTGTGGCTTCACAGCCGGGCACCCACTGCGCATGCGTGAGCTGCGGCGCTCGCCATGATATGCCGCACAGTCATCTGGGACCTGTCACGTGTCCTAGATAACTGACTGCGCCGAGGGGAAGTGATATCAGTGCCAGGGAACTGAAGGAGGCAGACTAGCAACAGGCATTTAGAGGTGAGTAAAACATTTTTTTTTTTTCCAATTATTTTTTTATTTATTTTTTTTATGAATTTTAAGCAATTTTTTTTTTTTTGGGTGGAAACACCACTTTAAAAAAGACACATTTGGGGAAGAACCTTTTAACAGAAGTTTTCCCTTTAACACTATATTGAATTAAGTCAAAGAAACCTGTAACTGCGGATATTGAAATACTGTTACTATAGGTAATATATTTGTAAGAACAAGAGCCCCAAATTAATCCAAGACCCATTTTGTTCCTGCTAAACCCCCATTCCTACAATGACCACACCATCAGATGTGGGGTAAAAGAAATCTGGCACATCAGAGTTGCCAAAATAGGCTCCCAGCCATGAAGAGGTAATGATAGTCTGAAGACTATAAAGTGGGCCATAATGAAGGGAAGTATTATTCCAACATATGGAGCAATTGGTGGTTGAAGTAGAGTATGAGGTTCAGATCATTTCCATCTTAAAATACCTATTCTATACCTCAGTCTCAGACATAAAATCAAACCACTGCAATGGCTCCACCCTTAATGTACAAAAGTGTAATGTTCAGGTAGGGAGTATTTGGACCTATTGCATAGCTTTATACTAGTTAAGTCTCTTTTTTTAGATTAATGTAAAATGTAGGTGGTGTACAAAACAATCTTCAGATGGTAGTTCATTTTCACAGCTAGGTTGCTAGGCACTCATTGTCACATTTTGCATGTCTACATTTCTGTCTCCTTACCCGTCCTGATGGAACCCTGATCAACCAAACACAGTCACCATTATTAGGATAAGCAGAGGGATAGTTGGCAGAAGTGAAAGTTCCTGTCATATTATTAAGCAAAGTCGCACAGACACCTGAGAAGTGAGAAATAGACATATAAATTGAATTTAGTCACTGGGGGAATAGACTGATAATAATATTATTAATACATTGGTGGGATACAGGGGAGGGGGCATTAACCTTCTATTAGATTACAACTGCTGGAATTTTGAACTTAAAATCAAGTGAACCTTGAGTTTGACCCCTTTATGTTGAAGATAAAAAATCCTTAATGCCTCAATGCAGTGTCACAACTTTCACATGTGTTAGTGAAACAGCACGGTATCTTTGCAACTACTTTGTGCATCCAGGTGAATTATACTTTGTTTGTTCAGGCCAATTTGAGCCTTCATTTCATGATAAAAATGACATTTCTTGATGTTTTACTTTTTCTTTTCAAAAAATGGCCAAATTGTAAACAATATATATTTTTTTAAATCTAGCTGTATCTTTCTTATCATTACTATGACCCACCAAAAATAAATAACCCAAAATGAATTTGAGATTCATGGGGATGCCACATATGTGTACATTATTTATTGTGTACACCCATAGTAGGGCCCAGAGACAAAAGTGCACATTTTGTTTTTTTTTGGCAAAACTGTAAAGATTCACTTAAAATGCAATCATAAAAAAGTATAATTTCTAATGTTTCAAACCCATAAAACTGGAATGTACAGAAACTTACTGCATTGATAAAGTCGGTTAATTTTAGTGACATCCAAGACGCTCAGTCCAATTGTCTGCCCAATAGGCACATTGGGGACAGGCTTAGTGACAATTGTGGGTTTGTTTGAAGTGTTGGTGAATGCATAGCTGGAAAATGTTGAATGGAAATAAGATCGACATATTACCATTAAAATATTTTATAATTTATCGGTAATTCACCAGCTAACACAAAAGTCATGACTTACGCATCATAATGCATCACTGAACCATAATCATATGGACTGCCCAGGTTATTAGTGTCCGCTTTAGCAAAATTACCCAAGTATCCTGTAACAAGACAAAAGCCGTGGTTATGTCTCTTTTTTGAAAACATGGCTAAATTCGTTTTGTGTAAATGTCTGCAGTACCTTGAGAGATATACTGGAAATTGATGTCAACATAATTGTCACGATCACTTCTCGTGTGCTCATGGTAGAAGCCCAGGGCATGTTCTAGTTCATGTTGTATAATCCCTCTGTAGATGCAGCCACCACCCAATGAAACTGTCTGGCTTCCACCAGTTCTTCCAATATATGAGTAACAGCTAGAAATTGTAAATATAGAGTTCAAAAGAGTTATGCTTTGATACCATTTGGGAGCCTAAAACAATAGTTTTAATAGAAACAATGATTGAATCTGAGCTACATAAAGAAAACAATCAATATCTGTATGTGCTAAGCTTTTGAACTTTCTAACTTATATCAACAGGTGTATCCCTATGTATGTGCCCAGTTCTAATAAGAGGTATGGAGTTTGGGAGCTAAGTAACGTTGTGCTGGCTCCAAGCATTGGATCACTGCTCATTTTTGGACAGACATATTTTGTTTTATTTTCATTGTAAAATTTTAAGTGGAATTCATTGAGTCTATTGACACTAAGCCCCACTCCTTTTCAGTCACTTCCATTTTACTACTATATACTCAATGTTAGCAGCACTGGGATAAACATTTGATGTCCCTGCGCTATATCTGCTAGATACACAAAAACCAAGAAGCACCTTATATGTTGGTTTGTGTCTTTCACATGTATTTGCAAATGTACAGAGGAGTTCTATATTTTTTGGGGGGGAAATTTTAAAAGAGTAGCCATCATTCACAAAATAGGTGCTGTAAAGTCTAAGGTGTTTATGTTTTAGATGCTCCCTACTGTTTCTCTTTATGTGAAGAACTATGATAGATAATAGACAACCTTACCCATCATCAGGAGCGATGTTGATGTAATCACCTTCTGTTGTAAGAGGCACAAACCTCACACAAGTCAATGTCTCAAACTCGGCCATGGCCTGTACAATACTGTTCAGGTCACTGGGACCTGAAAACAGAGATAGAAGGTTGGGTTACTACAAATAACAAATAGAAATGAATACTTCAATGCAAGATAAAAAAAGAGGGAACTCACTGTAGCTGGATGCTATGATGTAAGGAACAGGAACAGTACCATTAGAACTTTTAGGCCAAAGGCAAGAAGGACAGTTCACGGCGCTGCGGTCATTCTGTACCAGCATATCTCCTCCATACATGAATGTTTTGCTATCTGAAAATACAGAAAACGGTTATAGATAATATACTAAATGCTTTGGATTTAAGCTGCCCACACACTGTGAACTGGCTGAAGTTTGCTATGTGGGCGGCTCTGTCAGTCCTCTCTCACCTGACATCCTTTGAATGAAAAATGGACGGATCCAAACAGAAAATGTATCTAATCAGATGCAGTACAGTGTTGGGGTATACAACAGAATAGAATAGGCACAGTGGGAATCTGTGCATCTAGAGAAACCTGTTAGATATTTTCATGCAGTCCAAAGGCCCAGCTTTACTCAGTTTTGTGACACAGCACAGCCCTGTTTGGCAGGGGAGGAAACCTGATTTTGCTCTGCTGCAGTGAAGTTGGCCTCTTGAATCTTCCCATGCAGGACCCAGCAGAGAGCGAGCCCCCGCATAGAGCCTTCCCACTATGGAGGGCAGAACTTAGAAATGCCCGGGAAGATGTTAAGCCTAGCTTAACCCCATCCCACATGGAGAACCAAAAGGAACTATCTAGCTAATCTGTAAGCACCTGATTACACATAGCCCTGTTTGGCAGGGGAGGAGACCTGATTTTGCTCTGCTGCAGTGAAGTAACTCTTATAAGTCTGATAATCTCATGTGTCTGTCACTCTGCTCTCTCCTCCTATTACAATGGAGCATACACTACAGTACAGCTAACATTCTCATTGTGCTACTTCTCCCAACTCTAGTCTGAGCTCTACAATGAAGATACTCACATCGCTTGCATTTAAAAGAGTACAATTAAGATGTAGTAAGAAATACAGTGCTACATTAATTTTATAAATTTTCTTTTTTGGAGTTCAGCTTTAATTGTAGATTTAGAACTAGAAATTGCAACAAAAAAATACAGTTTTACTAGAGATATCGATGCTGATTTTCTACTAAATTCCAATGCAAAGTGCAATTTCCAAAGTTTGCAAAGTGAACAGTCTATTTGCCTTTAATAAATCAACCTCTTTATCTCACAAGTTTCACTGTAATGACAGAAGTGAATAGGAATAACCCATCAGTCTTTTTAGAAATGGAATAGTGATTTTAAAGACTCATTCAGCAATGACAAAGATCTTGTATCCTAAGTCAAAAGTGCCATATTTCTCCTCACACGCTATTGGCTAGTCCATCAGTGCATGATTTAAAGGATCCTGAAACTCATAACTTTATTGATTATAATTGGTTATTGTCTATTCCCTTGCCTGTATTTAGCACCCTCATAATGCAGTAAAGAATCCTGTTTTTTTTAGAATAATTACCTTTATTAGCTTTCAAAATCTTGCTGAAGATCCCTTGTGGCACTTCGGAGTTTTCACTCTTTGGGGCTGTGAATACAAAACACACATTAGGCACATCTAGTGTAATAATCGCGACCAAACAATTTAAGTGACTTAAGTTTCTGTAAATACTGAACCCATTTTATAAATTGAAATATCAATTAACCACTTCAGCCCTGGACCAATTGGCAGCCAAAGGACCAGGCCCCTTTTTGCGATTCGGCACTGCGTCGCTGTAACTGACAATTGCGCGGTCGTGCGATGTGGCTCCCAAACAAAATTGGCGTCCTTTTTTTTTCCCACAAATAGAGCTTTTTTTGGGGTATTTGATCGCCCCTGCGGTTTTTATTTTTTGCGCTATAAACAAAAATAGAGCGACAATTTCGAAAAAAATGCAATATTTTTTTACTTTTTGCTATAATAAATATCCCCAAAAAATATATAAAAAAACAGTTTAGGCCGATACGTCTTCTACATATTTTTGTTAAAAAAAAAATAATCGCAACCAAAAAATTTAAGTGATTTAAAATTCTGTAAATATAGAACCCATTTTATGAATTGAAATATACAGAAATCAGTGCTATTTAAATTAATGTAAATGAAAAAATAGGATAGCTCTACAAAGCTATCCCTGATCTGTGAAACTTCTGGTTGGGAAAGTCTTTGCCTGAATCACCATAATTATCATAAACACTGTCGGCCCTAAGCAAAGGGAGATGACTTATAAAAATATCCAAAGCTATCCCTGATCTGAGAAACTTCTGGTTGGGAAATTCTTTAAGTCTTTGCCTCAATCACCATGATTATCATAAATACTGCAGATGATTATATGTGCACTTAACATATTTTATGTGCATTTAATATATTTTAGGAATGTCATTAAATGTAAAAAATCTCCCTTGTGTAAACAGCCGAAAGCTCGAAACTGCTGCTTGGACGTGATAGCCCCAGCAGACTTAGAGCTTTCTCTCAAATGACACTTTATAGTATTCTTCTTCACTCCTCCCCCAGAAGCTAAATCAAAGTTTATGAGGTGAGGGGAGGGACAGAGATGCTGGGCCAGCACGGACAGTAATTGGACACTACCAGAAGAGGGGAGGGCTAAGAGAAACAATAAGGGAGGGGGCTGTGCTAGGGAAGTGACTTTCAGAGTAGTCAAAATTTCAGTGCTCACAGTCACAGTCACAGTCTCATTGCAGGTGAATAATACATAATTTATGGAAAGGAAAATACTTCAAGCAAGCATTTAAAATAATACATTTTTCTAAGGGTTTTATCTAAATTTAAATTGGCGAAAGGGTCTCTTTAAAGTAGGGATGTTTACCATAAGAGCTATAAAAATGTGGAATGGTCTTTCCTAGAGGCTGGTTCTAAAAGGAGAAGGAAAATCATTTTTATAGATTATCTGGCCAGGCTGATTAGGGCCAATGGAGCAGTGCAAACAATTTTTGATTGAGGAATTAGGATTTAGGATTAGGAATGTTATAAAAGGGGAATTAACTGGGGGGAAAAGCAGAACAAACAAAAAGAGAGAACAGAAAGAAAGAAAGAAAAAATCATTCCTTAAATAAGAATGTTAAAAAGCTTACCATCTTTGTTCACTCCAAGTAGATTGTACTGAAAAGTAAATGTTTTGTATTAATATCCTTTTTCAAATGGAACACAATAATAAGAGATAACAGGTCTTGACCCCAACTCATCCCCATCCAGCAGAGTCCTCCTCAGTCCTACTGGAAAGCTCTCAAACTGAGGTAAAATCCTTTCTTAGACAGATATTACCACAACAGTCATCATTGGAATATTTTACTGTTTTCCCTGTTTTGTTCCCAAATATAACATTTTGGATTTCCCCCCCGCTTTTTGTCCCAGTGGCAATGGCCTGTACAAAAGTCAAATCTCCCTACAGGGGACCCAGGCAGTAATAATGAAATGTTAAAATCTAACAGGATTCCAAACCCCCCACCACTTTATCCAAAACTAAGGGGATAACTATTTTGGCTAGATTTACACTTCTACTAGCTAATATTGTCAGTAACTTATTGGATGTTATACTTTCCTAAATATAGTTGTCACCTGTCCCCTGTACTGTTCATGTCAGCTCATCATCTCACCTGTATTTGTGCAGATAGAGGTAGACTGGTCACCAGCCCCGTAATACAGACCAGAAGCAGGAGGAAAACTTTTTCATTCATTTTGTTCAGAATTCTCCTTCACTGTAATGTGAAATATCTTCTCTCTGAAGCTTGGTGTGACACTCATCTTCTGGATCACCTTTTATACAGGTACCAGAGAAGATCTGACCAATTATGAGACAGGAAACCAAATTTCAAGTATGACCTAAGTGGACGTGTATGGGAATTAGAAATGTATAATTATTTCATGTGTGACCCTATGGTGATTATTATCTTATTATTGTCTTGGTGTTCTGCTGTATGTCATGGTCTCCTGACAATTGTCTTTAATGACATAAAAAAGTCTTGTGTAAGTAATATCATTATGAACTGATTTTTTCAGCTAAAATAAAAAGTCTTGTGTAAGCAATATCATAATCAACTAATTTTTTCAGCTAAAATCGAAATAAATATTTTTTTGTATTCAAGGTTATACCCATTCTATGAGATAATTCAATCACTACAGTGCCATGAGCAATGATGTTTTGCAAACCCATAGTAAACTAACAGATAATTTCTCTTTTAATCTGAAATTTGAATTAAATTAAAATCTGATTGCTTAAAGTGATATTAAAGTCTTTTTTTTCATAAAAAAAATAAACATATTATACTTACCTGCTATGTGCAGTGGTTTTGCACAGAGGAGACCAAATCATCCTCTTCTTGGGTCCACAGCTGGTGTTCCTGGCCCCTCCCTCCTTCCGAGTGCCCCCACAGCAAGTGGCTTTTTATGGGGGCATCCGAGGTAAGCTGCTGCTCTGTGTTTCCATTCAGACACAGAGCTGTGGTTTGGCCCCTCCTCCTCCCTCTATGACTATTGGCCATGCTGCTGCCTTCTTGGGGAACTCAAACTGCACAAAAAACAAAGGTAGAGAAGAGACCCAAACAGCCTCATATTGTAGTAATATTTTTTTTCAGTAAGGCAATCTTAAAACCAAGAAATATTGCATCAAATCAAGAAGGAGAATGGGTATATAGTCGAGCAGAGAAAGTCCCAGAACCAGTGGATCCAATCAGGCAGCTCCTGTTGCAGCTAATGAACCAGAAACCACCATGGCAGGGGAGACACTGATATTACTGGCTGGAAATTGTGCCTCTACACATGATCACCCTTTGGTTTATGATAACATATTTTCTTGTTTGATTTCAGAGTTTTCTGTTCCAATTGTTCCAGATGTGCTGATATTGGATGCTCAACATTTCATTTTACTTGTGTAGATACGGTACATTAATTAAATTCTATATCTTTCTATATTTTTTTTTATTTATGTATTAGATTTTTTTATTATTATCCACATTTAAATCAGGAAAATGTTTATTGTAGTAAACAGTAGACATGTGCATTCGTTTTCGTCCGAATGCATTTTCATCCGAATGTCAGGTATTTTCGTTATCGTTTTAACAAATGATAACGAAAGTGCAGAATCCGAAAAACAAAAGATCCGACATAAACAAATGCTTTATTTTCGTTTTCATTGCAACGTTCGTTATAGATAAGAGATTCGAAATGACTTTGACCATAACAATCTGTGTCTACCGAACCTGTGGTCGAATGTGCCTAACCTTAACTCTATTAGTCCAAGATTATTCTACATAGAGAGAAAAGATTTGACATAGAGAGAAAAGATTTGACATAGAGAGAAAAGATCGCTGTTGGAATTGGGTGGGGGAAGTGAAATAAAAATAATGATGATGATGAATGTTATTGGCTGATTGTAACCAAAGAGGAGGAGCAGTAAAATAGCCAGAACTAACTATGTACAGCCAACTTACTTTCACTTACGATTGCTAGCAGAGAGAGACACACACACTGAATCATTTCAGAAGACAGTCAATCTTAGCTGGTCCGTTTGTCAGAGAACCTGAATTATTTAGCAATTAAGCATAAGCACAGCAGCAGAACAACAGTGAAGCAAGCTACAGTTCAACTTAACTTTTTCATAATAATCTGCTGCTATTGTGTTAGTGTTGTGAACTTAATAGTGATACTAGTGTTGCTAGTGTTGTGATAGAGTCTATATCATAGATTGAGATTCTATATAGATTCTATATACCCTATCTTGTTACCTGTCTGATCAGTGATCACTATCACCAGTCCATTTTCTGTTTGAACTATATACATTCAACATGAACAACAAAGATTCGACAAAGCAGCGAAAAACATACAAACGTTTAATCTTTGGCTTATGGTGTCTGTTGAAAGTTCTAAGAAGTTTCGACAGAGTAGCTAAACTATACGGCATCGTACAGTTTAGCTGCTCCGTCGAATCTTCTTTGAACATTCGACAGACACCCTAAGCCTTCAATGACAGATTCGATCTTAATTCATTTAGATTTACGGACGAATGCATTTTTTAACAAAAAACGAATGAAATAAAAACAAATTACGGGAGTAACTAAATAAATTTATTTTTCGGACGAAAATGAAATTCCGAAACAAAATATTTCAGTGTGCACATGTCTAGTAAACAGGCAACATACACAGTCTAAAACAAGACAATACAATAAAGCTTACATTCACATAGATATCCAAAGGCAGTAATTACAGAAACATTGACACAGGCAGATGCCCGTGCCCATATACTCATATCAAATACAATGCTGGTATTTTGCATCCTTGACTCCACCCCACCCAAGTGCAACAAGGGTGCATATAATTATCCTAATTCAAATGAACAACAGAACCTTATGGTCTATTTGGACACAGGAACAACCTCTAAAAAAACAAGTTCCCGTGGGCTGAAACCAGGGGAATATGACCACAGTCCCCACACCTTTTCTAGCTTACTGGGGCAACTTCGTCATGTAAACATATGGTGTTCTAAACCATACTTAACAATTCCTCTATCCAATCGATAGCCTTATATGTCCATCTCTTTACTTTTTTGTTTTTCATTCTTTGTTTCTATGTTTTTATTTAACTCTCATTTTAATTTCTACTCCTAATTCAATATTTAGTTATTCTACCCTATATACTATGATTGCTCCTTGCATACCTATGTTGTACACAAATAACTCTGTTATCTCATGATCTTTGGATTTTACTCCTTTTTCTGTTTTCTTAGTACACTTTTGTTTTGTATTACGAACATCTTTTCAATAAAAACATTTAAAAAAAATTGTGATCTAGAAGCAGAGCATTACCCACAGTGGACACCCAGGCCTTGTGTGTAGTTAGATCAGGGGACTTCCACAGTATTAGAATGAATCTGCAGGCGTGGAAAAGGGCCTTCCTCACTGCTATCCTAGGGTGTTCATCCTCAATGACTTCCTCTAAAACATTTAAGAGACAGCATTTGGGGTCCAATGGGATGTTTACCTTAAATAACATGTTAAATGTATCTACAACCTGCCCCCAATAATGCTGAAGTTTGGGGCAACGCCATAATATATGGATTAAGTCCCTGTGGTCCCTGCATCTATGGCAATATGGCTCTGTTTTGTATCTAATCTTATAAAGCTTCAGGGGAGTGCCGTGGGATCATAGGAGAATGTAGAGTTGCGTGAGCTTCTGAGCCACGTTTAGAGAGCAGGTTACCACAGCCTGATACGCCTCTTCCCATTGATCACCCAACATCGGACCTAGGTCTCTCTCCCAAAGTGAAGTCGCTTTGCTAGGATGGCCTTTGTGGAACTCAGACAACAAAATGATATAACATTGTGAAATAAGGCCTTTAGAGCTTTCAGACATTTTGATCAAGTGTAAAATAGGTAGATAATACATAGATAAGGTTGACCCATCACAATTCCATCAATTGGTTATTTGGTTTCATCTATTTAGGTATTTCCTAACTCAAATTTAGTATGCCATTCGTTTTTCATATGCCGCATAGATCACACAACGATTGGCAGCATGGCAGCATCAAATAGGATGATTAAGGGTTAATACCCACACTGTTGGACAGGTATTTACATCCTGGAGGTTGCTGCTAGTTTGTCTGAGGAAGGACAGAAGTTGCTCTCCGAAAATGCGTCTCCCATGATTCTATGCAATTGATCATAAGAAGCAAGAGACTTGCACTGCGATTCTTTTTAGAGGCATCCTTTCCAGCCAGCACTATCAGCGTCTCCTCTGCAGTGGTTTTTGCCAGTTGCCAGGTGAAGTCGGCTTTTTGAATCCACTGGATATGGGACTTTCTCTACTCAGTTATATACCCATTCTCCTTCTTGAGTTGTAAGTGCAATATTTACTGGTTTGAAGATTGCTTTACTGATTAAAGTACACCAAATTACCAAAAGTATTGGGATGCCTGCCTTTACACATGCATGAACTTTAATGGCATCCCAGTCTTGGTCCGTAGAGTTCAATATTGAGTTGGCCCACCCTTTGCAGCTATAATAGCTTCAACTCTGCTGGGAAGGCTGTCCACGAGATTTAGGAGTGCGTCTATGGGAATGTTTGACCATTCTTCCAGAAGTGCATTTGTGAGGTCAGGCACTGTTGTGGACCAGAAGGACTGGCTTGCATTCTTCGCTCTAATTCATCTTAAAGGTGTTCTATCAGGTTGAGGATAGTCAAGTTGCTCCAACCCAGACTCACTCATCCATGTCTTTATGGACCTTGCTTAGTGCACTGGTGCACAGTCATGTTGGAACAGGAAGGGGCCATCCCCAAACTGTTCCCACAAAGTTGAGAGCATGACATTTTCCAAAATGTCTTGGTATGCTGACGCCTTAAGAGTTCCCTTCACTGGAACAAAGGGGGCAAGTCCAACCGTTGAAAAACAAACCCCCACACCACTATCTCTCCTACACCAAATGATTTGTACCAATGCACAAAGCAAGGTCCATAAAGACATGGATGAGTGAGTTTAGGGTGAAGGAACTTGACTGGCCTGTACAGAGTCTTGACCTCAACCCGATTGAACACATTTTTGGGATGAATTAAAGCGGAGACTGCAAGCCAGACCTTCTCTCCTACATCAGTGCCCGACCTCACAAATGCACTTCTGGAACAATGGTCAAACATTCCCATAGGCACACTTCTAGACCTTGTGGACAGCCTTCCCAGAAGAGTTGAAGCTGCTGTAGCTGCAAAGGGAGGGCCAACTCAATATTGAACCCTACGGACTAAGACTGGGATGCCATAAAATTTCATGTACACCCCTCTATCCCTTTGTTTTTTTACTGAAAATTATGCCACTTGTTTATTTCAGGAGCAGCACTTGAGGCCCCCTATATTCATTTGAATAACTCACATAAAAAGGGGTATTTATTTATAGAATATTTTAATATCACCATGACAGTGCTATGGACTGTCATAGAGAAGAAAACTGGATTTTTGTACTTATCTGTAAAATGCATTTCTTTGAGTTTATCATGGGACACAGAGCAGCCATATTAATATTTACTCATAAGGGTTAGGCGCCACCATAAGGGTTAGGCCAGTGTCCAATCAATAGGTGATTGGACACTGGTAAAAAAGACAAGCCACACACCTCAACATTGAGGGGAAGGACCTCTGTGTCCTGTGATATACTAAAAAAAAAATGGATTTTACAGGTATGTACAAAAATACAGTTTTCCCTATCATACATCACAGGATGTGCACCGTCCATGTGACGGTGACAACTCAGAATCCACCTGGTCCATTCTTACAGTGCTGGATGGAGAGGAAAGAAAGCAGCGATGATTTAAAATCTCTGGAACGGTGGCTCGGCTTGCGGGAGCCCTGACAGCTTAGGATTGTGGGAGGTAAGTACATCTGGGACAGGGGGGTGGGGATTGCATCCGTTGTTAGGTAATCTTTTCATGTTTTCTGGAAAGATAAATTATCCCTTTTAAGATTTACATATAATTCTATTCTTTATCTACCATGTCTAAAATTTCTTTTTTTTTTGCCTTGAAGCTTGGAGATGTAATCCATAGCCTTTCATGAAAAACAGGCCATTATGAGTTCAGCTGTAAAAAATCAATTGTACTGCATATAAAATACAACTGGATATTTACTTAGCAGTGTGACATAATAAAATGAGAAAGTCACAAAGTCATTACAATTTTTTTTAAAGAAAAGTAGATTAACTCAGTTACGTACAACCTTAACATAATAATGGCCATGTGACCACATGTAACATGATTACATACCTGTAATAGCTGTGAGCTAAAGTAAACCTTTGAATTATCCATTCATGCCAAAGAAACAGGTTGATTTATTTGGCCCACCCACTCTCACCATATGGTCCCCTTCTTCAGGAAAAACACAGAGGTAGATATCTATAATGTAAATTATATCTGAAATACAATTACCTACTTTAATCCATTTCCATATATACAGTGGGTATAAAAAAGAATCACCCCCTTTAAAATAATTCCATTTTGTTGCTTTGTAGCCTGAAATGAAGACAGACACCGTTTTTTGTTTTATCCAGCTGTATTTACTATTTACTTGTTTTATCCAGCTGTATTTAAAAAGCTGTATTTTGCTTTAATTTCAGCTTTTAGTCCGTTGGGATATGTCTCTAGTAACTTTGCCCACTCTTCTTTGCAGAACTGCTCAAGTTTAATTTGATGGTGACATTTTGTGGACTATAGTTTTCAAGTCATTCCACAAATTTTCAATATCTGGGCAATGTTAAGTCTCGGCTCCGACTAGGCCATGCAAGGACATTCGCCTCTTTCTCCTTCAACCACTGTATGGTCATTTTGCTGTGTGCTTTGAGTCATTTTCATGTTGGAAGGTAAACCTTCTTCCAATTGACAACTTTCTTGCAGAGGACAGCAGATTTTCCGCAAGAATTTGATGGTATTTTGTCCCATCCATTTTTCTTTCTATCCTGACAAGTGCTCCAGCCCCTGCTGCAGAGAAACACCCCCATAACAGGATATTACCACCTTCATACTTTACTGTAGGAATTGTGTTATTTGAATGGTGAGCTGTATTGGATTTATGTCAAACATATCGTTTGGTGTTGAGGCCAAATAATTAAATTTTAGTCTCATCTGATTATGACACCTTTTTCAATGTTGCCTCAGAATCTTCAAGGTGCGTTTTGACAAAGCTCAGTGGTGGCTTCATAAGACCTTTCTTGAGGAGTGGCTTTTTTCTTGCAACCCTCCCATACAAGCCACATTTGAGAGAATTTGTGATATTGTTGTCACATGCACACAATTGCCAAACTTTGTTATAAATTCCTGCAACAGCTTGCTGTAGGCATCTTGGTAGCCTCTCTGACCAGGTTCCTCCTGGCTCTTTCATCCAGTTTGGAGTGATGTCCTGATCCAGGGAGGGTCTGTGTTGTACCAAATACCTTCCACTTCTTAATAATAGACATAACTGTGTTTCTAGGCATTGATAAAGCCTTTGATTTTTTTTGTATCCATCTCCTGACTTGAAGGCTTATATCCAAGTAATTGGGCATGCAATGGTTATAGGGGTCTGGGTCCTGTCCTGGGGGACATGTATCAATAAAAATAATGTTTGTAAAAAACTTAATTTTTAAATGAGCAGTGAATTTTTTGATTTTAAAAGTGAAAGCATAAAAATAAAAATAAATACTTTCAATATAGTGCCTGGGGGGTCCCCTTAGTCTACGTGTAAAGTTGTAGATCTGTACCATGTCTACAATCTGCTGCAGTAATAATTGCATTTATAAAGCCACAAAATATGACATTTTCCCTGCAAGCTGCCTTTATTTTGCTCAGCAACAACTGGGGAGCCAGTGTGAATGATGGGGCCACAATGTAGTACACTGGGAACAAGATTAGAGATTTTTTAGATACATTCTGGTGTCACTTTGACTTTGGATAGAAGTAACGGGTGCGTAAAAATTTGTCTTTGGGTGTTGGTGGCCCCTTCCCACTGTAACCCTGTAGAGGTAATCTTGATGAAAGCAAGAATTGACCTTGATGTAAAAAATTGCAATGATATGCACCTGTCAAACAGGTGCAGAAAAATTGGTCTTTGAGTGTTAATTGTGCCGATGAAACCTATACCAAAAACATTCTTCCAGATGAAATGATTGAACACCCTCAAAGCTAGGCAACCTCGAAGTCCGGCAGAGATTCCACATCCCAAAAAGACTTAAATAGTGACATTGGCATCATAGCTGGTAATCCAGGACTGATAAATTTTTATAAAAGTTTAACGGTCTACGAGTCTGTGGACAAACGCATTCTATGATCAGTAACGATACCTCGTGCAGCACTGAATGCCTGTTCTGAAAGCACACTGGATGCAGGGTAGCCCAACAACTCAATAGCATACTGGGCAAGTTCTGGCCAGTGGTCTATTCTCATGACCCAGTAAGTCAGTGGATCGTCAGCTGGAAAGCTCTCCATCTCTGTTTTGGCCCCAAGGTAATCAACACCATGTGATGCTGATGGGATGTGGAAGTTGACAGCCCTGGAGGTGGTGGAGGTGGCGGAGGAGGAGAAGGGGGTAGAGCTTACAGGTCTGGCATCATCACCACCAGCTGTATGGAGACGTGTGGGCACAACATGCTGCAGTACCGAGCCCTGTCCTGCATCCTTTCGAGTGGCAAGCAGCGTTACCCAGTGTGCTATGAACGAAATATATCATCCCTGCCCATGCTTGCTTGACCACATGTCAGCAGTAAGGTGGATTTTACATCTAACTGCCTTGCCCAATGATGCCAGAACATTCCTTTCCACGTGATGGTAGAGAGATGGAATGGCCTTACGTGAGAAGTAGTAGCGACTAGGAACTTGCCATTGTGGTACAGCACATTGTGCAAATTCACAGAAGGGGTCAAAATCCACCAGGCTGAAAGGCAGAAGCTGGAGAGCCAACAGCTTTGACAAGCTTGTAGTTAGACGCTGGGCATGTGGGTGGCAGGGACTGTATTTTTTTTCTGCTGCAGCAGATGAGGCAGAGAAATTTGCCAGCTACAGTCTAAAGCTGGTGATGTGCTTCTGGCAGATGTGCTGCTAGGACCTGGGACACCATGTGCTATACCATCATCCTTGTCAGTGGAGGCTGCTGTGAGGTAATGACTCGGTATAGCAGGGGAAGACTGAAGTGGGTAAGGAGGAGAAGGAGGGACAGATTTATGTCCCTTTTGTGTGGCTTTTAGATGCTCTTGCCAAAAGGGTGAGTGGTTGGACGTTAAATGCCTTGTTAGGCATGTGGTACCCAAATGGTTGGTGTTTTTGCCACGTTTGATGTGCCTGAGACACAGTTTGCAGATAGAAACAGTGCGATCTGCTGCAGATGTGCTGAAAAAGTCCCAGACAGCTGAGATTTGAGGAGTGGGACTGGAGTAGGGATGGGCTTTATGTTCGGGTCGAACATGAGTTTGACTCCAACATTGGCTGTTCACCTGTTCGCCGAATAGTGAACAATTTGGGGTGTTCGCGGCAAATTCGAAAGCCGCGGAACACCCTTTAAAAGTCTATGGGAGAAATCAAAAGTGATAATTTTAAAGGTTAATATGCAAGTTATTGTCATAAAAAGTGTTTGGGGACCTGGGTCCTGCCCCAGGGGACATGTATCAATGCAAAAAAAAAAAAAAACGGCCGTTTTTTCGGGAGCAGTGATTTTAATAATGCTTAAAGCAGTGGGCCAGCTGAAAATGTTTTTTTTTTTTAAAGTTAGCAGCTACAAACACTGTAGCTGCTGACTTTTAATAAGCACACTTACCTGTCCAGGGTGCCCGCAATGTCGGCCGCCCGAGGCCGACCCGTCCCTTGGCTCTCGCGTCCCGGCGCCGCCATTCCAACTAAGGGAAACAGGCAGTGGAGCCTTGCGGCTTCACTGCCCATTTCCTACCGCGCATGCGCGAGTCGTGCAGTGCTTTGTGAATGGCTGGCTGTGATCTGGGACACACTCAGTTCCCAGAACACAGCGCGCCCCATTCCCCAGAAGACAACGTGAGGAGGAGAAGACTGAAGATCGTATTGTCAGAGGGGGGCAGGGTCACCCGTTTACGTAAATGAGAAGACAGGGGGGAGGCGGGATCTGGGGGTCCCCTTGTTAAAGGGGGCTTCCAGATTCCGATAAGCCCCCCCTCGCAGACCCCTCGCAGATGAGGCCCTTCTCCCCATCAACATGGGGACAAGGTGCTTTGGGGGGCTACCCCAAAGCACCCTCACAATGTTGAGGGAATATGGCCTGGTATGGTTCAGGAAGGGGACGCTCTCTCGCCCCCCTCTTTTCCCGCAGCCTGCAAGGTTGCGTGCTCGGATAAGGATCTGGTATGGATTTTTGGGGGGGACCCCAAGACATTTTTTTTATCATTTTGGCACGGGGTTCCTCTTAAAATCCCTACCAGACCTGAAGGGAATGGTATGGATTTTGAGGGGGACCCCCACACATTTTTTTATTTTATTTTGGTTCGGGGTTTTCCTGTGGGGAAATCTCATGCCATTTTTATCAATGAACTGTTATATGTATTGCCTTACCGACAATTCATTATAGCCTGCACTATAGCTAGCGCTAGTACTTTTTAATAACTTTTTTTCCTAATTTTGCACTCAGACTGTTCTAAACACGGGAAACATGTGCCACATTTTTAAAACTTTTTTTGCATTGATACATGTCGTCTGGGGCATGACCCAGGTCCCCAAACACTTTTTAAGACAATACCATGCATATTAGCCTTTAAAATTAGCACTTTTGATTTTTCATGTTCGTGTCCCATAGACTTTAACGGTGTTCGCGTGTTCAAACTCATTTTTTGCCTGTTCGCATGTTCTGGTGCGAACCGAACGGGGGGTGTTCGGCTCATCCCTAGCCGGGAGATAACAGCTGCAGAATGTGATGGAATAGGGTGGCTGCTCTCTACTCTTTCTTGATGTCAGCCTCCTTAAGGTTGTGCCGCCTCACCTTCAGTTTCCTCCTCTGCTCTATCTGGCACTCAAGTCACATCAGTGACCTCATCATCATCATCTCCAACTCCATCTCCTCCATCTTCATCATTACCATGGGAGACAACTTGGCAATACGCTGCAGCTTTGGGAACATGAATGCCAATTTGTCTACCAGTGTTCCTCCCTCTCTCTAGGCTCATGTTCCTGTCATCCTCAACCTCAGAACCAATATCTGAATCCAGTAATGGCTGGGCATCATCAAGGAACAAGTGGCTGATGCTGTGGTCAAATAACTCAGCTGACTCCTCAATGGCTGATGGGGCTATGGCATGAATAGATGTGGACAAGGAGGCATGTTTCTCCGCTCTGGTAACTGCAGGGGACTGCACACTTGTCTCTGCTTGCGTGACAGAGAATGAGGAGGAGTAAGGTTTGCCGTGCAGGATAGCGCAGGCAGATTCACTAAACAGAGGAAATGATGCCCTGCCTAAGGAGTGACCACCACGTCCACCTTTGCCTGTGGGCACATTTGTTGCTGGCCCCCTTACAGTGCCAAGGGAACGTCTGCCTCTCCTTGTTGTCCTCCTAGACATTATTGGGATGGAGGGGGTGGTGCTTATAAGAAAATGTAAAAAAGAAGTTGAAATCTGTACGTAGATGCATTTTAATCAATGTAAAGAGGTGTTTGGTGCACTTTAATTTGAGTACTCAAGCTACACAAACACACTCCACGGATACACTATAATATGTTGCAATATAATGCGCCAAACATGCAGTGACGTGCAAAACGATATGACGGTAAACTAGCAGTAACGCATGCAAAATTATATGGCGTTAAACTGGCAGTAACCCTCAGAAAACAATATGGCGTTAAACTGGCAGTAACGCACGCAAAACTATATGGCGTTAAACTGGCAGTAACGCACACAGAAGTAAATGGTGTTAAACTGGCATTACGCACAAAACTATATGGCGTTAAACTGGCAGTAATTCTCACAGAATTATATGGCGTTAAACTGGCAGTAACGCACACAAACTATATGGGGTTAAACTGGCAGTAACGCAAACAGAACTATATGGTGTTAAACTGTCAGTAACGCACACAGAACTATGTGGCATTAAACTGTCAGTAACGCACACAGATCTTTATGGTGTTAAACTGGCAGTAATGCAAACAAAACGATATGATGTTAAACTGGCAATAACGCACACAGAAGTTAATGGTGTTAAACTGGCAGTAATGCACAAAACTATATGGTGTTAAACTGCCAGTAACGCACACAAAACTATATGGTGTTAAACTGGCAGTACCGCACGCAAAACTACATGGCATTAAACTGGCAGTAACGCACACAAAAGTAAATGGCATTAAACTGGCAGTAACACACAAAATGATATGGCGTTAATCTGACAGTAATGCACACATAACTATATGCGTTAAACTGGCAGTAACGCACAGAAAACTATATTCCAATAAACTGGCAGTAACGCACACAGAACTATATGGCGTTAAACTGGCAGTAACGCACGCAAAACGATATGGCGTTAAACTGGCAGTAACGCACACAAAACGATATGGTGTTAAACTGGCAGTAAAGCTGAATGATGGTCCTCCTCACTACACTCACACAATCCCTAGACTGACACTAAACTAATATTCTACACTGACAATTGAAGCAAAATAGCACAGTATAGCACACTAACTGATAGCACTGAACAGAGCCCTGTTCTATCTCTCTCCACGCTGAAATCACATTGAAAATGGCTGCCATTGAAAGAATACTTTTATACTGTGGGGCGAGAATGAGCCATGATTGGATAAAGTCATGATGACAGTGTCCATTCATGACTCTGACATTGCTCTGTGCCCTGATTGGCTGAAGCTTTCACTGCTTCAGCCAATCAGGGCTGCACTGTTCAGCACTGCAATGCATTGTGGTCGGTTCGGGAGGTCAAACTACCCGTTTGTTCGGCTGCTTGTCCAACGTCCGAACAGCTAAAGTTCGGCCGAACTTATGCTTGGGTCGAACCGTTCGCCCAGCCCTAATAATGAGCTAATCAAAATTACCAAAGCTGATCACAGTTGAAGGTCAAATGCCTTTGCGTTCTATTGAAAAGGTGATTAGCTACACCTGATTGAAATTCACATGTACTTTTTGGAGGGGATGATCCTTTTTTTTTTACTTTTTTTTATTTATTTTTCTGGCATGTTGGTGTTTTTACTTCTTTGACACTTTCTGGTGAATAAGTAGGAGTACAATGTACCCGATACCCATTCACATGGGGGGGCAGGATCTTGGGGCCCCCTTCTTAAAATGGGGCTTCCAGATTCTGATAAGCCCCCCCGCTCGCAGACCCCCCAAACACCGGGCAAGGGTTGTGGGATGGGTTGTGGGACCCCCAAGCACCCTCCCCATGTTGAGGGCAAAATCCACCAGGTCAAAATCCACCAGGCTGAAAGGCAGAAGCTGGAGAGCCAACAGCTTTGACAAGCTTGTAGTTAGACGCTGGGCATGTGGGTGGCAGGGACTGTATTTTTTTTCTGCTGCAGCAGATGAGGCAGAGAAATTTGCCAGCTACAGTCTAAAGCTGGTGATGTGCTTCTGGCAGATGTGCTGCTAGGACCTGGGACACCATGTGCTATACCATCATCCTTGTCAGTGGAGGCTGCTGTGAGGTAATGACTCGGTATAGCAGGGGAAGACTGAAGTGGGTAAGGAGGAGAAGGAGGGACAGATTTATGTCCCTTTTGTGTGGCTTTTAGATGCTCTTGCCAAAGGGGTGAGTGGTTGGACGTTAAATGCCTTGTTAGGCATGTGGTACCCAAATGGTTGGTGTTTTGCCACGTTTGATGTGCCTGAGACACAGTTTGCAGATAGAAACAGTGCGATCTGCTGCAGATGTGCTGAAAAAGTCCCAGACAGCTGAGATTTGAGGAGTGGGACCGGAGTAGGGATGGGCTTTATGTTCGGGTCGAACATGAGTTTGACTCCAACATTGGCTGTTCACCTGTTCGCCGAATAGTGAACAATTTGGGGTGTTCGCGGCAAATTCGAAAGCCGCGGAACACCCTTTAAAAGTCTATGGGAGAAATCAAAAGTGATAATTTTAAAGGTTAATATGCAAGTTATTGTCATAAAAAGTGTTTGGGGACCTGGGTCCTGCCCCAGGGGACATGTATCAATGCAAAAAAAACGGCCGTTTTTTCGGGAGCAGTGATTTTAATAATGCTTAAAGCAGTGGGCCAGCTGAAAATGTTTTTTTTTTAAAGTTAGCAGCTACAAACACTGTAGCTGCTGACTTTTAATAAGCACACTTACCTGTCCAGGGTGCCCGCAATGTCGGCCGCCCGAGGCCGACCCGTCCCTTGGCTCTCGCGTCCCGGCGCCGCCATTCCAACTAAGGGAAACAGGCAGTGGAGCCTTGCGGCTTCACTGCCCATTTCCTACCGCGCATGCGCGAGTCGTGCAGTGCTTTGTGAATGGCTGGCTGTGATCTGGGACACACTCAGTTCCCAGAACACAGCGCGCCCCATTCCCCAGAAGACAACGTGAGGAGGAGAAGACTGAAGATCGTATTGTCAGAGGGGGGCAGGGTCACCCGTTTACGTAAATGAGAAGACAGGGGGAGGCGGGATCTGGGGGTCCCCTTGTTAAAGGGGGCTTCCAGATTCCGATAAGCCCCCCCTCGCAGACCCCTCGCAGATGAGGCCCTTCTCCCCATCAACATGGGGACAAGGTGCTTTGGGGGGCTACCCCAAAGCACCCTCACACTGTTGAGGGAATATGGCCTGGTATGGTTCAGGAAGGGGACGCTCTCTCGCCCCCCTCTTTTCCCGCAGCCTGCAAGGTTGCGTGCTCGGATAAGGATCTGGTATGGATTTTTGGGGGGGGACCCCACGCCATTTTTTTTTCATTTTGGCACGGGGTTCCCCTTAAAATCCTTACCAGACCTGAAGGGTCTTGTATGGATTTTGAGGGGGACCCCCACACATTTTTTTATTTTATTTTGGTTCGGGGTTTTCCTGTGGGGAAATCTCATGCCATTTTTATCAATGAACTGTTATATGTATTGCCTTACCGACAATTCATTATAGCCTGCACTATAGCTAGCGCTAGTACTTTTTAATAACTTTTTTTCCTAATTTTGCACTCAGACTGTTCTAAACACGGGAAACATGTGCCACATTTTTAAAACTTTTTTTGCATTGATACATGTCGTCTGGGGCATGACCCAGGTCCCCAAACACTTTTTAAGACAATACCATGCATATTAGCCTTTAAAATTAGCACTTTTGATTTTTCATGTTCGTGTCCCATAGACTTTAACGGTGTTCGCGTGTTCAAACTCATTTTTTGCCTGTTCGCATGTTCTGGTGCGAACCGAACGGGGGGTGTTCGGCTCATCCCTAGCCGGGAGATAACAGCTGCAGAATGTGATGGAATAGGGTGGCTGCTCTCTACTCTTTCTTGATGTCAGCCTCCTTAAGGTTGTGCCGCCTCACCTTCAGTTTCCTCCTCTGCTCTATCTGGCACTCAAGTCACATCAGTGACCTCATCATCATCATCTCCAACTCCATCTCCTCCATCTTCATCATTACCATGGGAGACAACTTGGCAATACGCTGCAGCTTTGGGAAAATTAATGCCAATTTGTCTACCAGTGTTCCTCCCTCTCTCTAGGCTCATGTTCCTGTCATCCTCAACCTCAGAACCAATATCTGAATCCAGTAATGGCTGGGCATCATCAAGGAACAAGTGGCTGATGCTGTGGTCAAATAACTCAGCTGACTCCTCAATGGCTGATGGGGCTATGGCATGAATAGATGTGGACAAGGAGGCATGTTTCTCCGCTCTGGTAACTGCAGGGGACTGCACACTTGTCTCTGCTTGCGTGACAGAGAATGAGGAGGAGTAAGGTTTGCCGTGCAGGATAGCGCAGGCAGATTCACTAAACAGAGGAAATGATGCCCTGCCTAAGGAGTGACCACCACGTCCACCTTTGCCTGTGGGCACATTTGTTGCTGGCCCCCTTACAGTGCCAAGGGAACGTCTGCCTCTCCTTGTTGTCCTCCTAGACATTATTGGGATGGAGGGGGTGGTGCTTATAAGAAAATGTAAAAAAGAAGTTGAAATCTGTACGTAGATGCATTTTAATCAATGTAAAGAGGTGTTTGGTGCACTTTAATTTGAGTACTCAAGCTACACAAACACACTCCACGGATACACTATAATATGTTGCAATATAATGCGCCAAACATGCAGTGACGTGCAAAACGATATGACGGTAAACTAGCAGTAACGCATGCAAAATTATATGGCGTTAAACTGGCAGTAACCCTCAGAAAACAATATGGCGTTAAACTGGCAGTAACGCACGCAAAACTATATGGCGTTAAACTGGCAGTAACGCACACAGAAGTAAATGGTGTTAAACTGGCATTACGCACAAAACTATATGGCGTTAAACTGGCAGTAATTCACACAGAATTATATGGCGTTAAACTGGCAGTAACGCACACAAACTATATGGGGTTAAACTGGCAGTAACGCAAACAGAACTATATGGTGTTAAACTGTCAGTAACGCACACAGAACTATGTGGCATTAAACTGTCAGTAACGCACACAGATCTTTATGGTGTTAAACTGGCAGTAATGCAAACAAAACGATATGATGTTAAACTGGCAATAACGCACACAGAAGTTAATGGTGTTAAACTGGCAGTAATGCACAAAACTATATGGTGTTAAACTGCCAGTAACGCACACAAAACTATATGGTGTTAAACTGGCAGTACCGCACGCAAAACTACATGGCATTAAACTGGCAGTAACGCACACAAAAGTAAATGGCATTAAACTGGCAGTAACACACAAAATGATATGGCGTTAATCTGACAGTAATGCACACATAACTATATGCGTTAAACTGGCAGTAACGCACAGAAAACTATATTCCAATAAACTGGCAGTAACGCACACAGAACTATATGGCGTTAAACTGGCAGTAACGCACGCAAAACGATATGGCGTTAAACTGGCAGTAACGCACACAAAACGATATGGTGTTAAACTGGCAGTAAAGCTGAATGATGGTCCTCCTCACTACACTCACACAATCCCTAGACTGACACTAAACTAATATTCTACACTGACAATTGAAGCAAAATAGCACAGTATAGCACACTAACTGATAGCACTGAACAGAGCCCTGTTCTATCTCTCTCCACGCTGAAATCACATTGAAAATGGCTGCCATTGAAAGAATACTTTTATACTGTGGGGCGAGAATGAGCCATGATTGGATAAAGTCATGATGACAGTGTCCATTCATGACTCTGACATTGCTCTGTGCCCTGATTGGCTGAAGCTTTCACTGCTTCAGCCAATCAGGGCTGCACTGTTCAGCACTGCAATGCATTGTGGTCGGTTCGGGAGGTCAAACTACCCGTTTGTTCGGCTGCTTGTCCAACGTCCGAACAGCTAAAGTTCGGCCGAACTTATGCTTGGGTCGAACCGTTCGCCCAGCCCTAATAATGAGCTAATCAAAATTACCAAAGCTGATCACAGTTGAAGGTCAAATGCCTTTGCGTTCTATTGAAAAGGTGATTAGCTACACCTGATTGAAATTCACATGTACTTTTTGGAGGGGATGATCCTTTTTTTTTTACTTTTTTTTATTTATTTTTCTGGCATGTTGGTGTTTTTACTTCTTTGACACTTTCTGGTGAATAAGTAGGAGTACAATGTACCCGATACCCATTCACATGGGGGGGCAGGATCTTGGGGCCCCCTTCTTAAAATGGGGCTTCCAGATTCTGATAAGCCCCCCCGCTCGCAGACCCCCCAAACACCGGGCAAGGGTTGTGGGATGGGTTGTGGGACCCCCAAGCACCCTCCCCATGTTGAGGGCATGTAGCCTGGTATGGTCCAGGAGGGGGGGTGCTGGTCTGGTCTGGTATAGATTTTGGGGGGACCCCATACCAAATTTTTAAAAAATGTTGGTGTGAAGTTCCCCTAAATATTCATACCAGACCTGAAGGGTCTGGTAATGGACTATGGGAAACCCACGCCATTTTTTCAATGATTTTTTATGTATATTGCTACGGCAATAAATGACACAAGCAATTTTAAATGACTTTTTTCCTTTAGAAATTAAATTTTGCTTCAGTACTGCTATAAACATGGTAAATATGCGCCACTTTACAGGCAGACTGATGCGGCATACACACGAAGGGACAATCCCGCGGGATTATCCTCTGGACTCAAGTCCAGCGGACAATCCCCTCGTGTGTGGGCGCCGGCGGACTTTTTGGCGTCAAAGTCCGGCGGACCAAAGTTTTAAGTTTTGTTTTAAAACTATCCGCTGGACTTGGCAGTCCGGCGGACAATCACGCCGTTAGTAGGCTAGTCCGCCGGACTTTTTAAATGAACGGACTTGCCGCTCGTCGGCAAGTCCGTTCATTTAGCACGTGACTTCAGGTTACGTAGCTAGCGTAGGCAGTAAATGCCGCCGCGCTAGCTCCGTAAGCTGGCATGGATTTAAAGGGACTCCCCACGCCGAAAAACGGCGTGGGGTTCCCCCCAAATCCATGTCAGACCCTTATCCAAGCACGCAGCCTGGCAGGCCAGGAAAGGGGTGGGGACGAACGAGCGCCCCCCCCTCCTGAGCCGTACCAGGCCGCGTGCCCTCAACATGGGGGGTGCCCTGGGGAAAGGGGGGCCGTGCGGCCCCCCCACCCCAAAGCACCTTGTCCCCATGTTGATGAGGACAAGGGCCTCTTCCCGACAACCCTGGCCGTTGGTTGTCGGGGTCTGCGGGCGGGGGCTTATCGGAATCTGGGAGCCCCCTTTAATAAGGGGGCCCCCAGATACCGGCCCTCCACCCTATGTGAATGAGTATGGGGTACGATGTACCCCTACCCATTCACCTAAGGTGTAAAATGTAAAGTAAAAAAAACACACACACTTTTGAAAAAATATTTTATTGCACTGCTCCGGGGGTCTTCTTCCGTCTTGGGGGTCTTCTCGCCGGACTCCTCCGCTCTCTTCTGCTCTTTTACCTAGCTCTTTCACGAGCGGAGGAGGCCGGCTACCTTCTTCGTCGTCGCCGCCATCGTCTGGGGGTCTCGATCTGCCTTCGGGGGTCTTCCGGGGGTCTCTTCTGTTCTTGCGGCGGTCGTCGTCTTCCGCGCCGCCGGCGCCTTCTTCTTCTTGTTCTTCTTCCGATGTTGACCCGTCGCTGTCTCTGCCCGGAATGGCAAAGCCGCGCTGCGCTGGGACTTATATAGGGACATGGGGACAGGGTCACATGCTCATGTCACATGGTGACCCCGCCCCCCTGTGATGTCACAGTCCCGGAGGATGCTGGGACTGTGACATCACAAGGGGGCGGGGTCACCATGTGACATGAGCATGTGACCCTGTCCCCATGTCCCTATATAAGTCCCAGCGCAGCGCGGCTTTGCCATTCCGGGCAGAGACAGCGACGGGTCAACATCGGAAGAAGAAGACATGAGGCATGAGGGGACCCCTAGGCACGATATTTAAAGGAATATTTAATTTTTTTATTGTTTCACTTTAAGCATTATTAAAATCACTGCTCTTGAATAAAAGTCAGTTTTAAAAACTTTTTATTGCATTGATACGTGTACCCTGAGCCAGTACCCGGGGTCCCTATACACTTTTTATGGCAATAACTTGAAAACGAACACTTTTGATTTTTCACATTCGTGTCCCATAGACTTTAATGATGTTTGAATGTTCGCTCAAATTTTTTGTCTGTTTGCATGTTCTGGTGCGAACCGAACCAGGGGGTGTTCGGCTCATCCCTAGTCAGTAGATGCCAATGTTTGGTTAGTATGTGTTTTACCTGCTTGTGTTGCAATAAGTAAGTGGTGATGATCTTAAGAGTATCATCTTTTTTCAGTTCTCTTTAGAACAGGAGATCCTGATATGAATGGCTACAGGCTCGTTTGTAGGCTCATTTAAGGGAGGTTTTAGAATAGCTTCGCTCAAGGAGTCTTGTCCTTAAAATGTTAGCTTCTTTTTGGAACTGGGCATCATCAGAACAATTCCGCCTAGCTCTCAAATACTGGCTGTAGGGTATAGAGGCCAGTAGGGGTTTAGGGTGGAAACTTGAGGCATGAAGTAGCAAATTGCCGGCTATCGGTTTGCGGAAACATTCACTAGAGAGGCGACTATCAGTTTGTTTTTGGATGAGAACATCCAAAAAAGTAATTTCGGTAATAGGGTCGCACCGATACCGATATTAGTATCGGTATTGGTGACAATACCGAGCATTTGCATGAGTACTTGTACTCCAGCAAATGCTCCCGATGCCTAGTCCAATACGTGGACACTCAGGAATGATTGGCACTTTGTCGGGCTAAGTTATAATCCTTGAACTCCATGTGTGGCTTTCAATAAAGCAGCTAACAGACGCTCTCCTTCTCTCCCCTCCGTGGCTTTCAGCTGCTTTATTGAAAGCCACACAGGGAGATCGGTGATTATAACTTCCTTTACCACAGCACCAATCTTTCCTGAGTGTCCCCTGTATCCTCCTCTGGCTCCCCTGTGTCCTCCTCTGTGCTCTTGCTTTGGGCTCCTCCGGTCCCTCCTGTCCTCCTCCAGCTCCCCTCTGTGTCCTCCTCTGTGCTTGGTACTTATACTCGGTCTTAAAAAAGTGGTATCAGCGCAACTGATTGGTAGTACTCAATGACAACGTAAATTTTGTTGAAATCATTTGTATTGATCTGTGTAATTAATTCATTAAGAAAAGGTCTGATCCATCCCATAATACAAATATAACATCTATATATCGGTACTATGTTAATACAAAGTGAAAGATTCATCAGATATCATTGTACGTTTCCACTCCTCAGGTACAAGTTGGCAAAGCCCGGGGCACAACACGATCAAGAACTGTACCTGGAGGAAGTGGCCACTGTTAAATGAGACCACGTTGTGTCTAAGGAAAAAATCGAGGGCATGTAGAATGAATTTATTATACTGATATTCATGCTGTCCAGTTTGTGTGAGAACATGGTGTATAGCTGCCATGCCCTTGTCATGAAGAAAAGTACTGTATAGGGCCTTTTTATATAGTAACATGACAGGTGTGCTCAGTAACATGGATTTCCCGAATAAGTTGCAATTGGTGGATCGTATCACTTACATAGGATGGCAGACATATTACAAATGGCGTGAGGTGGCTATCATATTTAGTTCTTCATGAATCTATGTTTGTAGGCAGATGCAGTTTACTCTCTCCTCTGTAGGTGGTGCTGCGTTGCTGATAGCTGTACAGAGGGAATGAAGGATGAGAGGAACTTTGTTCCTCTGAGCTGCCTTAGGTGTCACCAAGGGAGCAGTGCTCTAATTGGGCACTGCAACACTAGTTGACCTCTGTGGCCATCTTTGGTGAGGACAGTGCTAATAAATTGCACTTCCCCTCTACAGTTGGCATGTATTTGCAAAATGGATAGGCAAGTGACAGGATCCATGTTGACTAGGGACAGAGCTTCAAGTCCTAGAGAAAGGTTCCTATGGAGGAGGGATACCTTTGCTGGCTTTGCTAGCTCTGGACTTTTGAGCCAGTGATAAGGATCAGACATTGGTCTGCTCAGTGCAGCTTATACCGAACCCTGCCAAACAGCCACCCCTCTTCAACCAGAAGCTGTTCTGGTAATGTCAACCTCATCAAGGTGACACTATATGCACTGGGACTATTCCGCTGTGACAATAACATGGCTGAGAGTTTGTGTACCTGTGACGCCTTTGCCAGTGAGATGCTGTTACTAACTTGCTTGAGACTGTTAAGCAAATACCTTGCCGCTGTTCTCCATCTGTTATTTATTACTTCCACTAAACCAAATAGTAACTGTGTCATTCTGTAAATAAAAAAGTTAGATTACATGTTTTCCTCATCCCTGTCTTCCACTTTGCATGGTGTGACATCCCTATCCTTCTTGTGAGATTGCTGGGGAGTGATAGGTACCCTAGATCTTGCAAGAAGACACTCCATTCCAGTGCAGGAACATCTTCTTGCAAGATTTTGGCTGCTCTACATTCCCCAGGATCTTGCTAGGAGGAAAATGACATCACCCTTGTCTAGTTAATGTAAGTACATAATCTGCCTTTTTTTCTTTGCAGGTCCATTTTTGAACTACTATTAGGCAGTGCCAGAAGCATAACTAGAACTTTCAAGGCACCCCTGGCCACCGACTGGGGCCCTCCCCACTGATCCGGGGCCCTTTAATCCAATTGTGGGACCCTTTATTATGGTCCCACAGCTAGCCATCTCCCTGCTGTCTTGGGGTCTCCCCACGGTGGTGGAACGCCAGAGCTCAGTCGCAAGTATAACTTTTGCGACCCTGGTAGTTCCACCACTGGTACCATTAGTTTTTTTTTTGTTTGTTTTAGTTTTTTTTTACCATTTTACTTTATTTATTTAAATTTTTTTACAATTTTATTTTTTATTATTTACATCTTTTTTAGGACCCCCATTGGGCGGCTTTGGTGAAATATCTCACTTTTGAGACAGAGAAATGGACAGAGGACAAATTCATCAACCCCTTTCTCTGAAACCTCAGCTGCACAGAATGAACAGGAATAGCTCGTTCAGAGCTTCCTGTTAATTCATAAACCTGGGGCATAGTTTACTATGGCTCAGCTATGAATGAATAAAAAAAAAAATGAGTGAGTGATCGGTATCAATCACTGACTTTATTCATTAAGTCAAGACTCCATTCTGACAGACCACTGCAGCAGCCAGCAGGAGGTGGAAGGGGGAAACCTGGCAGCACTGCGGGGGGTGATGGGGGCCAGGAGAGAGCTCACAGGAGCCCAGGGCAGCCGGACAGCAATAGGGAGGTGGCGGGGGCAGCATGTGGAGGAACCAATGTCCTCCATTTCTCTTCTGCAGCTGCTGAATGTATGCAGGAGAGAGAGGAGGAAAAGCGGAATACATTAGCTACATGGAGGATTGGCTACTCTCTATGCCACCGCCCCCACCGCTCTCCTATCCAGGCATACAGGGAGGCCGCGTGGACCCCCTGGGATTCCCATGGAACCATGTCGCAATGGCAACCCCAACAACCCCTGTAGGTACGCCCCTGGGCAGTGAATTTCACAGGGGAAGGGGCTGAAACTAATAAATGGACTTCATTTTACTGCAATGCTTACTTTAAGTCACGTTGAGTAATCAGGAACTACGTCACTCGAAAATAATAATAGAGATGGATTAATGCTTTAATATATTTTATTTTAAAAAAGGAAAGGAAAACATCAGATCAGACTGTCATATATAGCACAGAAGAAATGGCCAACCACCCCCTCAAAATAATAAGTAGGGAAAGGGAAAGATAAAGAAATAAGAATTATCACTATAGAATAAATGTAAACCACATAGAAACCAAAGGACGCCAAAATTAGCTCCCCTATTCCTAAGCAAGCCAATCAAACTACCAAGCAAATGGGAAAACAATTATGAAATTATGAAATGTTATTTTGTATTTTTAAATGTAATTGCAAACGCTATCATGATCCGATGTACATTTAATCATGTTATATATATATATATATATATATTTTTTATTTTTTTTTCTATACATGCTCCATCAAATTCACATTGTGTCCTTTAGTGATGTCGGCTTCCTTCCAGAACCGGTAGATTTTCTCTTTGTCCCATCTGTTGCTCTTCTACTGAACTGTAATCAAAGAGAAGTCAATGTCAGCAAATATTAAAACCATATTTAAATAATACCTATACCTTATTCTTTCATACTTTCTCATTGATCTATAACAAAAAATAACAGAAATACATTCTCATGGATTTGTATATCCAGTATCAATGGTGAATACTCTGCCCATACATGCCCATACATCAAATAATGATTATTTGAACATTGTTGGTTGCTTGCTTGTTGGTCTTTATTTTGATATGCTGTATTTTATTAACACATTTTTATTTCACTAGAGGTCATGTGAATATCATGTCTAGTTAAAGGGGGACAAAAGAGGGTTTTGGTCAATTGTATTTTAGTTTCTTTGGTATTGTTTTTTTAATTGTAGGAAATCTTTATTTTACATAAAAACATTCAATATACTGTATGCTGTTTCTTATTTTCAGTGTGTGCAGTGCTTGCTTTCTAATAAGAAAGGCTAGCACCAGTTCTGTACTTCATAGTTGTAAATGAAGATGATTCAGCTTTGTGTCTAATCTGAGATCCTGCTATTACATCTGTATTTACACCACAGCAGTGCTACATTTATTTGTGCAAAACGTTTTTTCATTAAGATGGCTGCTTTTGCATTATAAAAATAAATGTGACCTCTATTATCTTCTAATGTGATTTTAGATATAAGCAGATAGAACTGAGCTACTCACAGAAGGTGTAAGAGGCTTGGAAGCCCTTTGCCTGGTTAGACTGGTCACTGTGGAATACGAGAACCATAGAATTGCCTTTGGAGTAAAACACAGGGATGGTGCGATCCCCACAGAATGGACCCCTTTGTGAACCATCCATGAAGAGTGTTAGATAGTCGTACATACAGAAACTGGCAGACTCTACATGGAAGTCACTTATGGTCAGAGCAATCTGAAAAAGAAATACAATTATGACTAACATGACAGTGGTGTGTTCATGCAACATACAAACAAATCATTTTTATTGCATAAAAGTGAGTGAATATTTTGTTTCTTACAATTCATTGATGTTACAGTCTACCTGATATAATATTTGACATTAAAGTCATATTAAACCCAACAGCAAACATTTATTATATTGCAGTTTGCCAATTCTTACATGTGATGGCTGCTTTTGTTTTCTTTTTTAGGCTTTCTTCTATGTTCATTTAGTGATCCAGCCAGCAAGTCTGTTGTTTTTCAAAAGCACAAGCTATCCAGAAGAATGTATCAGTTTACATGGATAAGACAAATCAATCAACACTGGCAGGGGTGCTTAAGATGATCAGCTTTATTTATTCGTGTAAAACCTTAATCCCAAAAGGAATAAAACTATTGTTACTGATTGTATAATGTGAGCTGGAATTTGGATTCAACTTGTTAGTAAATTTAAATCTGCTAATACATTTAATGCTCCATTGCCCCAAACTGACAATGCTGCTGATTGCTGTGCCTCTTATTCTCATTCATCCAGAGTAGAGTCTCACTAATACAAAAGGTGTGTTACTGGTCAGATCATCAGGTGAAAACAGGGAAAAGCTAAAGAAAACGGATGCAGCCACCACATCTAATGATGGCTAATGTGAAAAAAAAAAAAAAATAGTTTTAACCGGTTCCCGACCGGCGCACGACGATATACGTCAGCAGAATGGCACGGACAGGCAGGAGGGCGCATATATAAGTCCCTCCTTAATGCCGTCCGTGCCATCGGGAGCACGCTGGGAGCGGCGCGCGCCGGTCGGGACCCCCGTGAGGCCGGTTGCGGGTCACGCGGACTCGATCGCCACGGGGACACCCGCGATCGTCTCACGGGAAGGCTGAACGGGGAGATGCGGAAATACACAGCATCTCCCCCTTCTGCCTAGCAACTAGTGACGCCGATCTCTGATCAGCATTCACTAGCTGACAGCCACACCCCCCACAGTAAGAAACACACCCCTAGGCATACTTAACCCCTACACTGCCCCCTTGTGGTTAACCCCTTCACTGCCAGTGTCATTTATACAGGAATCAATGCATTTAAATAGCATTGATTGCTGTATAAATGACAATGGTCCCAAAAATGTCCGATGTGTCCGCCATAATGTCGCAGTCACAATAAAAATCGCTGATCGCCGCCATTACTAATAAAAAAAAATATTAATAAAAATGCTATAAAACTATCCCTTATCTTGTAAACGCTATAACTTCTGCGCAAACCAATCAATAATCGCTTTTTGCGATTTTTTTTACCAAAAATATGTAGAAGAATACGTATCGGCCTAAACTGAGGAAAAAAAAGTTTTTTTATATATTTTTGGGGGATATTTATTATAGCAAAAAATAAAAAATAATAATTTTTTTTTTCAAAATTGTCGCTCTTTTTTTGTTTATAGCGCAAAAAATAAAAACCGCAGGGGCGATCAAATACCACCAAAAGAAAGCTCTATTGTGGGGTAAAAAAGGACGTCAATTTTGTTTGGGAGCCACGTCTGCGCAATTTTCAGTTAATTTTGTTTGGGAGCCACGGCGCAATTTTCAGTTAAAGGGACAGTGCCGAATCGCAAAAAGAGGCCTGGTCCTTTGGCTGCAAATTGGTCCGGTCTGAAAGTTGTTAAGAGATTTATGTCGCTTTAGGGATGATACTGCACATAAAAGGCAGTGCTTAAAATTCTTGTTGGAAAAATGAATGTGTAATGGTCACCAATCTACAATTGCCAGACAAGGAAAGTGTGACAGACCTAGCCGGTACACAGGGATCTTGGGTACGAGGTCCGTCACAGAAAGAAACATCCAGAGCTGGGAGATCTGCTGTGCTCCTCCTACATTACTGGCTGATTTCTTTGTCATTCACCTGTCTACAATAGACTCAAGAAACCAATCAGCCCCCTCCCTTCCTCTCCCCCTGTGCTCCTGTTACTCTCAATCAGGATGGCAGGAAATAGTCCAGTGCTGCAAAGTCAAGTAAATCTTTATAAACAGCTTACAAATGTCACACCACCAGTTTTCAGCCAGCTTCACAAATTGCCACCAACACTTCCGGTCATCACTGGGAAATGATCTAGAATGTCTTGGTGGTAGATAGTCTTAGAGCAATCTACAGTACTTTACTTTTGCCAACAGACATGTATTGTAATGCCCTAAACAATACATTCTGTTTCTATTCATTCAGGTAGGCCCTGGTGAATGCTGGTAAATTCAAAGGGGTTGTACATGCAGATTGTAATGTGTCTGTCCAACATAAAATTTTGTTTGTGTGACAATTTTAGAGAATGAGGAAGTCCAATAATTAGGGAGAATTTTGAAGGCATCTTGTTTTACCTTATATCCAACAGGAGCTGTGATGGTGAAGTTACAATTCATGTTTGGACTGTAGTTCTCTGGGTATCCCGGAGATGTAAAGTTTCCTTGAGAGTTAAAGAAGGATCCTCCACACTGAACTGTAAGAATATAGAAATAATCAATATAGTAAAGAGATTTATAATAGTATATGACATCATTTTATGATTATGTATATATATACTGTATATACATAGTTCATCCTCCCTTTAGGGGTTCCGGGTTAATCTTAGGCTAGGACCCCACTCTCCAACCCTCAATGCAGAGCTCAGATGTAGAGATGGCCTACACAGGCACCAAATGCTGCTTCAGGACAGGAATGGAAGAGAGTCACATGTTCTGCCTTATCCAGAAGTGTTTCATAGAGCACTAGTGAGAAAACAGGAGTGTCCTATGAAAATAAATAACTGTAGCGGCGGTTGGTGGGCTACCAGAAAAACCTATTATTTTGTCCTAAATGGGGTAAGTACAGATACTGATAAAACTATCCATCTTGTTCCCCCCACTGCACTGCTTGGGTTAATGCTACTTTAGTCTAGAAGGTTATAAATACATTGAAATACTTACCTTATTTAACCCTCCCACAGGCTTACTCAATGCTGTACTACTGGTCCCTGAAGCTGCTTATTTTTGACATTCTCTGGCTGTAGACTCTCAGATGTCATCAAATACAACACAGGATCAGCAGTCATGCATTGTACGTGAACATGTTGAGGGCTCGCCCACATACTAGGACATTGGAGAGCACTGGTTGCCAGGGTTAGTTTTTGAACTTTCCCAATCTGCCCTAAGCAAAGCAAGCATTTAACCAATGCAGTGCTGGGGAAAAGGGAATCTGGTCACTGCACTCCACCCTGGAGAATATTGGATGACATTGTCAACTGCATAGAAGTCCATGGGAATTTTCCAACCTTTTAGTTTTGCAGTAGGGCAGACAGCAGGGATTTACCACAAGAAGGATTAATCTATATAGCATCAGATCCAAAATAAGCCATAGAGGTAAGTGTTATCACTCTTAAAGTTGACTGACATAAACATTGAACAATCTATCAACAACTTTATAGTGTGAGGGCCTGACTGACTGGTAATTCTAATAGTATATACTAAGAAACTTCATGGATTATCTCAGAGGTTGCAAACAGAGGTTAGAGGACATCAAACTGTTGTGCCAATAGTCCCTCCCTGGGAGGGATCTCCTCTGCATCTATGATTCTTCAGTGTCTTTCTCTAAAGACTTTCTTTACTATTAAAATAAATCAGCATACCTGAGCTATATGTAGCTTGAAAGCCGACCCCAGCCACAGCCCCGTCACTGACGAACTGGACCAGCATCTGGCTTGTGGAAGCGATGAGTGGAGGGATGGTTTGACTTCCACACATTTTATCCAACAACACAGGAGAGTTCTTAGAGGGGCCGTCATAAATCCTCATGTAGTCTGAGTCACAGTTAGGAGTGGATTGGATATTAAAGCTACTGAAATTTAATGCAGCCTAAAAAATGACACAAGGAAAATGTATTATCTACAGTAAACCTCAAAATTAATATATTTGTAACTGCAAACTGGGTTAATATGTAATTGCAATATTATGCAATCGATGGCTATTTTATTGCTTGTACAGTCCTTCAGGAAAAAAAACCCAGCAAGGATATGTAGGATTCTAATTTCTGTTAAACGATCTTGCAGCTATAGACATTTCTAGCTAAGATGACTCTTGAAACATGTGTTTATTTTCCATAGATTTTCCAGTTGACAGAACTCTTCTGCTCCCTCTAATTATTTGTTGCTTGTGGTTTCTTCAGGGAAACAAATAAGCTTAAAGTGGGGTGCCCCCTAAAAAAAAAAAAAAATGTAAAACTCAGCAGCTACAAATACTGCAGCTGCTGACTTTTAATAATCGGACACTTACCTGTCCTCGGGTCCAGCATCGTGGGGAACGAAGCCCCCCCGCGTTCCCGGCTCCGCTCGCGGCGCCGGCATTCTTACTGTGGGCACCCAGCTGTGGCTTCACAGCCGGGCACCCACTGCGCATGCGTGAGCTGCGGCGCTCGCCGTGATACGCTGCGCAGTCATCTAGGACCTGTCACGTGTCCTAGATGACTGACTGCGCTGAGGGGAAGTGATGTCAGTGCCAGGGAACTGAAGGAGGCAGACTAGCAGCAGGCATTTAGAGGTGAGTAAAACATTTTTTTTCCAATTATTTATTTATTTATTTTTTTTATGAATTTTAAGCAATTTTTTTTTGGGGTGGAAACACCACTTTAAATAAGACACATTTTGGGAAGAACCTTTTAACAGAAGTTTTCCCTTTAACACTATATTGAAATAGGTCAAAGAAACCTGTAACTGCGGATATTGAAATACTGTTACTATAGGTAATATATTTGTAAGAACAAGAGCCCCAAATGAATCCAAGACCCATTTTGTTCCTGCTAAACCCCCATTCCTACAATGACCTCACTATCAGATGTGGGGTAAAAGAAATCTGGCACATCAGAGTTGCCAAAATAGGCTCCAAGCCATGAAGAGGTAATGATAGTCTGAAGACTATAAAGTGGGCCATAATGAAGGGAAGTATTATTCCAACATATGTAGCAATTGGTGGTTGAAGTAGAGTATGAGGTTCAGATCATTTCCATCTTAAAATACCTATTCTATACCTCAGTCTCAGCCATAAAATCAAACCACCGCAATGGCTCCACTTCAATGTACAAAAGTGTAATGTTCAGGTAGGGAATATTTGGACCTATTGCGTAGCTTTATACTAGTTAAGTCTCTTTTTTAAAATTAATGTAAAATGTAGGTGGTGTACAAAACATTCTTCAGATGGTAGTTCATTTCCACAGCTAGGTTGCTAGACACTCATTGTCACATTTTGCATGTCTACATTTCTGTCTCCTTACCCGTCCTGATGGAACCCTGATCAACCAAACACAGTCACCATTATTAGGATAAGCAGAGGGATAGTTGGCAGAAGTGAAAGTTCCAGTCATATTATTAAGCAAAGTCGCACAGACACCTGAGAAGTGAGAAATAGACATATAAATTGAATTTAGTCACTGGGGGAATAGACTGATAATAATATTAATAATACATTGGTGGGAAACAGGGGAGGGGGTATTAACCTTCTATTAGATTACAACTGCTGGAATTTTGAACTTAAAATGAAGTGAACCTTGAGTTTGACCCCTTTATGTTGAAGATAAAAAATCCTTAATGCCTAAATGCAGTGTCACAACTTTCACATGTGTTAGTGAAACAGCACGGTATCTTTGCAACTACTTTGTGCATCCAGGTGAATTATACTTTGTTTGTTCAGGCCAATTTGAGCCTTCATTTCATGATAAAAATGTCAATTTTTGATGTTTTACTTTTTTTTTTTTTTAAATGGCCAAATTGTAAACAATATATATTTTTTTAAATCTAGCTGTATCTTTCTTATCATTACTATGACCCACCAAAAATAAATAACCCCAAATTAATTTGAGATTCATGGGGATGCCACATATGTGTACATTATTTATTGTGTACACCCATAGTAGGGCCCAGTTGGCAAAACTGTAAAGATTCACTTAAAATGCAATCATAAAAAAGTCTAATTTCTAATGTTTCAAACCCATAAAACTGGAATGTACAGAAACTTACTGCATTGATAAAGTCGGTTAATTTTAGTGACATCCAAGACGCTCAGTCCAATTGTCTGCCCAATAGGCACATTGGGGTCAGGCTTAGGGACAATTGTGGGTTTGTTTGAAGTGTTGGTGAATGCATAGCTGGAAAATGTTGAATGGAAATAAGATCGACATATTACCATTAAAATATTTTATAATTTATCGGTAATTCACCAGCTAACACAAAAGTCATGACTTACGCATCATAATGCATCACTGAACCATAATCATATGGACTGCCCAGGTTATTAGTGTCCGCTTTAGCAAAATTACCCAAGTATCCTGTAACAAGACAAAAGCCGTGGTTATGTCTCTTTTTTGAAAACATGACTAAATTCGCTTTGTGTAAATATCTGCAGTACCTTGAGAGATATACTGGAAATTGATGTCAACATAATTGTCACGATCACTTCTCGTATGCTCATGGTAGAAGCCCAGGGCATGTTCTAGTTCATGTTGTATAATTCCCCTGTAGATGCAGCCACCACCCAATGAAACTGTCTGGCTTCCACCAATTCTTCCAATATATGAGTAACAGCTAGAAATTGTAAATATAGAGTTCAAAAGAGTTATGCTTTGATACCATTTGGGAGCCTAAAACAATAGTTTTAATAGAAACAATGATTGAATCTGAGCTACATAAAGAAAACAATCAATATCTGTATGTGCTAAGCTTTTGAACTTTCTAACTTATATCAACAGGTGTATCCCTATGTATGTGCCCAGTTCTAATAAGAGGTATGGAGTTTGGGAGCTAAGTAACGTTGTGCTGGCTCCAAGCATTGGATCACTGCTCATTTTTGGACAGACATATTTAGTTTTATTTTCATTGCAAAATTTTAAGTGGAATTCATTGAGTCTATTGACACTAAGCCCCATTCCCTCTCAGTCACTTCCATTTTACTACTATATACTCAATGTTAGCAGCACTGGGATAAATATTTGATGTCCCTGCGCTATATCTGCTAGATACACAAAAACCAAGAAGCTCCTTATATGTTGGCTTGTGACTTTCACATGTATTTGCAAATGTACAGAGGAGTTCTATAGTTTTTTTTTGGAGGAAATTTAAAAGAGAAGCCATCATTCACAAAATAGGTGCTGTAAAGTCTAAGGTGTTTATGTTTTAGATGCTCCCTACTGTCTCTCTTTATGTGAAGAACTATGATAGATAATAGACAACCTTACCCATCATCAGGAGCGATGTTGATGTAATCACTTTCTGTTGTAAGAGGCACAAACCTCACACAAGTCAATGTCTCAAACTCGGCCATGGCCAGTACAATACTGTTCAGGTCACTGGGACCTGAAAACAGAGATAGGAGGTTGGGTTACTACAAATAACAAATAGAAACGAATACTTCAATGCGAGAGAAAAAAAGAGGGAACTCACTGTAGCTGGATGCTATGATGTAGGGAACAGGAACAGTACCATTAGAACTTTTAGGCCAAAGGCAAGAAGGACAGTTCACGGCGCTGCGGTCATTCTGTACCAGCATATCGCCTCCATACATGGATGTTTTGCTATCTGAAAATACAGAAAATGGTTATAGATAATACACTAAAATTCATTGGATTTAAGCTGCCCATACACTGTGAACTGGCTGAAGTTTGCTATCTGGGCGGCTCTGTCAGTCCTCTCTCACCTGACATCCTTTGATTGAAAAATGGATGGATCCAAACAGAAAATGTATCTAATAAGATGCAGTACAGTACAGTGTAGGTGTATACAACAGAATAGAATAGGCACAGTGGGAATCTGTGCATCTAGAGAAACCTGTTAGATATTTTCATGCAGTCCAAAGGCCCAGCTTTACTCAGTTCCGTGACACAGCACAGCCCTGTTTGGCAGGGGAGGAGACCTGATTTTGCTCTGCTGCAGTGAAGTTGGCCTCTTGAATCTTATCCATGCAGGACCCAGCAGAGAGCGAGCCCCCGCATAGAGCCTTCCCACTATGGAGGGCAGAACTTAGAAATGCCCGGGAAGATGTTAAGCCTAGCTTTACCCCTTCCCACATGGAGAACCAAAAGAAACTATCTAGCTAATCTGTAAGCACCTGATTACACATAGCCCTGTTTGGCAGGGGAGGAGACCTGATTTTGCTCTGCTGCAGTGAAGTAACTCTTATAAGTCTGGTAATCTCATGTGTCTGTCACTCTGCTCTCTCCTCCTATTGCAATGGAGCATACACTACAGTACAGTTAACATTCTCATTGTGCTACTTCTCCCACCTCTAATCTGAGCTCTACAATGAAGATACTTACATTGCTTGCATTTAAAAGAATACAATTAAGATGTAGTAAGAAATACAGAGCTACATTAATTTTATACATTTTCTTTTTTGGAGTTCAACTTTAATTGTAGATTTAGAACTAGAAATTGCAACAGAAGAATACACAGTTTTACTAGAGATATTGATCCTGATTTTCTACTAAATTCCAATGCAAAGTGCAATTTCCAAAGTTTGCAAAGTGATCAGTCTATTTGGCTTTAATAAATCAACCTCTTTATCTCACAAATTTCACTGTAATGTTAGAAGTGAATAGGAATAACCCATCAGTCTTTTTAGAAATGGAATAGTGATTTTAAAGACTCATTCAGCAATGACGAAGATCTTGTAACCTTAGACAAAAGTGCCATATTTCTCCTCCCACGCTATTGGCTAGTCCATCAGTGCATGATTTAAAGGATCCTGAAACTCATAACTTTATTGAGTATAATTGGTTATTGTCTATTACCTTGCCTGGATTTAGAACCTTCATAATGCAGTAAAGAATCCTGTGGTTTAGAATAATTACCTTTATTAGCTTTCAAAATCTTGCTGAAGATCCCTTGTGGCAATTCGGAGTCTTCACTCTTTGGGGCTGTGTATACAAAATACACATTAGGCACATCTAGTGAAATAATCGCAACCAAAAAATTTAAGTGACTTAAGATTCTGTAAATATAGAACCCATTTTATGAATTGAAATATCAATTAATGAAAAAATAGGATAGATCTACAAAGCTATCCCTGATCTGTGAAACTTCCGGTTGGGAAAGTCTTTGCCTGAATCACCATAATTATCATAAATTATCATAAACATAAACCCAAGCAAAGGGAGAAGACTTATAAAAATGCTCTGTTGCCAGGGTCTAAAAAACATGCAGATGATTATATGCGCATTTAACATATTTTAGAAATGTCATTAAATGTAAAAAATCTCCCTTGAGTAAACAGCCGAAAGCTCAAAACTGCTGCTTGGACGTGATAGCTCCAGCAGACTTAAATGACACTTTATAGTATTCCTCTTCACTCCTCCCCCAGCAGCTAAATCAAAGTTTATGTGGGGAGGTGAGGGGAGGGACAGAGATGTTGGGCCAGCACAGACAGTAATTGGACACTCTCAGGAGAGGGGAGGGCTAAGAGAAAAAAATGAGGGAGGGGCTGTGCCAGGGAAGTGACTCTCAGAGTAGTCCAAATTTCTTTGCAAATTCAAAGCCACATTGCAGGTGAATAATAAATCATTTATGGAAAGGAAAATACTGCAAGCAAGCATTTAAAATAATACATTTTTCTAAGGGTTTTATCGAAATTTAAATTGGTGAAAGGGTCAATCCCGCGGGATTATCCTCTGGACTCAAGTCCAGCGGACAATCCCCTCGTGTCGTGTGGCGTCGGCGGGACTTTTTGGCGCCAAAGTCCGGCGGACCAAAGTTTTAAGTTTTGTTTTAAAACTATCCGCTGGACTTGGCAGTCCGGCGGACAATCCCGCCGTTAGTAGGCTAGTCCGCCGGACTTTTTAAATGAACGGACTTGCCGCTCGTCGGCAAGTCCGTTCATTTAGCACGTGACTTCAGGTTACGTAGCTAGCGTAGGCAGTAAATGCCGCCGCGCTAGCTCCGTAAGCTGGCATGGATTTAAAGGGACTCCCCACGCCGAAAAACGGCGTGGGGGTTCCCCCCAAATCCATGTCAGACCCTTATCCGAGCACGCAGCCTGGCAGGCCAGGAAAGGGGTGGGGACGAACGAGCGCCCCCCCCCCTCCTGAGCCGTACCAGGCCGCGTGCCCTCAACATGGGGGGTGCCCTGGGGAAAGGGGGGCCGTGCGGCCCCCCCCCCCCACCCCAAAGCACCTTGTCCCCATGTTGATGAGGACAAGGGCCTCTTCCCGACAACCCTGGCCGTTGGTTGTCGGGGTCTGCGGGCGGGGGCTTATCGGAATCTGGGAGCCCCCTTTAATAAGGGGGCCCCCAGATACCGGCCCCCCACCCTATGTGAATGAGTATGGGGTACGATGTACCCCTACCCATTCACCTAAGGTGTAAAATGTAAAGTACAAAAACACACACACTTTTGAAAAAATATTTTATTGCACTGCTCCGGGGGTCTTCTTCCGTCTTGGGGGTCTTCTCGCCGGACTCCTCCGCTCTCTTCTGCTCTTTTACCTAGCTCTTTCACGAGCGGAGGAGGCCGGCTACCTTCTTCGTCGTCGTCGCCGCCGTCGTCTGGGGGTCTCGATCCGCCTTCGGGGGTCTTCCGGGGGTCTCTTCTGTTCTTGCGGCGGTCGTCGTCTTCCGCGCCGCCGGCGCCGCCTTCTTCTTCTTGTCCTTCTTCTTCTTCTTGTTCTTCTTGTTCTTCTTCCGATGTTGACCCGTCGCTGTCTCTGCCCGGAATGCCAGAACCGCGCTGCGCTGGGACTTATATAGGGACATGGGGACAGGGTCACATGCTCATGTCACATGGTGACCCCGCCCCCTTGCAATGTCACAGTCCCGGAGGATGCTGGGACTGTGACATCACAAGGGGGCGGGGTCACCATGTGACATGAGCATGTGACCCTGTCCCCATGTCCCTATATAAGTCCCAGCGCAGCGCGGTTCTGGCATCCCAGGCAGAGACAGCGACGGGTCAACATCGGAAGAAGAACAAGAAGAACAAGAAGAAGGACAAGAAGAAGAAGGCGGCGCCGGCGGCGCGGAAGACGACGACCGCCGCAAGAACAGAAGAGACCCCCGGAAGACCCCGGAAGACCCCCGAAGGCGGATCGAGACCCCCAGACGACGGCGGCGACGACGAAGAAGGTAGCCGGACTTCTCCGCTCGGTAAAAGAGCTTGGTAAATGGCGGAGGAGTCCGGCGAGAAGACCCCCAAGACGGAAGAAGACCCCCGGAGCAGTGCAATAAAATATTTTTTCAAAAGTGTGGGTGTTTTTGTACTTTACATTTACACCTTAGGTGAATGGGTAGGGGTACATCGTACCCCATACTCATTCACATAGGGTGGGGGGCCGGGATCTGAGGGCCCCCTTATTAAAGGGGGCTCCCAGATTCCGATAAGCCCCCGCCCGCAGACCCCGACAACCAACGGCCAGGGTTGTCGGGAAGAGGCCCTTGTCCTCATCAACATGGGGACAAGGTGCTTTGGGGTGGGGGGGCCGCACGGCCCCCCTTTCCCCAGGGCACCCCCCATGTTGAGGGCACGCGGCCTGGTACGGCTCAGGAGGGGGGGGGGCGCTCGTTCGTCCCCACCCCTTTCCTGGCCTGCCAGGCTGCGTGCTCGGATGAGGGTCTGACATGGATTTGGGGGGAACCCCCACGCCGTTTTTTCGGCGTGGGGAGTCCCTTTAAATCCATGCCAGGTCACGGAGCTAGCGCGGCGGCATTTACTGCCTACGCTAGCTACGTAACCTGAAGTTACGTTCTAAATGAACGGACTGCTCCGTGTGTGGGCAAGTCCGTTCATTTTCAAAAGTCCCGCGGACTTTTGGCCGGCGGATTATCCGCCGGAGAAGTCCGTGCGTGTGTGGTCAAGTCACACGCTCGGAAAGTCCGGCGAAGCCCCGCTGGAAAGTCCGGCGGATTGTCCGCTGGACTAAGTCCGCCGGCAAAAGTCCGCACGTGTGTACGCGGCATAAGACTGGTCACCAGCCCCGTAATACAGACCAGAAGCAGGAGGAAGACTTTTTCATTCATCTTGTTTAGAATTCTCCTTCACTGTAATGTGAAATATCTTCTCTCTGAAGCTTGGTGTGACACTCATCTTCTGGATCACCTTTTATACAGGTACCAGAGAAGATCTGACCAATCATGAAACAGAAAACCAAATTTCAAGAATGACCTAAGTGGACGTGTATGGGAATTAGAAATGTATAATTATTTCATGTGTGACACTATGGTGATTATTATCTTATTATTGTCTTGGTGTTCTGCTGTATTACTTGATTGTCATGGTCTCCTGAAAATTGTCTTTAATGACATAAAAAAGTCTTGTATAAGTAATATCATTATAAACTGATTTTTTTCAGCTAAAATAAAAAGTCTTGTGTAAGTAATATCATAATCAACTGATTTTTTCAGCTAAAATCTAAATAAATCGGGACTGGCTATGTAATTTTACATTTATTTTTGTATTCAAGGTTATACCCATTGTATGAGATAATTCAATCACTACAGCAATGATGTTTTGAAAACCCATAGTAAACTAACAGATCATTTCTCTTTTAATCTGAAATTTGATTCTATTAAATTAAAATCTGATTGCTTAAAGTGATATTAAAGTCTCTTTTTTCATTAAAAAAAAAAAAAAACATTATACTTACCTGCTCTGTGCAGTGGTTTTGCACAGAGGAGCCCAAATCATCCTCTTCTTGGGTCCACAGCTGGTGTTCCTGGCCCCTCCCTCCTGCCGAGTGCCCCCACAGCAAGTAGCTTTTTATGGGGGCATCCGAGGTAAGCTGCTGCTCTGTGTTTCCATTCAGACACAGAGCTGTGGTTTGGCCCCGCCTCCTCCCTCTATGACTATTGGCCATGCTGCTGCCTTCTTGGGGAACTCAAACTGCAAAAAAAACAAAGGTAGAGAAGAGACCCAAACAGCCTCATATTGTAGTAATATTTTTTTCAGTAAGGCAATCTTAAAACCAAGAAATATTGCATCAAATCAAGAAGGAGAATGGGTATATAGTCGAGCAGAGAAAGTCCCAGAACCAGTGGATCCAATCAGGCAGCTCCTGTTGCAGCTAATGAACCAGAAACCACCATGGCAGGGGAGACACTGATATTACTGGCTGGAAATTGTGCCTCTACACATGATCACCCTTTGGTTTATGATAACATACTTTCTTGTTTGATTATGAGTTTTCTGTTCCAATTGTTCCAGATGTGCTGATATTGGATGCTCGACATTTAATTTTACTTGTGTAGATATGGTACATTAATTAAATTCTATATCTTTCTAAAATTTTTTTATTTATGTATTAGATTTTTTTATTATTATCCACATTTAAATCAGGAAAATGTTTATTGTAGTAAACAGTAGACATGTGCATTCGTTTTCGTTCGAATGCATTTTCATCCGAATTTCAGGTATTTTCGTTATCGTTTTAACAAACGATAACGAAAGTGCAGAATCCGAAAAAACAAAAGATCCGACATAAACAAATGCTTCATTTTCGTTTTCATTGCAACGTCCGTTATAGATATAAGATTCGACATGATGCTGACAATTACAATCTGTGTCTATCGAACCTGTGATCGAATGTGCCTAACCTTAACTCTATTAGTCCAAGATTATTCTACATAGAGAGAAAAGATTTGACATAGAGAGAAAAGATTTGACATAGAGAGAAAAGATTCGACATAAAGAGAAAAGATCGCTGTTGGAATTGGGTGGGGGAAGTGAAATAAAAATAATGATGATGATGAATGTTATTGGCTGATTGTAACCAAAGAGGAGCAGTAAAATAGCCAGAACTAAGTACACACGTACAGCCAACTTACTTTCACTTACGATTGCTAGCAGAGAGAGACACACACACTGAATCATTTCAGAAGACAGTCAATCTTAGCTGGTCCGTTTGTCAGAGAACCTGAATTATTTAACAATTAAGCATAAGCACAGCAGCAGAACAACAGTGAAGCAAGCTACAGTTCAACTTAACTTTTTCATAATAATCTGCTGCTATTGTGTTAGTGTTGTGAACTTGATAGTGATACTAGTGTTGCTAGTGTTGTGATAGATTCTATATTATAGATTGAGATTCTATATAGATTATATATACCCTATCTTGTTACCTGTCTGATCAGTGATCACTATCACCAGTCCATTTTCTGTTTGAACTATATATATTCAACATGAACGACGAAGATTCGACAAAGCAGCGAAAAACATACAAACGTTTAATCTTTGGCTTATGGTGTCTGTTGAAAGTTTCGACGGAGCAGCTAAACTATACGGCATCGTACAGTTTAGCTGCTCTGTCGAATCTTCTTTGAACATTCGACAGACACCATAAGCCTTCAATGACAGATTCGACCTTAATTCATTTACATTTTCGGACGAATGCATTTTTTAACGAAAAACGAATGAAATAAAATCAAATTTCGGGAGTAACTAAATACATTTATTTTTCGGACAAAAACGAAATTCCGAAACAAAATATTTCAGTGTGCACATGTCTAGTAAACAGGCAACATACACAGTCTAAAACAAGACAATACAATAAAGCTTACATCCACATAGATATCCAAATGCAGTAATTACAGAAACATTGACACAGACAGATGCCCGTGCCCATATACTCATAATCAAATACAATGCTGGTATTTTGCATCCTTGACTCCACCCCACCCAAGTGCAACAAGGGTGCATATAATTATCCTAATTTAAATGAACAACAGAACCTTATGGTCTATTTGGACACAGGAACAACCTCTGATAAACAAGTTCCCGTGGGCTGAAACCAGGGGCATCTGACCACAGTCCCCACACCTTTTCTAGCTTACCGGGGCAACTTCGTCATGTAAACATATGGTGTTCTAAACCATACTTAACAATAGCCACCTTCCTCTATCCAATCGATAGCCTTATATGTCCATCTCTTTACTTTTTTGTTTTTCATTCTTTGTTTCTATGTTTTTATTTAACTCTCATTTTAATTTCTACTCCTAATTCAATATTTAGTTATTCTACCCCATATATTATGATTGCTCCTTGCATACCTATGTTGCACACAAATAACTCTGTTATCTCATGATCTTTGGATTTTACTCCTTTTTCTGTTTTCTTAGTACACTTTTGTTTTGTATTACGAAAATCTTTTCAATAAAAACATTAAAAAAAAAATTGTGATCTAGAAGCAGAGCATTACCCACAGTGGACTCCCAGGCCTTGTGTGTAGTTAGATCAAGGGACTTCCACAGTATTAGAATGAATGTGCAGGCGTGGAAAAGGGCCTTCCCCACTGCTATCCTAGGGTGTTCATCCTCAACGACTTCCTCTAAAACATTTAAGAGACAGCATTTGGGGTCCAATGGGATGTTTACCTTAAATAACATTTTAAATGTATATACAACCTGCCCCCAATAATGCTTAAGTTTGGGGCAACGCCATAATAGATGGATTAAGTCCCTGTGGTCCCTGCATCTATGGCAATATGGCTCTGTTTTGTATCCCATCTTATAAAGCTTCAGGGGAGTGCCGTGGGATCATAGGAGAATGTAGAGTTGAGTGAGCTTCTGAGCCACGTTTAGAGAGCAGGTTACCACAGCCTGATACGCCTCTTCCCATTGATCACCCAACATCGGACCTAGGTCTCTCTCCCAAAGTGAAGTCGCTTTGCTAGGATGGCCTTTGTGGAACTCAGACAACAAAATGATATAACATTGTGTAATAAGACCTTTAGAGCTTTCAGACATTTTGATCAAGCGTAAAATAGGTAGATAATACATAGATAAGTAAATAAAATATTAAAATACTTAAGCGCTAGTGAGGATTAAAATCAGAGGACCATTAATGTTTCAAGATGGCCAAATGATATAGCTGCAAACCCACAAGAAAGTGCTCCCACACGTGAGTGATATATTAAAAGTACACAAATAAATGTGTGATGAGTGCGCTTGTATCAACCTTAAAACAAAATTCAAAAAACCTGTACAACACTTGGATTATATAGTGTATACACCGTGATTAAAACCTGTGTAGTGCGGTGATTTAAAATACGCTTTTAGACCTCAAAACGTTGTTTGGATAGAGGGTTAAAATAATGCATATAAATGTGTCAAGTTTCTCCTATAGAACCTGAAGCATCTTTATGGTGATTATCCTAAATTTATTTAATGAGGCACTTAAATGATTGCTAGTGAGAGGTATCAATTACCTATTTCTCAATGTAGGGCTGGTGCCAATAAATGAACAATTATTTGAGTATATAAAAATAAGGTAAATTAATACATAAATAACCGCTGTCTTTATTACAGCCGCCGATACTCAAATTAGTGAAGAATATTTCTATGCATTTACCCGGTATCCTACCAGGCTAAATCAATCTTAAACATTACATGCCAAAAAAAGGAAGATTGAATGCAGGAAGTTGCTGCTCACAATAAGAATGGTGCACAAGTAAAAAGACAAAAAGGAAAAAAAAAACTGACACTTTCCTTTTCTGCTGACACCTCCAGGTGCTGTTCGTTTGCTGTCTTTTGCGCTGTGCTTACAGGCACTTCCAGTCAGTTTACATATGGGGAGAGAAAGAAACATACACCATTGCGCAGTATTTCCTAGAAAGAAATGTGTGTGTGTGCTGTGACCAGTGAGTGGTAGCAAAAAAGCCTGACAAGCATTCGGCTATCGCTGTACCATTACCGGGTGTATGTGAGTAGATTACCACTCACTGGTCACAGCACACACACACATTTCTTTCTAGGAAATACTGCGCAATGGTGTATGTTACATATGGGGAGAGAAAGAAACATACACCATTGCGCAGTATTTCCTAGAAAGAAATGTGTGTGTGTGCTGTGACCAGTGAGTGGTAGCAAAAAAGCCTGACAAGCATTCGGCTATCGCTGTACCATTACCGGGTGTATGTGAGTAGATTACCACTCACTGGTCACAGCACACACACACATTTCTTTCTAGGAAATACTGCGCAATGGTGTATGTTTCTTTCTCTCCCCATATGTAAACTGACTGGAAGTGCCTGTAAGCACAGCGCAAAAGACAGCAAACGAACAGCACCTGGAGGTGTCAGCAGAAAAGGAAAGTGTCAGTTTTTTTTCCTTTTTGTATTTTTACTTGTGCACCATTCTTATTGTGAGCAGCAACTTCCTGCATTCAATCTTCCTTTTTTTGGCATGTAATGTTTAAGATTGATTTAGCCTGGTAGGATACCGGGTAAATGCATAGAAATATTCTTCACTAATTTGAGTATCGGCGGCTGTAATAAAGACAGCGGTTATTTATGTATTAATTTACCTTATTTTTATATACTCAAATAATTGTTCATTTATTGGCACCAGCCCTACATTGAGAAATAGGTAATTGATACCTCTCACTAGCAATCATTTAAGTGCCTCATTAAATAAATTTAGGATAATCACCATAAAGATGCTTCAGGTTCTATAGGAGAAACTTGACACATTTATATCCATTATTTTAACCCTCTATCCAAACAACGTTTTGAGATCTAAAAGCATATTTTAAATCACCGCACTACACAGGTTTTAATCACGGTGTATACACTATATAATCCAAGTGTTGTACAGGTTTTTTGAATTTTGTTTTAAGGTTGATACAAGCGCACTCATCACACATTTATTTGTGTACTTTTAATAATACATAGATAAGGTTGATCCATCACAATTCCAGCAATTTTTTTTTTGGTTTCATCTATTAAGCTATTTCCTAACTCAAATTTAGTATGCCATTCGTTTTTCATATGCCGCATAGATCACACAACGATTGGCAGCATGGCAGCATCAAATAGGATGATTAAGGGTTAATACCCACACTGTTGGACAGGTATTTACATCCTGGAGGTTGCTGCTAGTTTGTCTGAGGAAGGACAGAAGTTGCTCTCCGAAATGCATCTCCCATGATTCTATGCAATTGTTCACAAGAAGCAAGAGACTTGCACTGCGATTCTTTTTAGAAGCATCCTTTCCAGCCAGCACTATCAGCGTCTCCTCTGCAGTGGTTTTTGCCAGTTGCCAGGTGAAGTCGGCTTTTTGAATCCACTGGTTATGGGACTTTCTCTACTCAGTTATATGCCCATTCTCCTTCTTGAGTTGTAAGTGCAATATTTACTGGTTTGAAGATTGCTTTACTGATTAAAGTATACCAAATTACCAAAAGTATTGGGATGCCTGCCTTTACACATGCATGAACTTTAATGGCATCCCAGTCTTGGTCCGTAGAGTTCAATATTGAGTTGGCCCACCCTTTGCAGCTATAATAGCTTCAACTCTGCTGGGAAGGCTGTCCACGAGGTTTAGGAGTGCGTCTATGGGAATGTTTGACCATTCTTCCAGAAGTGCATTTGTGAGGTCAGGCACTGTTGTGGACCAGAAGGACTGGCTCGCATTCTTCGCTCTAATTCATCTTAAAGGTGTTCTATCAGGTTGAGGCCAGTCAAGTTGCTCCAACCCAGACTCACTCATCCATGTCTTTATGGACCTTGCTTAGTGCACTGGTGCGCAGTCATGTTGGAACAGGAAGGGGCCATCCCCAAACTGTTCCCACAAAGTTGGGAGCATGACATTTTCCAAAATGTCTTGGTATGCTGACGCCTTAAGAGTTCCCTTCACTGGAACAAAGGGGGCAAGTCCAACCGTTGAAAAACCAATGCACAAAGCAAGGTCCATAAAGACATGGATGAGTGAGTTTAGGGTGAAGGAACTTGACTGGCCTGTACAGAGTCCTGACCTCAACCCGATTGAATACATTTTTGGGGTGAATTAAAGCGGAGACTGCAAGCCAGACCTTCTCTCCTACATCAGTGCCCGACCTCACAAATGCACTTCTGGAACAATGGTCAAACATTCCCATAGGCACACTTCTAGACCTTGTGGACAGCCTTCCCAGAAGAGTTGAAGCTGCTGTAGCTGCAAAGGGAGGGCCAACTCAATATTGAACCCTACGGACTAAGACTGGGATGCCATAAAAGTTCATGTGCATGTTAAGGCAGGTGTTCCAATACTTTTGGTAATATAGTGTATTACTACATTATGAGGCTGTTTGGCACCCCTCTATCCCTTTGTTTTTTACTGAAAATGATGCCACTTGTTTATTTCAGGAGCAGCACTTGAGGCCCCCTATATTCATTTGAATAACTCTCATAAAAAAGGGTATTTTTTTATAGAATATTTTAATATCACCATGACAGTGCTATGGACTGTCATAGAGAAGAAAACTGGATTTTTGTACTTATCTGTAAAATCCATTTCTTTAAGTTTATCATGGGACACAGAGCAGCCATATTAATATTTACTCATAAGGGTTAGGATCCACCATAAGGGTTAGGCCAGTGTCCAATCAATAGGTGATTGGACACTGGCAATAAAGACAAACCACACACCTCAACATTGAGGGGTCCTGTGATATACTAAAAAAAAAAAATGGATTTTACAGGTATGTACAAAAATACAGTTTTCCCTATCGTACATCACAGGATGTGCACCGTCCATGTGACGGTGACAACTCAGAATCCACCTGGTCCATTCTTACAGTGCCAGATGGAGAGGAAAGAAAGCAGCGATGATTTAAAATCTCTGGAACGGTGGCTCAGCTTGCGGGAGCCCTGACAGCTCAGGATTGTGGGAGGTAAGTACATCTGGGACTGGGGGGTGGGGATTGCATCCGTTGTTAGGTAATCTTTTCATGTTTTCTGGAAAGATAAATTATCCCTTTTAAGATTTACATATAATTCTATTCTTTATCTCCCATGTCTAAAATGTCTTTTTTTTTGCCTTGAAGCTTGGAGATGTAATCCATAGCCTTTCATGAAAAACATGCCATTATGAGTTCAGCTGTAAAAAATCAATTGTACTGCATATAAAATACAACTGGATATTTACTTAGCAGTGTGACATAATAAAATGAGAAAGTCACAAAGTCATTACAAAAATTAAAAAAAAGTAGATTAACTCAGTTACGTACAACCTTAACATAATAATGGCCATGTGACCACATGTAACATGATTACATACCTGTAATAGCTGTGAGCTAAATTAAACCTTTGAATTATCCATTCATGCCAAAGAAACAGGTTGATTTATTTGGCCCACACACTCTCACCAAATGGTGCCCTTCTTCAGGAAAAACACAGAGGTAGATATCTATAATGTAAATTATATCTGAAATACAATTACCTACTTTAATCCATTTCCATATATACAGTGGGGATAAAAAAGAATCAACCCCTTTAAAATAATCCCATTTGGTTGCTTTGCAGCCTAAAATGAAGACAGACACATTTTTTTGTTTTACCCTGCTGTATTTTCTATTTACTTGTTTTATCCAGCTGTATTTAAAAAGCTGTATTTTGCTTTAATTTCAGCTTTTAGTCCGTTGGGATATGTCTCTACTAACTTTGCCCACTCTTCTTTGCAGAACTGCTCAAGTTAAATTTGATGGTGACATTTTGTGGACTATAGTTTTCAAGTCATTCCACAAATTTTCAATATCTGAACAATGTTAAGTCTCGGCTCTGACTAGGCCATGCAAGGACATTCGCCTCTTTCTCCTTCAACCACTGTATGGTCATTTTGCTGTGTGCTTTGAGTCATTTTCATGTTGGAAGGTAAACCTTCTTGCAATTGACAACTTTCTTGCAGAGGACAGCAGATTTTCCGCAAGAATTTGATGGTATTTTGTCCCATCCATTTTTCTTTCTATCCTGACAAGTGCTCCAGCCCCTGCTCCAGAGAAACACCCCCATAACAGGATATTACCACCTTCATACTTTAATGTAGGAATTGTGTTATTTGAATGGTGAGCTGTATTGGATTTATGTCAAACATATCGTTTGGTGTTGAGGCCAAATAATTAAATTTTAGTCTCATCTGATTATAACACCTTTTTCAATGTTGCCTCAGAATCTTCAAGGTGCGTTTTGACAAAGCTCAGTGGTGGCTTCATAAGGCCTTTCTTGAGGATTGGCTTTTTTTTGCAACCCTCCCATACAAGCCCCATTTGAGAGAATTTGTGATATTGTTGTCACATGCACACAATTGCCAAACTTTGTTATAAATTCCTGCAACAGCTTGCTGTAGGCATCTTGGTAGCCTCTCTGACTAGGTTCCTCCTGGCTCATTCATCCAGTTTGGAGTGATGTCCTGATCCAGGGAGGGTCTGTGTTGTACCAAATACCTTTCACTTCTTAATAATAGACATAACTGTGTTTCTAGGCATTGATAAAGCCTTTGATTTTTTTTGTATCCATCTCCTGACGTGAAGGCTTATATGCAAGTAATTGGGCATGCAATGGTTATAGGGGTCTGGGTCCTGTCCTGGGGGACATGTATCAATAAAAATAATGTTTGTAAAAAACTTAATTTTTAAATGAGCAGTGATTTTTTTGATTTTTAAAGTGAAAGCATAAAAATAAAAAAAATACTTTCAATATAGTGCCTGGGGGGTCCCCTTAGTCTACGTGTAAAGTTGTAGATCTGTACCATGTCTAGAATCTGCTGCAGTAATAATTGCATTTATAAAGCCAAAAAATATGACATTTTCCCTGCAAGCTCCCTTTATTTTGCTCAGCAACAGCTGAGGAGCCAGTGTGAATGATGAGGCCACAATGTAGTACACTGGGAACAAGATTAGAGATTTCTTAGATACATTCTGGTGTCACTTTGACTTTGGATAGAAGTAACGGGTGCGTAAAAATTTGTCTTTGGGTGTTGGTGGCCCCTTCCCACTGTAACCCTGTAGAGGTAATCTTGATGAAAGCAAGAATTGACCTTGATGTAAAAAATTGCAATGATATGCACCTGTCAAACAGGTGCAGAAAAATTGGTCTTTGAGTGTTAATTGTGCCCATGAAACCTATACCAAAAATATTCTTCCAGATTAAATGATTGAACACCCTCAAAGCTAGGCAGCCTCGAAGTCCGGCAGAGATTCCACATCCCAAAAAGACTTAAATAGTGACATCGGCATCATAGCTGGTAATCCAGGACTGATCAATTTTTATAAAAGTCAAACGGTCTACGAGTCTGTGGACAAACGCATTCTATGATCAGTAACGAAACCTCGTGCAGCACTGAATGCCTGTTCTGAAAGCACACTGGATGCAGGGTAGCCCAACAACTCAATAGCATACTGGGCAAGTTCTTTTTTTTTAAATTCTTTATTTGTTTCATTGAAGGGGTACAGCACCAACAAAGTAAATACAATTTATACTTTTACAGATATTCCACATTATTATCCTTCCATTTTTAACAAATTATATTTTCATCTTATTTCGATTGCTTAAATATTCTTACTGTCCCTTTCTTTCCCTTTTCTTTCTATTTTATATCCAATTCCTGTCTAACTCGGTTCCCTATGCCTCTTCTTATCTTATGGGCCCCAATCCCTAGGGTACCCTTGAGGTCTATCTCCTCCCCTCCCTGAGAGGAGAGTAAACCCCGTTGCCCCAGTGGAGAAGAAAAAAAAAAAATAAAAAATAAAAAAAAAGAAGAAAAAAGAGAAAAAATGTCCCTCCCTCCTCCTCATACTCCCCCCCACCCCCCCTCCCCCGTCCGCCGGTGGAGGGCCCCCCCCCCGCCCTCTCCCAGTCCAACTCTATTTTTCCTATTCTCCTGTATCCTCCTCCATTAATTTCTTACCTTCTTCTGTTTGTAGATATTCCTCCCATGGGGCCCATATTTGTTTAACTCGTTCCCTTCCCTCTATGGACCTTGGTATTAAACTTTCCATTATCTCTATTCTTCGTACTGTATTAAGCCACATAGGAATGCTAGGGGCCTGTGGTTCCTTCCAGCATCTGGGAATGCAGCTCTTCGCTGCATTTACCAGATGACATACAATTGAATTTTTATATTCCTTAGCTGGGATCTGTGACAGATGTAGTAGGAAGAACGCCGGTTCTAATGGGACGTGGGGCTCTGTTAGTCGTTGGGTGATTCTATGTACTCCTTGCCAAAATTGTTTAATTACTGGGCATGTCCAAAATATATGTAATATCGTTCCTCTGCTCTGACATCCCCTCCAACAGCTCTCTGTAACCTCTGGGAATATTTTATTCATCCTCGATGGGGTTAGATACCATCTTGTCAGTATTTTGAAATTTAATTCCTGCATTTTTATACACCTAGACGATCTCATTGTCAGGTGTATTATTTTCTGTTCCTGTTCTGGAGTAAATTTTTTTTCTAGGTCTCTCCCCCATTTATCTAGGCTCCCCAATGTATAACCCTCTGGTGGGGCTATCAGAAGCGCATACATCTTGGAGATAGTATGGGTCAGGGGCTCTTTCTCCTCGCAGAGTGTCTCAAACTTTGTTCGAGGTCTCTCAAATTCTCCTACTGGCCCTAAAGTTTCCAAGAAGTGTCTCAGTTGTCTTGCTTGCCACCAGGGGATATCTATCCGTCCTCCTTCTTTTGTTAGGTCTTCTATTGTTAACCATCCCCCTGTCTTCAGAAAGTGAGAGGCTTGATAAATTCCCTTCTCCCTCAGTCTCCTAAACACCCCGGTCTCTAGACCAGGTAGGAATTTTGGGTTCCCCAAAATCGGGTACAAGGGTGAATTCGGGGTGGAGAGTCTTTGTTTCCGGATAATCCCTGCCCCTATCTGCAAAGTTGGTCCGATCAAGGGATGTTCCTTTAGCTCCCGCGGTGTCTCTGCGTGGCACCAGATGGCTCTGTTTAGCGGTATTTGGCTCACTTGTTTTTCTAACGAGATCCATCGTTTATATTCCCCGTGTCTGTTCCAGTCCGTTATTCTATTTAAGTGAGCCGCTTGGTAATACTTGAATAGGTCCGGTGCTGCTATGCCCCCTGAATCCTTCGGCATCGCTAGTAACTCTCTCTTTATCCTTGGGTGCTTACTAGCCCAGATAAATTTAGTAAACTCCGCCCGTATTTGACTGAAATACTTCATAGGAATATGGATAGGCATTGCCTGGAACATATACAAGAATTTTGGTACTATGTTCATTTTTAAAATGTTGCTTCTCCCGAACCAGGAGTGCGTACCCTTATTCCATCCATCTAATAGTTTCTTTACTTCTCTAAACAGTGGTGGGAAGTTTAACTCGAATATATCTGTTAGTCTTGGTGATATTTGTAGTCCCAGATATTTCAGGGCCACTGTTGTCCATCTAAATTTAAAGTTGCTCTGCAGATTACTCTGCATGGGCGCCTCCAGGGATATCCCCATTGCCTCCGACTTGCTGTAATTTATTTTAAAATTAGACAGAGCACCGTATCTCTCCACTTCAATTTGTGGGTTCGTTAATGAAAAAAGTAGGTCATCTGCATAAGCAGAAATCTTGTATTCCTGTTTTCCCACTCGTATGCCTTTTATGTCCGGGCTCTGTCTAATTCTGGGCAAGTTCTAGCCAGTGGTCTATTCTCATGACCCAGTAAGTCAGTGGATCGTCAGCTGGAAAGCTCTCCATCTCTGTTTTGGCCCCAAGGTAATCAACACCATGGGATGCTGATGGGATGTGGAAGTTGACAGCCCTGGAGGTGGCGGAGGTGGCGGAGGAGGAGGAGAAGGGGGTAGAGCTTACAGGTCTGGCATCATCACCACCAGCTGTATGGAGACGTGTGGGCACAACATGCTGCAGTACCGAGCCCTGTCCTGCATCCTTTCGAGTGGCAAGCAGCGTTACCCAGTGTGCTATGAACGAAATATATCATCCCTGCCCATGCTTGCTTGACCACATGTCAGCAGTAAGGTGGATTTTACATCTAACTTCCTTGCCCAATGATGCCAGAGCATTCCTTTCCACGTGATGGTAGAGAGATGGAACGGCCTTACGTGAGAAGTATTAGCGACTAGGAACTTGCCATTGTGGTACAGCACATTGTGCGAATTCACAGAAGGGGTCAGAATCCACCAGGCTGAAAGGTAGAAGCTGGAGAGCCAACAGCTTTGACAAGCTTGTAGTTAGACGCTGGGCATGTGGGTGGCAGGGACTGTATTTTTTTTTCTGCTGCAGCAGATGAGGCAGAGAAATTTGTTGGCTACAGTCTAAAGCTGGTGATGTGCTGCTGGCAGATGTGCTGCTAGGACCTGGGACACCATGTGCTATACCATCATCCTTGTCAGTGGAGGCTGCTGAGAGGTAATGACTCAGTATAGCAGGGGAAGACTGAAGTTGGTAAGGAGGAGGAGGAGGGACAGATTTATGCCCCTTTTGTGTGGCTTTTAGATGCTCTTGCCAAAGGGGTGAGTGGTTGGACGTTAAATGCCTAGGCATGTGGTACCCAAATGGTTGGTGTTTTTGCCACGTTTGATGTGCCTGAGACACAGTTTGCAGATAGAAACAGTGCGATCTGCTGCAGATGTGCTGAAAAAGTCCCAGACAGCTGAGATTTGAGAAGTGGGACAGGAGTAGGGATGGGCTTTATGTTCGGGTCGAACATGAGTTTGACTCGAACATTGGCTGTTCACCCGTTCGCCGAATAGTGAACAATTTGGGGTGTTCGCGGCAAATTCGAAAGCCGCGGAACACCCTTTAAAAGTCTATGGGAGAAATCAAAAGTGCTAATTTTAAAGGTTAATATGCAAATTATTGTCATAAAAAGTGTTTGGGGACCTGGGTCCTGCCCCAGGGGACATGTATCAATGCAAAAAAAACGGCCGTTTTTTGGGGAGCAGTGATTTTAATAATGCTTAAAGCGGTGGGCCAGCTGAATTTTTTTTTTTTAAGTCAGCAGCTACAAACACTATAGCTGCTGACTTGTGATAAGCACACTTACCTGTCCAGGGTGCCCGCGATGTCGGCCGCCCGAGGCTGACCCGTCCCTTGGCTCTCGCGTCCCGGCGCCGCCATTCCAACTAAGAGAAACAGGCAGTGGAGCCTTGCGGCTTCAATGCCCATTTCCTACAACGCATGCGCGAGTCGTGCAGTGCTTTGTGAATGGCTGGCTGTGATCTGGGACACACTCAGTTCCCAGAACACAGCGCGCCCCATTCTTCAGAAGACAACGTAAGGAGGAGAAGACTGAAGATCGTGTTGTCAGAGGGGGGCAGGGTCACCCGTTTACGTAAATGAGAAGACAGGGGGGAGGCGGGATCTGGGGGTCCCCTTGTTGTGTCTGATAAGCCCCCGCTCGCAGACCCCCACAACCACCGGGCAAGGGTTGTGGGGATGAGGCCCTTCTCCCCATCAACATGGGGACAAGGTGCTTTGGGGGGCTACCCCAAAGCACCCTCCCAATGTTGAGGGACTGTGGCCTGGTACGGTTCAGGAAGGGGACGCTCTCTCGCCCCCTCTTTTCCTGCAGCCTGCAAGGTTGCGTGCTCGGATAAGGATCTGGTATGGATTTTTGGGGGGACCCCACGCCATTTTTTTTTATCATTTTGGCACGGGGTTCCTCTTAAATTCCCTACCAGACCTGAAGGGTCTGGTATGGATTTTGAGGGGGGCCCCCACACATTTTTTTTTTTTTTTTGGTTCGGGGTTTTCCTGTGGGGAAATCTCATGCCATTTTTATCAATGAACTTTTATATGTATTGCCGGACCGACAATTCATTATAGCCTGCACTATAGCTAGCGCTAGTACTTTTAAATAACTTTTTTTCCTAATTTTGCACTCGGACTGTTCTAAACACGGGAAACTTGTGCCACATTTTTAAAACTTTTTTTGCATTGATACATGTCGTCTGGGACATGACCCAGGTCCCCAAACACTTTTTAAGACAATACCATGCATATTAGCCTCTAAAATTAGCACTTTTGATTTTTCATGTTCGTGTCCCATAGACTTTAACGGTGTTCGCGTGTTCAAACTCATTTTTTGCCTGTTCGCATGTTCTGGTGCGAACCGAACGGGGGGTGTTCGGCCCATCCCTAGCCGGGAGATAACAGCTGCAGAATGTGATGGAATAAGGTGGCTGCTCTCTACTCTTTCTTGATGTCAGCCTCCTTGGGGTTGTGCCGCCTCACCTTCAGTTTCCTCCTCTGCTCTATCTGGCACTCAAGTCACATCAGTGACCTCATCATCATCATCTCCAACTCCATCTCCTCCATCTTCATCATTACCATGGGAGACAACTTGGCAATACGCTGCGGCTTTGGGAACATGAATGCCAATTTGTCTACCAGTGTTCCTCCCTCTCTCTAGGCTCATGTTCCTGTCATCCTCAACCTCAGAACTAATATCTAAATCCAGTAATGGCTGGGCATCATCAAGGAACAAGTGGCTGATGCTGTGGTCAAATAACTTAGCTGACTCCTCAATGGCTGATGGGGCAGAAATAGATGTGGACAAGGAGGCATGTTTCTCCGCTCTGGCAACTGCAGGGGACTGCACACTTGTCTCTGCTTGCATGACAGAGAATGAGGAGGAGTAAGGTTTGCCGTGCAGGATAGCAAGGGCAGATTCACTAAACAGAGGAAATGATGCCCTGCCTAAGGAGTGACCACCACGTCCACCTTTGCCTGTGGACAAATTTGTTGCTGGCCCCCTTACAGTGCCAAGGGAACGTCTGCCTCTCCTTGTTGTCCTCCTAGACATTATTGGGATGGAGGGGGTGGTGCTAATTATAAGAAAATTTAAAAAAGAAGTTGAAATCTGTACGTAGATGCATTTTAATCAATGTAAAGAGATGTTTGGTGCACTTTAATTTGAGTACTCAAGCTACACAAACACACTCCATACACTATAATATGTTGCAATATAATGCGCCAAACGTGCAGTGACGTGCAGAACTATATGATGGTAAACTAGCAGTAACGCATGCAAAACGATATGGCGTTAAACTGGCAGTAGCCCTCAGAAAACAATATGGCGTTAAACTGGCAGTAACACACGCAAAACTATATGGCGTTAAACTGGCAGCAACGCACACAGAAGTAAATGGTGTTAAACTGGCATTACGCACCAAACTATATGGCGTGAAACTGGCAGTAATTCTCACAGAATTATATGGCGTTAAACTGGCAGTAACGCACACAAACTATATGGGGTTAAACTGGCAGTAACGCACACAGAACTATATGGTGTTAAACTGTCAGTAACGTACACAGAACAATGTGGCTTTAAACTGTCAGTAACGCACACAGATCTTTATGGTGTTAAACTGGCAGTAATGCACACAAACCGATATGATGTTAAACTGGCAGTAACGCACACAGAAGTAAATGGTGTTAAACTGGCAGTAACGCACACAAAACGATATGGTGTTAAACTGCCAGTAACGCACGCAAAACTACATGGCATTATACTGGCAGTAACGCACACAAAAGTAAATGGCATTAAACTGGCAGTAACACACAAAATGATATGGCGTTAATCTGACAGTAATGCACACATAACTATATGCATTAAACTATATAAACAAAGAAACGGCGCTGGAATAAACGTGTGCAATATTGAACGAGAAAAAGAAAAACCACAAAAAGTTATTTGGGCAGGATCGCAAGAATCTTTTAAATTTTTCCTGGATGGAATGAGTATTAATCCGTTTGGCATTTCCTTCTCAGAAGTTTTTAGTGACAAGGAGATAAATTTCTTGGATCTGACAATCTTTAAGGAAGGAAATAAATTGTTCACACGCACATTTTTTAAAGATGTAGATAGGAATGGATACATTCCACTTACCAGTTGCCACCATCCCAGGTGGCTAGGCGGAATTCCTAAAAGCCAAATGCTCAGGGTCAGGAGAAATTGTAACAAGAAAGAAGATTACAACTCACAGGCGAACCTGATCCTAGAGCGGTTTCAAGATAAAGGATACAATCTGGAAGATCTCAAGCGGATTAAAGAGGATATTGGAGAAATGAATAGAGATGATTTATTTAGGAAGAAACCTAAAAAGCAACAAGATTTTGGCACAGCTTTTTTAACTGGATATAATCGCCAGTATAAAGAATTTGAGAAAATTATAAAAAAACACTGGCCTCTTTTAATGGAAGACAAAGAGCTAAAATCGGTATTACCCAGTCGGCCTAATTTTATTTACACCAAGCCTCCCACCCTGAGACTGCAATTGGCACATAATGTTGTGAACCCCCCAAAAAAATTGTTCACCTTTTTGGACCAGACAGGTTTTTACAGCTGTGGGAGATGCATGATGTGTAGAACATCAAAATTCAGGAAAAGAAAAATCATGCAGTTTAGCTCTTTTTCTACTGGAAAGTCTTATGAGATCAAAAAGTTTATCACGTGTGGGACCACGCACGTGACATATTTGCTTGCCTGCCCCTGTGGGCTCCAATATGTGGGGAGAACCACTAGACCACTGGGGGTGAGGTTGAGGGAGCATGTTAACAGAATTAGGAAAGGATACAAACACCACAGCCTCTCCAACCATTTCAGAATGTTCCATGATCGAGATCCTAGTGTCTTGACGTTCTGTGGAATTGACAAGGTGGAACAGCACTGGAGAGGTTCTAACCTAAAACGTTCAATTTCCCAGAACGAGACACAATGGATCCATAGACTGCGGACTTTAAGTCCTTTGGGTATCAATATTGATTTGGATTTAAATTGCTTTTTGTCCAACTGGTAGTTTGGTCCCTCCCTATTTCTGGGCATTTCAGTTTTGTTTTGTTTTTTATTTTTTATTTATATTTTTTTATTTATATATCATTTTTTTTTATATTTAGATTTTTATTTTTATATTTTATTTTAATTTTATTTTTCTTATTATATTTTTTACTTTCTTTTTCATTTTAATTTTATTTTCATTTCTATTTATATTTTTATTTCAATTTTATTTTTATATTTTTTTAATTTAATTTTATTTTTATTTTCATTTCATTTTTATTTTATTTTTTATTTTTTATTTTTTAAATTTAATTTTATTTTATTTTAATTTTATTTTATTTTATTTATATATTTTTTTATATTTTTCATATTATTTATTTTTAATTATTTTTTAAGTTAATGTCCGGGAGAGGGATTTCCAAACTTTTGGGACAAATCAATTACTTTAATTTCAATTTTCATTTTAAAATAAGTTTTTAAGGGATAATATATTATACTGCAAGTTCGAATTCCTAATCCTGGGATTATGTTCTTATATATATGTAATTCTAATTACATTTTATATATATATTTTTTAACAATTTTGCTTATTTACGGCATATTGTATATTGTATACACTATGTGTTATTTGTTTTTACTGTACATTGTAATTGTCGGGGTTTACCCCCCCTTTTTTTATCGCCAGCTTATTAAAGGCTTTATGCAAACTCATATGATGATCATGCAGGACAATAAGTGATCTTATCCCCTCTGATCATGTTTTGGCGTTTAGCTCCACCTGTTAAAAGGAGGGGTTTTCTGATCTCCATCTAGCTACACCTGGTAAAAGGAGGGGTTTTCTGCTCTCCATCTAGTATAAATATCACATCCCTTTGGCCGGAAGTGATGTCTTTTGATGACGCCCTGGAGGAGGGGCGAAACGCGTCGACGTAATTTCCGACCAAGGATCTAACCACTGACGCCACTTCCTGTTCCCGTGGAGCGCACGCTAAACCAGCTGCAACCGCGGAAGTATCTGAGAAGTTTGCCTTCCTTTATGCATCCTGTAAGTAGCGCAGAGCGCGCATTTTAAAAATCCTTCTACAACACTTTAAAATTTGCTCTCTTCTATTATCGGTACAATATCTCCAAGAACATCACTGTGCCTTGTGTGCATGCATCGCTCCCTGGATCCTCTCATCCCACTGGCTTGTTTATTCAGTTCAGCTCTGCTTTTGTGCCCACTTGCCGAACCACAGTTTGTCTGCATATCTGCCCTCTGCTTTGCTGCTCTGTCTGTCTGCTAGCCCGGTGAGTCTATTCCAAGAAGGAGCTCATATGTACATTTATTTTGGTTCTTGTTTTTTTTGGGACAATAACTGGACTTACTCACATTATATATTTTTTTTTTTTTTTTTTTTTTATATATTTTCTTACCACATTGATCACTTATTCAATTTTGGTATCTATGAAATAATTTTATGGTTATTATTCAATCATGTCACTTATGTAATAATTTATCACACATATTATTTGATGCTAGTTTATTTTTTATGGGATTGGTTTGTGTCAGACATGTAACCACTTCACACACATTATTGATGTTTGTCAATTTTGTGGGATCATTTATTATTTTGTCACAATTTTTGTTTGCCAGCGCTGTTTTATTGGTTTGAGCATATGCATTAAACTGGCAGTAACGCACGGAAAACTATATGCCAATAAACTGGCAGTAACGCACACAGAACTATATGGCGTTAAACTGGCAGTAACGCACGCAAAACGATATGGCGTTAAACTGGCAGTGACACTAAACTAATATTCTACACTGACAATTGAAGCAAAATAGCACAGTATAGCACACTAACTGATAGCACTGAACAGAGCCCTGTTCTATCTCTCTCCACGCTGAAATCACATTGAAAATGGCTGCCATTGAAAGAATACTTTTATACTGTGGGGCGAGAATGAGCCATGATTGGATAAAGTCATGATGACAGTGTCCAATCATGACTCTGACATTGCTCTGTGCCCTGATTGGCTGAAGCTTTCACTGCTTCAGCCAATCAGGGCTGCACTGTTCAGCACTGCAATGCATTGTGGTCGGTTCGGGAGGTCAAACTACCAGTGTGTTCGGCTGCTTGTCCAACGTCCGAACAGCTAAAGTTCGGCCGAACTTATGCTTAGGTCGAACTGTTCGCCCAGCCCTAATAATGAGCTAATCAAAATGACCAAAGCTGATCACAGTTGAAGGTCAAATGCCTTTGCGTTCTATTGAAAAGGTGATTAGCTACACCTGATTGAAATTCACATGTACTTTTTGGAGGGGGTGATCCTTTTTTTTTTACTTTTTTTATTTATTTTTCTGGCATGTTGGTGTTTTTACTTCTTTGACACTTTCTGGTGAATGGGTAGGGGTACAATGTACTCGATACCCATTCACATGGGGGGGCAGGATCTTGGGGCCCCCTTGTTAAAATGGGGCTTCCAGATTCTGATAAGCCCCCCCCGCTCGCATGCCCCCAATACACCGGGCAAGGGTTGTGGAATGGGTTGTGGGACCCCCAAGCACCCTCCCCATGTTGAGGGCATGTAGCCTGGTATGGTCCAAGAGGGGGGGCGCTGGTCTGGTCTGGTATAGATTTTTAAAAAATGTTGGCGTGAAGTTCCCCTAAATATTCATACCAGACCTGAAGGGCCTGGTAATGGACTATGGGAAACCCACACCATTTTTTCAATGATTTTTTATGTATATTGCTACAGCAATAAATTACACAAGCAATTTTAAATGACTTTTTTCCTTTAGAAATTAAATTTTGCTTCAGTACTGCTATAAACATGGTAAATATGCGCCACTTTACAGGCAGACTAAGGGGGGCCCCTAGGCACAATATTTAAAGGAATATTTCATTTTTTTATTGTTTCACTTTAAGCATTATTAAAATCACTGCTCTTGAAAAAAAGTCAGTTTTAAAAACTTTTTATTGCATTGATACGTGTACCCTGAGCCAGTACCCGGGGACCCTATACACTTTTTTTGGCAATAACTTGCATATAAGCCTTAAAAACTAACACTTTTGATTTTTCACATTCGTGTCCCATAGACTTTAATGGTGTTTGCATGTTCGCTCAAATTTTTTGTCTGTTCGCATGTTCTGGTGCGAACCGAACCAGGGGGTGTTTGGCTCATACCTAGTCAGTAGATGCCAATGTTTGGTTAGTATGTGTTTTACCTGCTTGTGTTGCAATAAGTAAGTGGTGATGATCTTAAGAGTATCATCTTTTTTCTGTTCTCTTTAGAACAGGAGATCCTGAAATGATTGGCTACAGGCTCGTTTGTAGGCTCATTTAAGGGAGGTTTTAGAGTAGCCTCGCTCAAGGAGTCTTGTCCTTAAAATGTTAGCTTCTTTTTGGAACTGGGCATCATCAGAACAATTCCGCCTAGCTCTCAAATACTGGCTCTAGGGTATAGAGGCCAGTAGGGGTTTAGGGTGGAAACTTGAGGCATGAAGTAGCAAATTGCCGGCTATCGGTTTGCGGAAACATTCACTAGAGAGGCGACTATCAGTTTGTTTTTGGATGAGAACATCCAAAAAAGTAATTTCGGTAATAGGGTCGCACCGATACCGATATTAGTATCGTTATCGGTGACAATACCGAGCATTTGCATGAGTACTTGTACTCCAGCAAATGCTCCCGATGCCTAGTCCAATACGTGGACACTCAGGAATGATTGGCGCTCTCGTCGGGCTAAGTTATAATCCTTGAACTCCATGTGTGACTTTCAATAAAGCAGCTAACAGACGCTTCTCCTCCTCTCCCCTCCGTGGCTTTCAGCTGCTTTATTGAAAGCCACACAGGGGGATCAGTGATTATAACTTCCCTCACCACAGCACCAATCTTTCCTGAGTGTCCCCTGTATCCTCCTCTGGCTCCCCTGTGTCCTCCTCTGTGCTCTTGCTTTGGGCTCCTCCGGTCCCCCCTGTCCTCCTCCAGCTCCCCTCTGTGTCCTCCTCTGTGCTTGGTACTTGTACTCGGTCTTAAAAAAGTGGTATCAGTGCAACCCTGATTGGTAGTACTCAATGACAATGTAAATTTTGTTGAAATCATTTGTATTGATCCGTGTAATTAATTCATTAAGAAAAGGTCTGATCCATCCCATAATACAAATATATCATCTATATATCGGTACCATGTTAATACAAAGTGAAAGATTCATCAGATAACAATGTACGTTTCCACTCCTCAGGTACAAGTTGGCAAAGCCCGGGGCACAACACAATCAAGAACTGTACCTGGAGGACGTGGCCACTGTTAAATGAGAACATCGTGTCTAAAGAAAAAATCTAGGGCATGTAGAATGAATTTATTATACTGATATTCATGCTGTCCAGTTTGTGTGAGAACATGGTGTATAGCTGCCATGCCCTTGTCATGAAGAAAAGTACTGTATAGGGCCTTTTTATATAGTAACATGACAGGTGTGTTCAGTAAGATGGATTTCCTGAATAAGTTGCAATAGGTGGATCGTATCACGTACATAGGATGGCAGACATATTACAAATGGCCTGAGGTGGCTATCATATTTAGTTCTTCATGAATCTATGTTTGTAGGCAGATGCGGTTTACTCTCTCCTCTGTAGGTGGTGCTGCGTTGCTGATAGCTGTACAGAGGGAATGGAGGATGAGAGGAACTTTGTTCCTCTGAGCCGCCTTAGGTGTCACCAAGGAAGCAGTGCTCTAATTGGGCACTGCAACACTAGTTGACCTCTGTGGCCATCTTTGGTGAGGACAGTGCTAATAAATTGCACTTCCCCTCTACAGTTGGCATGTATTTGCAAAATGGATAGGCAAGTGACAGGATCCATGTTGGCTAGGGACAGAGCTTCTAGTCCTAGAGAAAGGTTCCTGAGGAGGAGGGATACCTTTGCTGGCTTTGCTAGCTCTGGACTTTTGAGCCAGTGATAAGGATCAGACATTGGTCTGCTCAGTGCAGCTTATACCGAACCCTGCCAAACAGCCACCCCTCTTCAACCAGAAGCTGTTCTGGTAATGTCAACCTCATCAAGGTGACACTATATGCACTGGGACTATTCCGCTGTGCCAATAACATGGCTGAGAGTTTTTGTACCTGCGACGCCTTTGCCAGTGAGATGCTGTTACTAACTTGCTTGAGACTGTTAAGCAAATACCTTGCTGCTGTTCTCCATCTGTTATTTATTACTTCCACTAAACCAAATAGTAACTGTGTCATTCTGTAAATAAAAAAGTTAGATTACATGTTTTCCTCATCCCTGTCTTCCACTTTGCATGGTGTGACATCCCAATCCTTCTTGTGAGATTGCTGGGGAGTGATAGGTACCCTAGATCTTGCAAGAAGACACTCCATTGCAGTGCAGGAACATCTTCTTGCAAGATTTTGGCTGCTCTACATTCCCCAGGATCTTGCTAGGAGGAAAAAGGCATCACCCTTGTCTAGTTAATGTAAGTACATAATCTGCCTTTTTTTCTTTACAGGTCCATTTTTGAACTACTATTAGGCAGTGCCAGAAGCATAACTAGAACTTTCAAGGCACCCCTGGCCACCGACTGGGGCCCTCCCCACTGATCCGGGGCCCTTTAATCCAATTGTGGGACCCTTTATTATGGTCCCGCAGCTAGCCATCTCCCTGCTGTCTTGGGGTCTCCCCACGGTGGTGCAAGTATAACTTTTGCGACCCTGGTAGTTCCATCACTGGTACCATTAGTTTTTTTTTTGTTTGTTTTAGTTTTTTTACCATTTTCCTTTATTTATTAAAAATTTTTTACAATTTTATTTTTTATTATTTACGTCTTTTTTAGGACCCCCATTGGGCGGCTTTGGTGAAATATCTCACTTTTGAGACAGAGAAATGGACAGAGGACAAATTCATCAACCCCTTTCTCTGAAACCTCAGCTGCACAGAATGAACAGGAATAGCTTGTTCAGAGCTTCCTGTTAATTCATAAACCTGGGGCATAGTTTACTATGGCTCAGCTATGAATGAATCAAAAAAAAAAAAAAAACGAGTGAGTGATCGGTATTAATCACTGACTTTATTCATTAAGTCAAGACTCCATTCTGACAGACCACTGCAGCAGCCAGCAGGAGGTGGGAGGGGGAAACCTGGCAGCACTGCGGGGGGTGATGGGGGCCAGGAGAGAGCTCACAGGAGGCCAGGGCAGCCGGACAGCAATAGGGAGGTGGCGGGGGCAGCATGTGGAGGAACCATTGTCCTCCATTTCTCTTCTGCAGCTGCTGAATATATGCAGGAGAGAGAGGAGGAAAAGCGGGAATACATTAGCTACATGGAGGATTGGCTCCTCCCTATGCCACCCCCTCACCTATGCAGGCATACAGGGAGGCCGTGTGGACCCCCTGGGATTCCCATGGAACCGTGTCGCAATGGCAACCCCAACAACCCCTGTAGGTACGCCCCTGGGCAGTGAATTTCACAGGGGAAGGGGCTGAAACTAATAAATGGACTTCATTTTACTGCAATGCTTACTTTAAGTCACGTTGAGTAATCAGGAACTACGTCACTCGAAAATAATAATAGAGATGGATTAATGCTTTAATATAATTTATTTTCAAAAAGGAAAGGAAAACATCAGATCAGACTGTCATATATAGCACAGAAGAAATGGCCAACCACCCCCTCAAAATAATAAGTAGAGAAAGGGAAAGATAAGGAAATAAGAATTATCACTATAGAATAAATGTAAACCACAGAGAAACCAGAGGACGCCAAAATTAGCTCCCCTATTCCTAACCAAGCCAATCAAACTACCAAGCAAATGGGAAAACAATTATGAAATGTTATTTTGTATTTTTAAATGTAATTGCAAACACTATCATGATCCGATGTACATTTAATCATTATATATATTTTTTTTTTTTTCTCTATATGTGCTCCATCAAATTCACATTGTGTCCTTTAGTGATGCCGGCTTCCTTCCAGAACCTGTAGATGTTCTCTTTGTCCCATCTGTTGCTCTTCTACTGAACTGTAATCAAAGAGAAGTCAATGTCAGCAAATATTAAAACCATATTTAAATAATACCTAGACCTTATTCTTTCATACTTTCTCATTGATCTATAACAAAAAATAACAGAAATACATTCTCATGGATTTGTATATCCAGTATCAATGGTGAATACTCTGCCCATACATGCCCATACATCAAACAATGATTATTTGAACATTGTTGACTGCTTGCTTGTTGGTCTTTATTTTGATACGCTGTATTTTATTAACACATTTTTATTTCACTAGAGGTCATGTGAATATCATGTCTAGTTAAAGGGGGACAAAAGAGGGTTTTGGTCAATTGTATTTTAGTTTCTTTGGTATTGTTTTTTTAATTGTAGGAAATCTTTATTTTACATAAAAACATTCAATATACTGTATGCTGTTTCTTATTTTCAGTGTGTGCAGTGCTTGCTTTCTAATAAGAAAGTCTAGCACCAGTTCTGTACTTTATAGTTGTAATTGAAGATGATTCAGCTTTGTGTCTAATCTGAGATCCTGCTATTACATCTGTATTTACACCACAGCAGTGTTACATTTATTTGTGCAAAACGTTTTTTCATTAAGATGGCTGCTTTTGCATTATAAAAATAAATGTGACCTCTATTATCTTCTAATGTGATTTTAGATATAAACAGATAGAACTGAGCTACTCACAGAAGGTGTAAGAGGCTTGGAAGCCCTTTGCCTGGTTAGACTGATCACTGTGGAATACGAGAACCATAGAATTGCCTTTGGAGTAATACACAGGGATGGTGCGATCCCCACAGAATGGACCCCTTTGTGAACCATCCATGAAGAGTGTTAGATAGTCGTACATACAGAAACTGCCAGACTCTACATGGAAGTCACTTATGGTCAGAGCAATCTGAAAAAGAAATAAAATTATGACTAACATGACAGTGGTGTGTTCATGCAACATACAAACAAATCATTTTTATTGCATAAAAGTGAGTGAATATTTTGTTTCTTACAATTCATTGATGTTACAGTCTACCTGAAATAATATTTGACATTAAAGTCATATTAAACCCAACAGCAAACATTTATTATATTGCAGTTTGCCAATTCTTACATGTGATGGCTGCTTTTGTTTTCTTTTTTAGGCTTTCTTCTATGTTCATTTAGTGATCCAGCCAGCAAGTCTGTTGTTTTTCAAAAGCACAAGCTATCCAGCAGAATGTATCAGTTTACATGGATAAGAAAAATCAATCAACACTGGCAGGTGTGCTTAAGATGATCAGCTTTATTTATTCGTGTAAAACCTTAATCCCAAAAGGAATAAAACTGCTGTTACTGATTATATAATGTGAGCTGGAATTTGGATTCAACTTGTTAGTGTATTTAAATATGCTAATACATTTAATGCTCCATTGCCCCAAACTGACAATGCTGCTGATTGCTGTGCCACTTATTCTCATTCATCCAGACTAGCGTCTCACTAATACAAAAGGTGTGTTACTGGTCAGATCATCAGGTGAAAATAGGGAAAAGCTAAAGAAAATGGATGCAGCCACCACATCTAATGATGGCTAATGTGAAAAAAAAAAATAGTTTTAAGAGATTTATGTCGCTTTAGGGATGATACTGCACATAAAAAGGCAGTGCTTATAATTCTTGTTGGAAAAATGAATGTGTAATGGTCACCAATCTACAATTGCCAGATAAGGAAGGAAACATCCAGAGCTGGGAGATCTGCTGTGCTCCTCCTACATTACTGGCTGATTTCTTTGTCATTCACCTGTCTACAATAGACTCAAGAAACCAATCAGCCCCCTCCCTTCTTCTCCACCTGTGCTCCTGTTACTCTCAATCAGGATGGCAGGAATTAGTCCAGTGCTGCAAAGTCAAGTACCGTATTTATCGGCGTATAACACGCACCGGCGTATAACACGCACCCCAAGTTTAGGAGGGTATTTTAAGGAAAAAAAAGTTTTAGGAGGGAAGTTTAGGGAAAAAAAAACTTACATTTAAGCGTCATTTGCAGCTTGCCCAGCGTCATTGCAGCCTTGCCCAGCGTCATTGCAGCCTTGCCCAGCGTCATTGCAGCCTTGCCCAGCGTCATTGCAGCTTGCCCAGCGTCATTGCAGCCATGCCCAGCGTCATTGCAGCCATGCCCAGCGTCATTGCAGCCTTGCCCAGCATCATTGCAGCCTTGCCCAGGGTCATTGCAGCCTTGCCCAGCATCATTGCAGCCTTGCCCAGGGTCATTGCAGCCATGCCCAGCGTCATTGCAGCCTTGCCCAGGGTCATTGCAGCCATGCCTAGTGACATTGTACCTTGCCAGCGTCATTGCAGCCATGCCCAGCGACATTAGAAGTCCGGTCCGGGTTTAAATTTCCCGCCGCCGAGACTCTCTGTCGCGCGTGCCGCCTAAAAAGACCGAGGCGCGGCCGAAAAAGACCGAAGCGGCCCCGGAAAGGGCCGAGCCGACTGTTCAGCTCCGATCGTGGTCCCGCCTCCCTGCTGTTTCTGGAGCGAGTGCAGGGAGGCGGGACTCCGAGCAGAGCCGAACAGTCTGCTCGGTCTATTCCGGCGCGGCTTCGGGTTTTTTCGCCGGCGCTCGCTATTTTTCGGCGGCGCTTGCCATTTTTTTTTTTTTTTTTTTGGGGTATCGGCGTATAACACGCACCCGCGACTTTCCCCCGATTTTTAGCGGGAAAAAGTGCGTGTTATACGCCGATAAATACGGTAAATCTTTATAAACAACTTACAAATGTCACACCACCAGTTTTCAGCCAGCTTCACAAATTGCCACCAACACTTCCTGTCATCACTGGGAAATGATCTAGAATGTCTTGGTGGTAGATAGTCTTAGAGCAATCTACAGTACTTTACATTTGCCAACAGACATGTATTGTAATGCCCTAAACAATACATTCTGTTTCTATTCATTCAGGTAGGCCCTGGTGAATGCTGGTAAATTCAAAGGGGTTGTACATTCAGATTGTAATGTGTCTGTCCAACATTAAATTTTGTTTGTGTGACAATTTTAGAGAATGAGGAAGTCCAATAATTAGGGAGAATTTTGAAGGCATCTTGTTTTACCTTATATCCAACAGGAGCTGTGATGGTGAAGTTACAATTCATGTTTGGACTGTAGTTCTCTGGGTATCCCGGAGATGTAAAGTTGCCTTGAGAGTTAAAGAAGGATCCTCCACACTGAACTGTAAGAATATAGATAAAATCAATATAGTAAAGAGATTTATAATAGTATATGACATGATTTTATGATTATGTATATGTATACTGTATATACATAGTTCATCCTCCCTTTAGGGGTTCCGGGTTAATCTTAGGCTAGGACCCCACTCTCCAACCCTCAATGCAGAGCTCAGACATAGAGATGGCCTACACAGGCACCAAATGCTGCTTCAGGACAGGAATGGGACAGAGTCACATGTTCTGCTTTACCCAGAGGTGTTTCATAGAGCACTAGTGAGAAAACAGGAGTGTCCCTAGAAAATAAATAACTGTAGCGGCGGTTGGTGGGCTACCATACAAACCTATTATTTTGTCCTAAATTGGATAAGTACAGATACTGATAAATCTATCCATCTTGTTCCCTCCACTACACTGCTTGGGTTAAATGCTACTTTAGTCTAGAAGGTTATAAATACATTGAAATACTTACCTTATTTAACCCTCCCACAGGCTTACTCAATTCTGTACTACTGGTCCCTGAAGCTGCTTCTTTTTGACATTCCCTGGCTGTAGACTCTCAGATGTCATCAAATACAACACAGGATCAGCAGTCATGCATTGTACGTGAACATGTTGAGGGCTCGCCCACATACTGGGACATTGGAGAGCACTGGTTGCCAGGGTTAGTTTTTGAACTTTCCCAATCTGCCCTAAGCAAAGCAAGCATTTAACCAATGCAGTGCTGGGGAAAAGGGAGTCTGGTCACTGCACTCCACCCTGGATAATATTGGATGACATTGTCAACTGCATAGAAGTCCATGGGAATTTTACAACCTTTTAGTTTTTCAGTAGGGCAGACAGCAGGGATTTACCACAAGAAAGATTAATCTATATAGCATCAGATCCAAAATAAGCCATAGAGGTAAGTGTTATCACTATTAAAGTTGACTGACATAAACATTGAACAATCTATCCACAACTTTATAGTGTGAGGGCCTGACTGACTGGTAATTCTAATTGTATATACTAAGAAACTTCATGGATTACCTCAGAGGTTGCAAACAGAGTTTAGAGGACATCAAACTGTTGTGCCAATAGTCCCTCCCTGGGAGGGATCTCCTCTGCATCTATGATTCTTCAGTGTCTTTCTCTAAAGACTTTCTTTACTATTAAAATAAATCAGCATACCTGAGCTATATGTAGCTTGGAAGCCGACCCCAGCAACAGCCCCGTCACTGACGAACTGGACCAGCATCTGGCTTGTGGAAGCGATGAGTGGAGGGATGGTTTGACTTCCACACATTTTATCCAGCAACACAGGAGAGTTCTTAGAGGGACCATCATAGATCCTCATGTAGTCTGAGTCACAGTTAGGAGTGGGTTGGATATTAAAGCTACTGAAATTTAATGCAGCCTAAAAAATGACACAAGGAAAATGTATTATCTACAGTAAACCTCAAAATTAATATATTTGTAACTGCAAACTGGGTTAATATGTAATTGCAATATTATGCAATCGATGACTATTTTATTGCTTGTACAGTCCTTCAGGAAAAGGTGATACGCCGTGCAGTCATCTGGGACCTGTCACGTGTCCCAGATGACTGACTGCGCCGAGGGGAAGTGATGTCAGTGCCAGGGAACTGAAGGAGGCAGACTAGCAACAGGCATTTAGAGGTAAAACATTTTTTTTTTCCAATTATTTTTTTATTTATTTATGAATTTTAAGCTACTTTTTTTTTTGGGTGGAAACACCACTTTAAATAAGACACATTTGGGGAAGAACCTTTTAACAGAAGTTTTCCCTTTAACACTATATTGAATTAAGTCATAGAAACCTGTAACTGCGGATATTGAAATACTGTTACTATAGGTAATGTGTTTGTAAGAACAAGAACCCCAAATTAATCCAAGACCCATTTTGTTCCTGCTAAACCCCCATTCCTACAATGACCTCACCATCAGATGTGGGGTAAAAGAAATCTGGCACATCAGAGTTGCCAAAATAGGCTCCCAGCCATGAAGAGGTAATGATAGTCTGATGACTATAAAGTGGGCCATAATGAAGGGAAGTATTATTCCAACATATGGAGCAATTGGTGGTTGAAGTAGAGTATGAGGTTCAGATCATTTCCATCTTAAAATACCTATTCTATACCTCAGTCTCAGCCATAAAATCAAACCACCGCAATGGCTCCACTTCAATGTACAAAAGTGTAATGTTCAGGTAGGGAATATTTGGACCTATTGCGTAACTTTATACTAGTTAAGTCTCTTTTTTAAAATTAATGTAAAATGTAGGTGGTGTACAAAACAATCTTCAGATGGTAGTTCATTTTCACAGCTAGGTTGCTAGGCACTCATTGTCACATTTTGCATGTCTACATTTCTGTCTCCTTACCCGTCCTGATGGAACCCTGATCAACCAAACACAGTCACCATTATTAGGATAAGCAGAGGGATAGTTGGCAGAAGTAAAAGTTCCTGTCATATTGTTAAGCAAAGTCGCACAGACACCTGAGAAGTGAGAAATAGACATATAAATTGAATTTAGTCACTGGGGAAATAGAATGATAATAATATTATTAATACATTGGTGGGAAACAGGGGAGGGGGTATTAACCTTCTATTAGATTAAAACTGCTGGAATTTTGAACTTAAAATCAAGTGAACCTTTAGTTTGACCCCTTTATGTTGAAGATAAAAAATCCTTAATGCCTCAATGCAGTGTTACAACTTTCACATGTGTTAGTGAAACAGTACGGTATCTTTGCAACTACTTTGTGCATCCAGGCGAATTATACTTTGTTTGTTCGGGCCAATTTGAGCCTTAATTTCATGATAAAAATGACATTTCTTGATGTTTTACTTATTTTTTCCAAAAAATTGCCAAATTGTAAACAATATATATATTTTTAAATCTAGCTGTATCTTTCTTATCATTACTATGACCCACCAAAAATAAATAACCCAAAATTAATTTGAGATTCATGGGGATGCCACATATGTGTACATTATTTATTGTGTACACCCATAGTAGGGCCCAGAGACAAAAGTTTTTGCAAAACTGTAAAGATTCACTTAAAATGCAATCATAAAAAAGTATAATTTCTAATGTTTCAAACCCATAAAACTGGAATGTACAGAAACTTACTGCATTGATAAAGTCGGTTAATTTTAGTGACATCCAAGATGCTCAGTCCAATTGTTTGCCCAATAGGCACATTGGGGACAGGCTTAGTGACAATTGTGGGTTTGTTTGAAGTGTTGGTGAATGCATAGCTGGAAAATGTTGAATGGAAATAAGATCGACATATTACCATTAAAATATTTTATAATTTATCGGTAATTCACCAGCCAAAACAAAAGTCATGACTTACGCATCATAATGCATCACTGAACCATAATCATATGGACTGCCCAGGTTATTAGTGTCCGCTTTAGCAAAATTACCCAAGTATCCTGTAACAAGACAAAAGCCGTGGTTATGTCTCTTTTTTGAAAACATGGCTAAATTCGCTTTGTGTAAATGTCTGCAGTACCTTGAGAGATATACTGGAAATTGATGTCAACATAATTGTCACGATCACTTCTCGTGTGCTCATGGTAGAAGCCCAGGGCATGTTCTAGTTCATGTTGTATAATTCCCCTGTAGATGCAGCCACCACCCAATGAAACTGTCTGGCTTCCACCAGTTCTTCCAATATATGAGTAACAGCTAGAAATTGTAAATATAGAGTTCAAAAGAGTTATGCTTTGATACCATTTGGGAGCCTAAAACAATAGTTTTAATAGAAACAATGAAAAAAAGCTAACACCGCGCTAAACCCTAAAAATAATAAGTGTATGTCATACAGACAAAAATTAAAAAATAAAAAAAATTGAAATAAAGCAGCAGCTAAAAAAATGTGAGATATGCACATTACATGAACAAATAAAACAATAAGACAAAAAGCCGCGCTATATGAATTGATATGACTTAAGTGAACATAAGTGACTGTAAAATCACAAAAAATACCAAATGGCCATAACAAAATACCATAAACGACAAAATACCCTATGTGTATAACTATGCGTGACACATAAAGTGTTGAACCATATTGGTACAATAAATCATAAAATCCTTGTGCAATAAAAGTCCAAAATTTGTAACAACAGTGAGTGTCCAAAGAAATGAAAATTATATATCAGTGTGATGTCCAGCTAGTGCCACCAAACTTGAAATAGATTCCACCAATACGTGTGATCCACCACCACTCTACCATTAAGCTTACCGGAGGCAAGCTTAAACCAAGCCTGTATGAAGATGATACTGGATGTACCCTGGACCGTAGGACCTCACCACATGATCCGGACTTCACCAGGTATGGATGGCCTTGAGATGAAACTTGGGACAAAATTTCCTATCGGACCAGGTCTGTGTATGGGACTCCTCCAGGAATGCAGACCCAAAGCCCAACAGCATCGGCATGAAATCATAAAAGAAGAAGGGATGCTCCCATAGTGTAAAACTGATGGTTTATTAAAAGAAAAAACAAAATATCTACTTACACAAATATGTGTGCATAAGACAGAGAATCGAATAAAAAACGCCGGCCGGCTTGCAAGACACCCGCTCACAACGCGGAACGCGATGACGTCACGCCGGCCGGCTTGCAAGGCTGACGCACTGACGTCATCGCGTTCCGCGTTGTGAGCGGGTGTTTCTTGCAAGCCGGCCGGCGTTTTTTATTCGATTCTCTGTCTGATGCACATATACGTGTGTAAGTAGATATTTTATCTTTTCTTTTAATAAACCATCAGTTTTACACTATGGGAGCATCCCTTCTTCTTTTATGATTTCATGCCGATGCTGTTGGGCTTTGGGTCTGCATTCCTGGAGGAGTCCCATACACAGACCTGGTCCGATAGGAAATTTTGTCCCAAGTTTCATCTCGAGGCCATCCATACCTGGTGAAGTCCGGATCATGTGGTGAGGTCCTACGGTCCAGGGTACATCCAGTATCATCTTCATACAGGCTTGGTTTAAGCTTGCCTCCGGTAAGCTTAATGGTAGAGTGGTGGTGGATCACACGTATTGGTGGAATCTATTTCAAGTTTGGTGGCACTAGCTGGACATCACACTGATATATAATTTCCATTTTCTTTGGACACTCATTGTTGTTATAAATTTTGGACTTTTATTGCCTAAGGACTTATGGTTCATTGTATCAATATGGTTTAACACTTTATGTGTCACGTATAGTTATACACATAGGGTATTTTGTCGTTTATGGTATTTTGTTATGGCCATTTGGTATTTTTTGTGATTTTACAGTCACTTATGTTCACTTAAGTCACATCAATTCATATAGCGCGGCTTTTTGGGTTACTACAAAAAACAAATAGAAACGAATACTTCAATGCAAGAGAAAAAAAGAGGGAACTCACTGTAGCTGGATGCTATGATGTAGGGAACAGGAACAGTACCATTAGAACTTTTAGGCCAAAGGCAAGAAGGACAGTTCACGGCGCTGCGGTCATTCTGTACCAGCATATCGCCTCCATACATGGATGTTTTGCTATCTGAAAATACAGAAAACGGTTATAGATAATACACTGAAATTAATTGGATTTAAGCTGCCCATACACTGTGAACTGGCTGAAGTTTGCTATGTGGGCGGCTCTGTCAGTCCTCTCTCACCTGACATCCTTTGATTGAAAAATGGACGGATCCAAACAAAATGTATCTAATAAGATGCAGTACAGTACAGTGTAGGTGTATACAACAGAATAGAATAGGCACAGTGGGAATCTGTGCATCTAGAGAAACCTGTTAGATATTTTCATGCAGTCCAAAGGCCCAGCTTTACTCAGTTCCGTGACACAGCACAGCCCTGTTTGGCAGGGGAGGAGACCGGATTTTGCTCTGCTGCAGTGAAGTTGGCCTCTTGAATCTTCCCATGCAGGACACAGCAGAGAGCGAGCCCCCGCATAGAGCCTTCCCACTATGGAGGGCAGAACTTAGAAATGCCCGGGAAGATGTTAACTTAGCTTAACCCCTTCCCACCGGGGAACCAAAAGAAACCATCTAGCTAATTTGTAAGCACCTGATTACACATTGCACTGTTTGGCAGGGGAGGAGACCTGATTTTGCTCTGCTGCATAATCTCATGTGTCTATCACTCTGCTCTCTCCTTCTATTACAATGGAGCATACACTACAGTACAGCTAACATTCTCATTGTGCTACTTCTCCAACCTCTAGTTTGAGCTCTACAATAAAGGTACTTATATCACTTGCATTTAAAAGAGTACAATTAAGATGTAGTAAGGAATACAGAGCTGCATTAATTTCATGATTTTTTTTTTTTTTTGGAGTTCAGCTTTAATTGTAGATTTAGAACTAGAAATTGCAACAGAAGAATACACAGTTTTACTAAAGATATTGATGCTGATTTTCTACTAAATTCCAATGCAAAGTGCAATTTCCAAAGTTTGCAAAGTGAACAGTCTATTTGCCTTTAATTAATCAACCTCTTTATCTCACAAATTTCACTGTAATGGTAGAAGTGAATAGGAATAACCCATCAGTCTTTTTAGAAATGGAATAGTGATTTTAAAGACTCATTCAGCAATAACGAAGATCTTGTAATCTAAGACAAAAGTGCCATATTTCTCCTCCCACACTATTGGCTAGTCCATCAGTGCATGATTTAAAGGATCCTGAAACTCATAACTTTATTGAGTATAATTGGTTATTGTCTATTCACCTGGATTTAGAACCTTCATAATGCAGTAAAGATTCCTGTGGTTTAGAATAATTACCTTTATTAGCTTTCAAAATCTTGCTGAAGATCCCTTGTGGCAATTCGGAGTCTTCACTCTTTGGGGCTATGTATACAAAATACACATTAGGCACATCTAGTGAAATAATCGCAACCAAAAAATTTAAGTGATTTAAGATTCTGTAAATATAGAACCCATTTTATGAATTGAAATATCAATTAATGAAATGAAAAAATAGGATAGCTCTACAAAGCTATCCCTGATCTGTGAAACTTCTGGTTGGGAAAGTCTTTGCCTGAATCACCATAATTATCATAAACACTGTCACCTAAGCAAAGGTTGCCAGCGTCTAAAAAACATGCAGATGATTATATGTGCACTTAACATATTTTAGGAATGTCATTAAATGTAAAAAATCTCCCTTGTGTAAACAGCCGAAAGCTCGAAACTGCTGCTTGGACGTAATAGCCCCAGCAGACTTAAATGACACTTTATAGTATTCCTCTTCACTCTTCCCCCAGCAGCTAAATCAAAGTTTATGTGGGGAGGTGAGGGGAGGGACAGAGATGTTGGGCCAGCACAGACAGTAATTGGACACTCCCAGGAGAGGGGAGGGCTAAGAGAAAAAAATGAGGGAGGGGCTGTGCCAGGGAAGTGACTCTCAGAGTAGTCCAAATTTCTTTGCAAATTCAAAGCCACATTGCAGGTAAATAATAAATAATTTATCGAAAGGAAACTACTGCAAGCAAGCATTTAAAATAATACATTTTTCTAAGGGTTTTATCTAAATTTAAATTGGTGAAAGGGTCTCTTTAATGTTTACCATAAGAGCTATAAAAATGTGGAATGGTCTTTCCTAGAGGCTGGTTCTAGATGGAGAAGGAACATTATTTTTATAGATTATCTGGCCAGGCTGATTAGGGCCAATGGAGCAGTGCAAACAATTTTTGATTTAGGAATTAGGATTTAGGACTAGGAATGTTATAAAAAGGGACTAATGAACTGGGGAAAAAGCAGAACAAACAAAACAGCTGAGAGAGAACAGAATGAAAGCAAAAATGATTCCTTAAATAAGAATGTTAAAAAGCTTACCATCTTTGTTCCCTCCAAGTAGATGGTACTGAAAAGTAAATGTTTTGTATTAATATCCTTTTTCAAATGGAACACAATAATAAGAGATAACAGGTCTTGACCACAACTCATCCCCATCCGGCATAGTCCTCCTCAGTCCTACTGGAAAGCTCTCAAAACTGAGGTAAAATCCTTTCTTAGACAGATGTTACCACAACAGTCATCATTGGAAGATTTTACTGTTTTCCCTGTTCTGTTCCCTGTTCTGTTTGTCCTAATGGCAATGGCCTGTACAAAAGTCAAATCTCCCTACAGGGGACCCAGGCAGTAATAAGGAAGTGTTAAAATCTAACAGGATTCCTAACCCCCCACCACTTTATCCAAAACTAAGGGGATAACTATTTTGGCTAGATTTACACTTCTACTAGCTAATATTGTCAGTAACTTATTGGATGTTATACTTTCCTAAATATAGTTGTCACCTGTCCCCTGTACTGTTCATGTCAGCTCATCATCTCACCTGTATTTGTGCAGATAGAGGTAGACTGGTCACCAGCCCCGTAATACAGACCAGAAGCAGGAGGAAGACTTTTTGATTCATCTTGTTTAGAATTCTCCTTCACTGTAATGTGAAATATCTTCTCTCTGAAGCTTGGTGTGACACTCATCTTCTGGATCACCTTTTATACAGGTACCAGAGAAGATCTGACCAATCATGAATCAGAAAACCAAATTTCAAGAATGACCTAAGTGTATGGGAATTAGAAATGTATAATTATTTCATGTGTGACACTATGGTGATTATTCTCTTATAATTGTCTTGGTGTTCTGCTGTATTACTTGTAATTGATTGTCATGGTCTCCTGAAAATTGTCTTTAATGACATAAAAAAAGTCTTGTGTAAGTAATATCATAATCAACAGATTTTTTTCAGCTAAAATAAAAAGTCTTGTGTAAGTAATATCATAATCAACAGATTTTTTCAGCTAAAATCTAAATAAATCGGGACTGGCAATGTCATTTTACATTTATTTTTGTATTCAAGGTTATACCCATTCTATGAGATAATTCAATCACTACAGCAATGATGTTTTGAAAACCCATAGTAAACTAACAGATCATTTCTCTTTTAATCTGAAATTTGATCCTATTAAATTAAAATCTGTTTCCTTAAAGTGATATTAAAGTCTCATTAAAAAAAAAAAAAAAAACATTATACTTACCTGCTCTGTGCAGTGGTTTTGCACAGAGGAGCCCAAATCATCCTCTTCTTGGGTCCACAGCTGGTGTTCCTGGCCCCTCCCTCCTGCCGAGTGCCCCCACAGCAAGTGGCTTTTTATGGGGGCATCCGAGGTAAGCTGCTGCTCTGTGTTTGCATTCAGACACAGAGCTGTGGTTTGGCCCCTCCTCCTCCCTCTATGACTATTGGCCATGCTGCTGCCTTCTTGGGGAACTCAAACTGCAAAAAAAACAAAGGTAGAGAAGAGACCCAAACAGCCTCATATTGTAGTAATATTTTTTCAGTAAGGCAATCTTAAAACCAAGAAATATTGCATCAAATCAAGAAGGAGAATGGGTATATAGTCGAGCAGTGAAAGTCCCAGAACCAGTGGATCCAATCAGGCAGCTCCTGTTGCCGCTAATGAACCAGAAACCCCCATGTCAGGGGAGACACTGATATTACTGGCTGGAAATTGTGCCTCTACACATGATCACCCTTTGGTTTATGATAACATATTTTCTTGTTTGATTATGAGTTTTCTGTTCCAATTGTTCCAGATGTGCTGCTATTGGATGCTCGACATTTCATTTTACTTGTGTAGATACGGTACATTAATTAAATTCTATATCTTTCTATATTTTTTTTATTTATGTATTAGATTTTTTTATTTTTATCCACATTTAAATCAGGAAAATGTTTATTGTAGTAAACAGTAGATGCATTTTCATCCGAATTTCAGGTATTTTAAAAGTGCAGAATCCGAAAAACAAAAGATCGGACATAAACAAATGCTTTATTTTAGTTTTCATTGCAACGTCCGTTATAGATAGGAGATTCGACATGACGCTGACAATAACAATCTGTGTCTATCGAACCTGTGGTCGAATGTGCCTAACCTTAACTCTATTAGTCCAAGATTATTCTACATAGAGAGAAAAGATTTGACATAGAGAGAAAAGATTTGACATAGAGAGAAAAGATTTGACATAGAGAGAAAAGATCGCTGTTGAAATTGGGTGGGGGAAGTGAAATAAAAATAATGATGATGATGAATGTCATTGGCTGATTGTAACCAAAGAGGAGCAGTAAAATAGCCAGAACCAAGTACACACGTACAGCCAACTTACTTTCATTTACGATTGCTAGCAAAGAGAGACACACACACTGAATCATTTCAGAAGACAGTCAATCTTAGCTGGTCCGTTTGTCAGAGAACCTGAATTATTTAGCAATTAAGCATAAGCACAGTAGCAGAACAACAGTGAAGCAAGCTACAGTTCGACTTAACTTTTTCATAATAATCTGCTGCTATTGTGTTAGTGTTGTGAACTTGATAGTGATACTAGTGTTGCTAGTGTTGTGATAGATTCTATATTATAGATTGAGATTCTATATAGATTCTATATACTCTATCCTGTTACCTGTCTGATCAGTGATCACTATCACCAGTCCATTTTCTGTTTGAACTATATACATTCAGCATGAACGACAAAGATTCGACAAAGCAGCGAAAAACATACAAACGTTTAATCTTTGGCTTATGGTGTCTGTTGAAAGTTCTAAGAAGTTTCGACGGAGCAGCTAAACTATACGGCATCGTACAGTTTAGCTGCACCGTCGAATCTTCTTTGAACATTCGACAGACACCATAAGCCTTCAATGACAGATTCGACCTTAATTCATTTAGATTTTTGGACTAATGCATTTTTTAACGAAAAATGAATGAAATAAAAACACATTTCCGGAGTAACTAAATAAATTTATTTTTCGGACGAAAACGAAATTCCGAAACAAAATATTTCAGTGTGCACATGTCTAGTAAACAGGCAACATACACAGTCTAAAACAAGACAATACAATAAAGCTTACATCCACATAAATATCCAAAGGCAGTAATTACAGAAACATTGACACAGACAGATGCCCGTGCCCATATACTCATATCAAACACAATGCTGGTATTTTGCATCCTTGACTCCACCCCACCCAAGTGCAATAAGGGTGCATATAATTATCCTAATTTAAATTAACAACAGAACCCTATGGTCTATTTGGACACAGGAACAACCTCTGATAAACAAGTTCCCGTGGGCTGAAACCAGGGGCATCTCCCCACAGTCCCCACACTTTTTCTAGCTTACCGGGGCAACTTCGTCATGTAAACATATGGTGTTCTAAACCATACTTAACAATAACCGCCTTCCTCTATCCAATCGATAGCCTTATATGTCCATCTCTTTACTTTTTTGTTTTTCATTCTTTGTTTCTATGTTTTTATTTAACTCTCATTTTAATTTCTACTCCTAATTCAATATTTAGTTATTCTATCCCATATATTATGATTGCTCCTTGCATACCTATGTTGTACACAAATACCTTTGTTATCTCATGATCTTTGGATTTTACTCCTTTTTCTGTTTTCTTAGTACACTTTTGTTTTGTATTACGAAAATCTTTTCAATAAAAACATTTAAAAAAAAATTGTGATCTAGAAGCAGAGCATTACCCACAGTGGACTCCCAGGCCTTGTGTGTAGTTAGATCAGGGGACTTCCACAGTATTAGAATGATTGTGCAGGCGTGGAAAAGGGCCTTCCCCACTGCTATCCTAGGGTGTTCATCCTCAACGACTTCCTCTAAAACATTTAAGAGACAGCATTTGGGGTCCAATGGGATGTTTACCTTAAATAACATTTTAAATGTATCTACAACCTGCCCCCAATAATGCTGAAGTTTGGGGCAACGCCATAATAGATGGATTAAGTCCCTGTGGTCCCTGCATCTATGGCAATATGGCTCTGTTTTGTATCCCATCTTATAAAGCTTCAGGGGAGTGCCGTGGGATCATAGGAGAATGTAGAGTTGAGTGAGTTTCTGAGCCACGTTTAGAGAGCAGGTTACCACAGCCTGATACGCCTCTTCCCATTGATCACCCAACATCGGACCTAGGTCTCTCTCCCAAAGTGAAGTCGCTTTGCTAGGATGGCCTTTGTGGAACTCAGACAACAAAATGATATAACATTGTGAAATAAGACCTTTAGAGCTTTCAGACATTTTGATCAAGCGTAAAATAGGTAGATAATACATAGATAAGGTTGATCCATCACAATTCCATCAATTTTTTTTTTGGTTTCATCTATTAAGCTATTTCCTAACTCAAATTTAGTATGCCATTCATTTTTCATATGCCGCATAGATCACACAACGATTGGCAGCATGGCAGCATCAAATAGGATGATTAAGGGTTAATACCCACACTGTTGGACAGGTATTTACATCCTGGAGGTTGCTGCTAGTTTGTCTGAGGAAGGACAGAAGTTGCTCTCCGAAATGCGTCTCCCATGATTCTATGCAATTGTTCACAAGAAGCAAGAGACTTGCACTGCGATTCTTTTTAGAAGCATCCTTTCCAGCCAGCACTATCAGCGTCTCCTCTGCAGTGGTTTTTGCCAGTTGCCAGGTGAAGTCGGCTTTTTGAATCCACTGGTTATGGGACTTTCTCTACTCAGTTATATACCCATTCTCCTTCTTGAGTTGTAAGTGCAATATTTACTGGTTTAAAGATTGCTTTACTGATTAAAGTATACCAAATTACCAAAAGTATTGGGATGCCTGCCTTTACACATGCATGAACTTTAATGGCATCCCAGTCTTGGTCCGTAGAGTTCAATATTGATTTGGCCCACCCTTTGCAGCTATAATAGCTTCAACTCTGCTGGGAAGGCTGTCCACGAGGTTTAGGAGTGCGTCTATGGGAATGTTTGACCATTCTTCCAGAAGTGCATTTGTGAGGTCAGGCACTGTTGTGGACCAGAAGGACTGGCTCGCATTCTTCGCTCTAATTCATCTTAAAGGTGTTCTATCAGGTTGAGGCCAGTCAAGTTGCTCCAACCCAGACTCACTCATCCATGTCTTTATGGACCTTGCTTAGTGCACTGGTGCGCAGTCATGTTGGAACAGGAAGGGGCCATCCCCAAACTGTTCCCACAAAGTTGGGAGCATGACATTTTCCAAAATGTCTTGGTATGCTGACGCCTTAAGATTTCCCTTCACTGGAACAAAGGGGGCAAGTCCAACCGCTGAAAAACAAACCCCACACCACTATCTCTCCTACACCAAATGATTTGTACCAATGCACAAAGCAAGGTCCATAAAGACATGGATGAGTGAGTTTAGGGTGAAGGAACTTGACTGGCCTGTACAGAGTCCTGACCTCAACCCGATTGAACACATTTTTGGGGTGAATTAAAGCGGAGACTGCAAGCCAGACCTTCACTCCTACATCAGTGCCCGACCTCACAAATGCACTTCTGGAACAATGCTCAAACATTCCCATAGGCACACTTCTAGACCTTGTGGACAGCCTTCCCAGAAGAGTTGAAGCTGCTGTAGCTGCAAAGGGAGGGCCAACTCAATATTGAACCCTACGGACTAAGACTGGGATGCCATAAAAGTTCATGTGCATGTTAAGGCAGGTGTTCCAATACTTTTGGTAATATAGTGTATTACTACATTATGAGGCTGCTTGGCACCCCTCTATCCCTTTGTTTTTTTACTGAAAATGATGCCACTTGTTTATTTCAGGAGCAGCACTTGAGGCCCCCTATATTCATTTGAATAACTCTCATAAAAAAGGGTATTTATTTATAGAATATTTTAATATCACCATGACAGTGCTATGGACTGTCATAGAGAAGAAAACTGGATTTTTGTACTTATCTGTAAAATCCATTTCTTTGAGTTTATCACGGGACACAGAGCAGCCATATTAATATTTACTCATAAGGGTTAGGATCCACCATAAGGGTTAGGCCAGTGTCCAATCAATAGGTGATTGGACACTGGCAATAAAGACAAACCACACACCTCAACATTTTTTTTACAGGTATGTACAAAAATACAGTTTTCCCTATCGTACATCACAGGATGTTCACCGTCCATGTGACAGTGACAACTCAGAATCCACCTGGTCCATTCTTACAGTGCCAGATGGAGAGGAAAGAAAGCAGCGATGATTTAAAATCTCTGGAACGGTGGCTCAGCTTGCGGGAGCCCTGACAGCTCAGGATTGTGGGAGGTAAGTACATCTGGGACTGGGGGGTGGGGATTGCATCCGTTGTTAGGTAATCTTTTCATGTTTTCTGGAAAGATAAATTATCCCTTTTAAGATTTACATATAATTCTATTCTTTATCTCCCATGTCTAAAATGTCTTTTTTTTTGCCTTGAAGCTTGGAGATGTAATCCATAGCCTTTCATGAAAAACAGGCCATTATGAGTTCAGCTGTAAAAAATCAATTGTACTGCATATAAAATACAACTGGATATTTACTTAGAAGTGTGACATAATTAAATGAGAAAGTCACAAAGTCAAAAATTTTAAAAAAGTAGATTAACTCAGTTACGTACAACCTTAACATAATAATGGCCATGTGACCACATGTAACATGATTACATACCTGTAATAGCTGTGAGCTAAAGTAAACCTTTGAATTATTCATTCATGCCAAAGAAACAGGTTGATTTATTTGGCCCACCCACTCTCACCATATGGTGCCCTTCTTCAGGAAAAACACAGAGGTAGATATCTATAATGTAAATTATATCTGAAATACAATTACCTACTTTAATCCATTTCCATATATACAGTGGGTATAAAAAAGAATTACCCCCTTTAAAATAATCCCATTTGGTTGCTTTGCAGCCTGAAATGAAGACAGACACAGTTTTTTGTTTTACCCTGCTGTATTTTCTATTTACTTGTTTTATCCAGCTGTATTTAAAAAGCTGTATTTTGCTTTAATTTCAGCTTTTAGTCCGTTGGGATATGTCTCTACTAACTTTGCCCACTCTTCTTTGCAGAACTGCTCAAGTTAAATTTGATGGTGACATTTTGTGGACTATAGTTTTCAAGTCATTCCACAAATTTTCAATATCTGGGCAATGTTAAGTCTCGGCTCTGACTAGGCCATGCAAGGACATTCGCCTCTTTCTCCTTCAACCACTGTATGGTCATTTTGCTGTGTGCTTTGAGTCATTTTCATGTTGGAAGGTAAACCTTCTTGCAATTGACAACTTTCTTGCAGAGGACAGCAGATTTTCCGCAAGAATTTGATGGTATTTTGTCCCATCCATTTTTCTTTCTATCCTGACAAGTGCTCCAGAGAAACACCCCCATAACAGGATATTACCACCTTCATACTTTAATGTAGGAATTGTGTTATTTGAATGGTGAGCTGTATTGGATTTATGTCAAACATATCGTTTGGTGTTGAGGCCAAATAATTAAATTTTAGTCTCATCTGATTATAACACCTTTTTCAATGTTGCCTCAGAATCTTAAAGGTGCGTTTTGACAAAGCTCAGTGGTGGCTTCATAAGGCCTTTCTTGAGGACTGGCTTTTTTTTTGCAACCCTCCCATACAAGCCCCATTTGAGAGAATTTGTGATATTGTTGTCACATGCACACAATTGCCAAACTTTGTTATAAATTCCTGCAACAGCTTGCTGTAGGCATCTTGGTAGCCTCTCTGACTAGGTTCCTCCTGGCTCATTCATCCAGTTTGGAGTGATGTCCTGATCCAGGGAGGGTCTGTGTTGTACCAAATACCTTTCACTTCTTAATAATAGACATAACTGTGTTTCTAGGCATTGATAAAGCCTTTGATTTTTTTTGTATCCATCTCCTGACTTGAAGGCTTATATGCAAGTAATTGGGCATGCAATGGTTATAGGGGTCTGGGTCCTGTCCTGGGGGACATGTATCAATAAAAATAATGCTTGTAAAAAACTTAATTTTTAAATGAGCAGTGATTTTTTTGATTTTTTAAAGTAAAAGCATAAAAATAAAAATAAATACTTTCAATATAGTGCCTGGGGGGTCCCCTTAGTCTACGTGTAAAGTTGTAGATCTGTACCATGTCTAGAATCTGCTGCAGTAATAATTGCATTTATAAAGCCAAAAAATATGACATTTTCCCTGCAAGCTCCCTTTATTTTGCTCAGCAACAGCTGAGGAGCCAGTGTGAATGATGAGGCCACAATGTAGTACACTGGGAACAAGATTAGAGATTTTTTAGATACATTCTGGTGTCACTTTGGGTGTTGGTGGCGCCTTCCCACTGTAACTCTGTAGAGGTAATCTTGATGAAAGCAAGAATTGACCTTGATGTAAAAAATTGCAATGATATGCACCTGTCAAACAGGTGCAGAAAAATTGGTCTTTGAGTGTTAATTGTGCCCATGAAACCTATACCAAAAATATTCTTCCAGATGAAATGATTGAACACCCTCAAAGCTAGGCAGCCTCGAAGTCCGGCAGAGATTCCACATCCCAAAAAGACTTAAATAGTGACATCGGCATCATAGCTGGTAATCCAGGACTGATCAATTTTTATAAAAGTCAAACGGTCTACGAGTCTGTGGACAAACGCATTCTATGATCAGTAACAAAACCTCGTGCAGCACTGAATGCCTGTTCTGAAAGCACACTGGATGCAGGGTAGCCCAACAACTCAATAGCATACTGGGCAAGTTCTAGCCAGTGGTCTATTCTCATGACCCAGTAAGTCAGTGGGTCGTCAGCTGGAAAGCTCTCCATCTCTGTTTTGGCCCCAAGGTAATCAACACCACGTGATGCTGATGGGATGTGGAAGTTGACAGCCCTGGAGGTGGCGGAGGTGGCGGAGGAGGAGGAGAAGGGGGTAGAGCTTACAGGTCTGGCATCATCACCACCAGCTGTATGGAGACGTGTGGGCACAACATGCTGCAGTACCGAGCCCTGTCCTGCATCCTTTCAAGTGGCAAGCAGCGTTACCCAGTGTGCTATGAACGAAATATATCATCCCTGCCCATGCTTGCTTGACCACATGTCAGCAGTAAGGTGGATTTTACATCTAACTTCCTTGCCCAATGATGCCAGAACATTCCTTTCCACGTGATGGTAGAGAGATGGAACGGCCTTACGTGAGAAGTAGTAGCGACTAGGAACTTGCCATTGTGGTACAGCACATTGTGCGAATTCACAGAAGGGGTCAGAATCCACCAGGCTGAAAGGTAGAAGCTGGAGAGCCAACAGCTTTGACAAGCTTGTAGTTAGACGCTGGGCATGTGGGTGGCAGGGACTGTATTTTTTTTTCTGCTGCACCAGATGAGGCAGAGAAATTTGTTGGCTACAGTCTAAAGCTGGTGATGTGCTGCTGGCAGATGTGCTGCTAGGACCTGGGACACCATGTGCTATACCATCATCCTTGTCAGTGGAGGCTGCTGAGAGGTAATGACTCAGTATAGCAGGGGAAGACTGAAGTTGGTAAGGAGGAGGAGGAGGGACAGATTTATGCCCCTTTTGTGTGGCTTTTAGATGCTCTTGCCAAAGGGGTGAGTGGTGGGACGTTAAATGCCTAGGCATATGGTACCCAAATGGTTGGTGTTTTTGCACGTTTGATGTGCCTGAGACACAGTTTGCAGATAGAAACAGTGCGATCTGCTGCAGATGTGCTGAAAAAGTCCCAGACAGCTGAGATTTGAGAAGTGGGACAGGAGTAGGGATGGGCTTTATGTTCGGGTCGAACATGAGTTTGACGTTCGCCGAATAGTGAACAATTTGGGGTGTTCGCGGCAAATTCGAAAGCCGCGGAACACCTTTAAAAGTCTATGGGAGAAATCAAAAGTGCTAATTTTAAAGGTTAATATGCAAATTATTGTCATAAAAAAGTGTTTGGGGACCTGGGTCCTGCCCCAGGGGACATGTATCAATGCAAATAAAACGGCCGTTTTTTGGGGAGCAGTGATTTTAATAATGCTTAAAGCGGTGGGCCAGCTGAAATTTTTTTTTTTTAAAGTCGGCAGCTACAAACACTATAGCTGCTGACTTGTGATAAGCACACTTACCTGTCCAGGGTGCCCGCGATGTCGTCCCTTGGCTCTCGCGTCCCGGCGCCGCCATTCCAACTAAGAGAAACAGGCAGTGGAGCCTTGCGGCTTCAATGCCCATTTCCTACCACGCATGCGCGAGTCGTGCAGTGCTTTGTGAATGTCTGGCTGTGATCTGGGACACACTCAGTTCCCAGAACACAGCGCGCCCCATTCTTCAGAAGACAACGTGAGGAGGAGAAGACTGAAGATCGTGTTGTCAGAGGGGGGCAGGGTCACCCGTTTACGTAAATGAGAAGACAGGGGGGAGGCGGGATCTGGGGGTCCCCTTGTTGTGTCCGATAAGCCCCCGCTCGCAGACCCCCACAACCACCGGGCAAGGGTTGTGGGGATGAGGCCCTTCTCCCCATCAACATGGGGACAAGGTGCTTTGGGGGGCTACCCCAAAGCACCCTCCCAATGTTGAGGGACTGTGGCCTGGTACGGTTCAGGAAGGGGATGCTCTCTCGCCCCCTCTTTTCCTGCAGCCTGCAAGGTTGCGTGCTCGGATAAGGATCTGGTATGGATTTTTGGGGGGACCCCACGCCATTTTTTTTATCATTTTGGCACAGGGTTCCTCTTAAATTCCCTACCAGACCTGAAGGGTCTGGTATGGATTTTGAGGGGGACCCCCACACATTTTTTTTTTTTTTTTGGTTCGGGGTTTTCCTGTGGGGAAATCTCATGCCATTTTTATCAATGAACTTTTATATGTATTGCCGGACCGACAATTCATTATAGCCTGCACTATAGCTAGCGCTAGTACTTTTAAATAACTTTTTTTACTAATTTTGCACTCGGACTGTTCTAAACACGGGAAACTTGTGCCACATTTTTAAAACTTTTTTTGCATTGATACATGTCGTCTGGGACATGACCCAGGTCCCCAAACACTTTTTAAGACAATACCATGCATATTAGCCTCTAAAATTAGCACTTTTGATTTTTCATGTTCGTGTCCCATAGACTTTAACGGTGTTCGCGTGTTCAAACTAATTTTTTGCCTGTTCGCATGTTCTGGTGCGAACCGAACGGGGGGTGTTCGGCCCATCCCTAGCCGGGAGATAACAGCTGCAGAATGTGATGGAATAAGGTGGCTGCTCTCTACTCTTTCTTGATGTCAGCCTCCTTGGGGTTGTGCCGCCTCACCTTCAGTTTCCTCCTCTGCTCTATCTGGCACTCAAGTCACATCAGTGACCTCATCATCATCATCTCCAACTCCATCTCCTCCATCTTCATCATTACCATGGGAGACAACTTGGCAATACGCTGCGGCTTTGGGAACATGAATGCCAATTTGTCTACCAGTGTTCCTCCCTCTCTCTAGGCTCATGTTCCTGTCATCCTCAACCTCAGAACTAATATCTAAATCCAGTAATGGCTGGGCATCATCAAGGAACAAGTGGCTGATGCTGTGGTCAAATAACTCAGCTGACTCCTCAATGGCTGATGGGGCTATGGCAGAAATAGATGTGGACAAGGAGGCATGTTTCTCCGCTCTGGCAACTGCAGGGGACTGCACACTTGTCTCTGCTTGCGTGACAGAGAATGAGGAGGAGTAAGGTTTGCCGTGCAGGATAGCAAGGGCAGATTCACTAAACAGAGGAAATGATGCCCTGCCTAAGGAGTGACCACCACGTCCACCTTTGCCTGTGGACAAATTTGTTGCTGGCCCCTTACAGTGCCAAGGGAACGTCTGCCTCTCCTTGTTGTCCTCCTAGACATTATTGGGATGAAGGGGGTGGTGCTAATTATAAGAAAATGTAAAAAAGAAGTTGAAATCTGTACGTAGATGCATTTTAATCAATGTAAAGAGATGTTTGGTGCACTTTAATTTGAGTACTCAAGCTACACAAACACACTCCATACACTATAATATGTTGCAATATAATGCGCCAATTGTGCAGTGACGTGCAGAACTATATGACGGTAAACTAGCAGTAAAGCATGCAAAACGATATGGCGTTAAACTGGCAGTAACCCTCAGAAAACAATATGGCGTTAAACTGGCAGTAACGCACGCAAAACTATATGGCGTTAAACTGGCAGCAACGCACACAGAAGTAAATGGTGTTAAACTGGCATTACGCACCAAACTACGCACTCATGCCATTTTTATCAATGAACTTTTATATGTATTGCCGGACCGACAATTCATTATAGCCTGCACTATAGCTAGCGCTAGTACTTTTAAATAACTTTTTTTACTAATTTTGCACTCGGACTGTTCTAAACACGGGAAACTTGTGCCACATTTTTAAAACTTTTTTTGCATTGATACATGTCGTCTGGGACATGACCCAGGTCCCCAAACACTTTTTAAGACAATACCATGCATATTAGCCTCTAAAATTAGCACTTTTGATTTTTCATGTTCATGTCCCATAGACTTTAACGGTGTTCGCGTGTTCAAACTAATTTTTTGCCTGTTCGCATGTTCTGGTGCGAACCGAACGGGGGGTGTTCGGCCCATCCCTAGCCGGGAGATAACAGCTGCAGAATGTGATGGAATAAGGTGGCTGCTCTCTACTCTTTCTTGATGTCAGCCTCCTTGGGGTTGTGCCGCCTCACCTTCAGTTTCCTCCTCTGCTCTATCTGGCACTCAAGTCACATCAGTGACCTCATCATCATCATCTCCAACTCCATCTCATCCATCTTCATCATTACCATGGGAAACAACTTGGCAATACGCTGCGGCTTTGGGAACATGAATGCCAATTTGTCTACCAGTGTTCCTCCCTCTCTCTAGGCTCATGTTCCTGTCATCCTCAACCTCAGAACTAATATCTAAATCCAGTAATGGCTGGGCATCATCAAGGAACAAGTGGCTGATGCTGTGGTCAAATAACTCAGCTGACTCCTCAATGGCTGATGGGGCTATGGCAGAAATAGATGTGGACAAGGAGGCATGTTTCTCCGCTCTGGCAACTGCAGGGGACTGCACACTTGTCTCTGCTTGCGTGACAGAGAATGAGGAGGAGTAAGGTTTGCCGTGCAGGATAGCAAGGGCAGATTCACTAAACAGAGGAAATGATGCCCTGCCTAAGGAGTGACCACCACGTCCACCTTTGCCTGTGGACAAATTTGTTGCTGGCCTCTCCTTGTTGTCCTCCTAGACATTATTGGGATGAAGGGGGTGGTGCTAATTATAAGAAAATGTAAAAAAAGAAGTTGAAATCTGTACGTAGATGCATTTTAATCAATGTAAAGAGATGTTTGGTGCACTTTAATTTGAGTACTCAAGCTACACAAACACACTCCATACACTATAATATGTTGCAATATAATGCGCCAAACGTGCAGTGACGTGCAGAACTATATGACGGTAAACTAGCAGTAAAGCATGCAAAACGATATGGCGTTAAACTGGCAGTAACCCTCAGAAAACAATATGGCGTTAAACTGGCAGTAACGCACGCAAAACTATATGGTGTTAAACTGGCAGCAACGCACACAGAAGTAAATGGTGTTAAACTGGCATTACGCACCAAACTATATGGCGTGAAACTGGCAGTAATTCTTACAGAATTATATGGCGTTAAACTGGCAGTAACGCACACAAACTATATGGGGTTAAACTGGCAGTAACGCACACAGAACTATATGGTGTTAAACTGTCAGTAACGCACACAGAACAATGTGGCTTTAAACTGTCAGTAACGCACACAGATCTTTATGGTGTTAAACTGGCAGTAATGCACACAAACCGATATGATGTTAAACTGGCAGTAACGCACACAGAAGTAAATGGTGTTAAACTGGCAGTAACGCACACAAAACGATATGGTGTTAAACTGCCAGTAACGCACGCAAAACTACATGGCATTATACTGGCAGTAATGCACACAAAAGTAAATGGCATTAAACTGGCAGTAACACACAAAATGATATGGCGTTAATCTGACAGTAATGCACACATAACTATATGCATTAAACTGGCAGTAACGCACGGAAAACGATATGCCAATAAACTGGCAGTAACGCACACAGAACTATATGGCGTTAAACTGGCAGTAACGCACGCAAAACGATATGGCGTTAAACTGGCAGTAACACACACAAAACGATATGGTGTTAAACTGGCAGTAAAGCTGAATGATGGTCCTCCTCACTACACTCACACAATCCCTAGACTGACACTAAACTAATATTCTACACTGACAATTGAAGCAAAATAGCACAGTATAGCACACTAACTGATAGCACTGAACAGAGCCCTGTTCTATCTCTCTCCACGCTGAAATCACATTGAAAATGGCTGCCATTGAAAGAATACTTTTATACTGTGGGGCGAGAATGAGCCATGATTGGATAAAGTCATGATGACAGTGTCCAATCATGACTCTGACATTGCTCTGTGCCCTGATTGGCTGAAGCTTTCACTGCTTCAGCCAATCAGGGCTGCACTGTTCAGCACTGCAATGCATTGTGGTCGGTTCGGGAGGTCAAACTACCCGTGTGTTCGGCTGCTCGTCCAACGTCCGAACAGCTAAAGTTCGGCCGAACTTATGCTTAGGTCGAACCGTTCGCCCAGCCCTAATAATGAGCTAATCAAAATGACCAAAGCTGATCACAGTTGAAGGTCAAATGCCTTTGCGTTCTATTGAAAAGGTGATTAGCTACACCTGATTGAAATTCACATGTACTTTTTGGAGGGGGTGATCCTTTTTTTTTACTTTTTTTTATTTATTTTTCTGGCATGTTGGTGTTTTTACTTCTTTGACACTTTCTGGTGAATGGGTAGGGGTACAATGTACCCGATACCCATTCACATGGGGGGGCAGGATCTTGGGGCCCCCTTGTTAAAATGGGGCTTCCAGATTCTGATAAGCCCCCCCCGCTCGCATGCCCCCAATACACCGGGCAAGGGTTGTGGGATGGGTTGTGGGACCCCCAAGCACCCTCCCCATGTTGAGGGCATGTAGCCTGGTATGGTCCAAGAGGGGGGGCGCTGGTCTGGTCTGGTATAGATTTTGGGGGGACCCCATTCCAAATTTTTAAAAAATGTTGGCGTGAAGTTCCCCTAAATATTCATACCAGACCTGAAGGGCCTGGTAATGGACTATGGGAAACCCACACCATTTTTTCAATGATTTTTTATGTATATTGCTACGGCAATAAATTACACAAGCAATTTTAAATGACTTTTTTCCTTTTGAAATTAAATTTTGCTTCAGTACTGCTATAAACATGGTAAATATGCGCCACTTTACAGGCAGACTAAGGGGGGCCCCTAGGCACAATATTTAAAGGAATATTTCATTTTTTTATTGTTTCACTTTAAGCATTATTAAAATTACTGCTCTTGAAAAAAAGTCAGTTTTAAAAACTTTTTATTGCATTGATACGTGTACCCTGAGCCAGTACTCGGGGACCCTATACACTTTTTCTGGCAATAACTTGCATATAAGCCTTAAAAACTAACACTTTTGATTTTTCACATTCGTGTCCCATAGACTTTAATGGTGCATGTTCGCTCAAATTTTTTGTCTGTTCGCATGTTCTGGTGCGAACTGAACCAGGGGGTGTTTGGCTCATACCTAGTCAGTAGATGCCAATGTTTGGTTAGTATGTGTTTTACCTGCTTGTGTTGCAATAAGTAAGTGGTGATGATCTTAAGAGTATCATCTTTTTTCTGTTCTCTTTAGAACAGGAGATCCTGCAATGATTGGCTATAGGCTCGTTTGTAGGCTCATTTGAGGGAGGTTTTAGAGTAGCCTCGCTCAAGGAGTCTTGTCCTTAAAATGTTAGCTTCTTTTTGGAACTGGGCATCATCAGAACAATTCCGCCTAGCTCTCAAATACTGGCTGTAGGGTATAGAGGCCAGTAGGGGTTTAGGGTGGAAACTTGAGGCATGAAGTAGCAAATTGCCGGCTATCGGTTTGCGGAAACATTCACTAGAGAGGCGACTATCAGTTTGTTTTTGGATGAGAACATCCAAAAAAGTAATTTCGGTAATAGGGTCGCACCGATACCGATATTAGTATCGTTATCGGTGACAATACCGAGCATTTGCATGAGTACTTGTACTCCAGCAAATGCTCCCGATGCCTAGTCCAATACGTGGACACTCAGGAATGATTGGCGCTTTGTCGGGCTAAGTTATAATCCTTGAACTCCATGTGTGACTTTCAATAAAGCAGCTAACAGACGCTTCTCCTCCTCTCCCCTCCGTGGCTTTCAGCTGCTTTATTGAAAGCCACACAGGGGGATCAGTGATTATAACTTCCCTCACCACAGCACCAATCTTTCCTGAGTGTCCCCTGTATCCTCCTCTGGCTCCCCTGTGTCCTCCTCTGTGCTCTTGCTTTGGGCTCCTCCGGTCCCCCCTGTCCTCCTCCAGCTCCCTTCTGTGTCCTCCTCTGTGCTTGGTACTTGTACTCGGTCTTAAAAAAGTGGTATCAGTGCAACCCTGATTGGTAGTACTCAATGACAATGTAAATTTTGTTGAAATCATTTGTATTGATCCGTGTAATTAATTCATTAAGAAAAGGTCTGATCCATCCCATAATACAAATATATCATCTATATATCGGTACCATGTTAATACAAAGTGAAAGATTCATCAGATAACAATGTACGTTTCCACTCCTCAGGTACAAGTTGGCAAAGCCCGGGGCACAACACAATCAAGAACTGTACCTGGAGGACATGGCCACTGTTAAATGAGAACACGTCGTGTCTAAGGAAAAAATCTAGGGCATGTAGAATGAATTTATTATACTGATATTCATGCTGTCCAGTTTGTGTGAGAACATGGTGTATAGCTGCCATGCCCTTGTCATGAAGAAAAGTACTGTATAGGGCCTTTTTATATAGTAACATGACAGGTGTGTTCAGTAAGATGGATTTCCTGAATAAGTTGCAATAGGTGGATCGTATCACGTACATAGGATGGCAGACATATTACAAATGGCCTGAGGTGGCTATCATATTTAGTTCTTCATGAATCTATGTTTGTAGGCAGATGCGGTTTACTCTCTCCTCTGTAGGTGGTGCTGCATTGCTGATAGCTGTACAGAGGGAATGGAGGATGAGAGGAACTTTGTTCCTCTGAGCCGCCTTAGGTGTCACCAAGGAAGCAGTGCTCTAATTGGGCACTGCAACACTAGTTGACCTCTGTGGCCATCTTTGGTGAGGACAGTGCTAAAAAATTGCACTTCCCCTCTACAGTTGGCATGTATTTTCAAAATGGATAGGCAAGGGACAGGATCACTGTTGGCTAGGGACAGAGCTTCTAGTCCTAGAGAAAGGTTCCTGAGGAGGAGGGATACCTTTGCTGGCTTTGCTAGCTCTGGACTTTTGAGCCAGTGATAAGGATCAGACATTGGTCTGCTCAGTGCAGCTTATACCGAACCCTGCCAAACAGCCACCCCTCTTCAACCAGAAGCTGTTCTGGTAATGTCAACCTCATCAAGGTGACACTATATGCACTGGGACTATTCCGCTGTGCCAATAACATGGCTGAGAGTTTTTGTACCTGCGACGCCTTTGCCAGTGAGATGCTGTTACTAACTTGCTTGAGACTGTTAAGCAAATACCTTGCTGCTGTTCTCCATCTGTTATTTATTACTTCCACTAAACCAAATAGTAACTGTGTCATTCTGTAAATAAAAAAGTTAGATTACATGTTTTCCTCATCCCTGTCTTCCACTTTGCATGGTGTGACATCCCAATCCTTCTTGTGAGATTGCTGGGGAGTGATAGGTACCCTAGATCTTGCAAGAAGACACTCCATTTCAGTGCAGGAACATCTTCTTGCAAGATTTTGGCTGCTCTACATTCCCCAGGATCTTGCTAGGAGGAAAAAGGCATCACCCTTGTCTAGTTAATGTAAGTACATAATCTGCCTTTTTTTCTTTACAGGTCCATTTTTGAACTACTATTAGGCAGTGCCAGAAGCATAACTAGAACTTTCAAGGCACCCCTGGCCACCGACTGGGGCCCTCCCCACTGATCCGGGGCCCTTTAATCCAATTGTGGGACCCTTTATTATGGTCCCGCAGCTAGCCATCTCCCTGCTGTCTTGGGGTCTCCCCACGGTGGTGGAACGCCAGAGCTCAGTCGCAAGTATAACTTTTGCGACCCTGGTAGTTCCATCACTGGTACCATTAGTTTTTTTTTGTTTGTTTTAGTTTTTTTACCATTTTCCTTTTTTTATTTAAATTTTTTTACAATTTTATTTTTTATTATTTACGTCTTTTTTAGGACCCCCATTGGGCGGCTTTGGTGAAATATCTCACTTTGGAGACAGAGAAATGGACAGAGGACAAATTCATCAACCCCTTTCTCTGAAACCTCAGCTGCACAGAATGAACAGGAATAGCTTGTTCAGAGCTTCCTGTTAATTCATAAACCTGGGGCATATTTTACTATGGCTCAGCTATGAATGAATCAAAAAAAAAACGAGTGAGTGATCGGTATCAATCACTGACTTTATTCATTAAGTCAAGACTCCATTCTGACAGACCACTGCAGCAGCCAGCAGGAGGTGGGAGGGGGAAACCTGGCAGCACTGCGGGGGGTGATGGGGGCCAGGAGAGAGCTCACAGGAGGCCAGGGCAGCCGGACAGCAATAGGGAGGTGGCGGGGGCAGCATGTGGAGGAACCATTGTCCTCCATTTCTCTTCTGCAGCTGCTGAATATATGCAGGAGAGAGAGGAGGAAAAGCGGGAATAAATTAGCTACATGGAGGATTGGCTCCTCCCTATGCCACCCCCCTCACCTATGCAGGCATACAGGGAGGCCGTGTGGACCCCCTGGGATTCCCATGGAACCGTGTCGCAATGGCAACCCCAACAACCCCTGTAGGTATGCCCCTGGGCAGTGAATTTCACAGGGGAAGGGGCTGAAACTAATAAATGGACTTCATTTTACTGCAATGCTTACTTTAAGTCACGTTGAGTAATCAGGAACTACGTCACTCGGAAATAATAATAGAGATGGATTAATGCTTTAATATAATTTATTTTCAAAAAGGAAAGGAAAACATCAGATCAGACTGTCATATATAGCACAGAAGAAATGGCCAACCACCCCCTCAAAATAATAAGTAGAGAAAGGGAAAGATAAGGAAATAAGAATTATCACTATAGAATAAATGTAAACCACATAGAAATGAGAGGACGCCAAAATTAGCTCCCCTATTCCTAACCAAGCCAATCAAACTACCAAGCAAATGGGAAAACAATTATGACATGTTATTTTGTATTTTTAAATGTAATTGCAAACACTATCATGATCCGATGTACATTTAATCATTATATATATATATATTTTTTTTCTCTATATGTGCTCCATCAAATTCACATTGTGTCCTTTAGTGATGTCGGCTTCCTTCCAGAACCTGTAGATGTTCTCTTTGTCCCATCTGTTGCTCTTCTACTGAACTGTAATCAAAGAGATGTCAATGTCAGCAAATATTAAAACCATATTTAAATAATACCTAGACCTTATTCTTTCATACTTTCTCATTGATCTATAACAAAAAATAACAGAAATACATTTTCATGGATTTGTATATCCAGTATCAATGGTGAATACTCAAAAAGAATCTGCCCATACATCAAATAATGATTATTTGAACATTGTTGACTGCTTGCTTGTTGGTCTTTATTTTGATACGCTTTATTTTATTAACACATTTTTATTTCACTAGAGGTCATGTGAATATCATGTCTAGTTAAAGGGGGACAAACGAGGGTTTTGGTCAATTGTATTTTAGTTTCTTTGGTATTGTTTTTTTAATTGTAGGAAATCTTTATTTTACATAAAAACATTCAATATACTGTATGCTGTTTCTTATTTTCAGTGTGTGCAGTGCTTGCTGGGTCATCTAATAAGAAAGTCTAGCACCAGTTCTGTACATTATATTTGTAATTGAAGATGATTCAGCTTTGTGTCTAATCTGAGATCCTGCTATTACATCTGTATTTACACCACAGCAGTGTTACATTTATTTGTGCAAAACGTTTTTTCATTAAGATGGCTGCTTTTGCATTATAAAAATAAATGTGACCTCTATTATCTTCTAATGTGATTTTAGATATAAGCAGATAGAACTGAGCTACTCACAGAAGGTGTAAGAGGCTTGGAAGCCCTTTGCCTGGTTAGACTTGTCACTGTGGAATACGAGAACCATAGAATTGCCTTTGGAGTAATACACAGGGATGGTGCGATCCCCACAGAATGGACCCCTTTGTGAACCATCCATGAAGAGTGTTAGATAGTCGTACATACAGAAACTGGCAGACTCTACATGGAAGTCACTTATGGTCAGAGCAATCTGAAAAAGAAATAAAATTATGACTAACATGACAGTGGTGTGTTCATGCAACATACAAACAAATCATTTTTATTGCATAAAAGTGAGTGAATATTTTGTTTCTTACAATTCATTGATGTTACAGTCTACCTGATATAATATTTGACATTAAAGTCATATTAAACCCAACAGCAAACATTTACAGTGGTGTGAAAAAGTGTTTGCCCCCTTCCTCTTTTCCTGTTCCTTTGCATGTTTGTCACACTTAAGTGTTTCGGAACATCAAACCAATTTAAACAATAGTCAAGGACAACACAAGTAAACACAAAATGCAATTTGTAAATGAAGGTGTTTATTATTAAAGGTGAAAAAAAATCCAAACCATCATGGCCTGTGTGAAAAAGTGATTGCCCCCTAAACATAATAACTGGTTGGGCCACCCTTAGCAGCAACAACTGCAACCAAGCGTTTGCGATAACGTGCAATGAGGCTTTTACAGCGTCCTGGAGGAATTTTGGCCCACTCATCTTTGCAGAATTGTCCTAATTCAGTTACATTAGAGGGTTTTCGAGCATGAACGGCCTTTTTAAGGTCATACCACAACATCTCAATAGGATTCAGGTCAGGACTTTGGCTAGGCCACTCCAAAGTCTTCATTTTGTTTTTCTTCAGCCATTCGGTGGTGGACTTGCTGGTGTGTTTAGGATCATTGTCCTGCTGCAGAACCCAAGTTCGTTTCAGCTTGAGTACACGAACAGATGGTCGGACATTCTCCTTCAGGATCTCTTGGTAGACAGCAGAATTCATAGTTCCTTTTATCACGGCAAGTCTTCCAGGTCCTGAAGCAGCAAAACAGCCCCAGACCATCACACTACCACCACCATATTTTACTGTTGGTATAATGTTCTTTTTCTGAAATGCAGTGTTCCTTCTACGCCAGATATACTTGGACACACACCTTCCAAAGAGTTCCACTTTTGTCTCATCGGTCCACAGAATGTTGTCCCAAAAGTCTTGGGGATCATCAAGATGTGTTGTGGAGAAATTGAGACGAGCTTTGATGTTCTTTTTGCTCAGCAGTGGTTTTCTCCTTGGAACTCTGCCATGCAGGCCATTTTTGCCCAGTCTTTTCTGATGGTGGAGGCATGAACGCTGACCTTAACTGAGGCAAGTGAGGCCTGCAGTTCCTTGGACGTTGTTGTGGGGTCTTTTGTGACCTCTTGGATGAGTCGTCGCTGTGCTCTTGGGGTAATTTTGGGCGGCCGGCCACTCCTGGGAAGGTTCACCACTGTTCCATGTCTTCGCCATTTGTGGATAATGGCTCTCACTGTGGTTCGCTGGATTTCCAAAGCTTTGGAAATGGCTTTATAACCCTTTCCAGACTGATAGATCTCAATTACTTTCTTTCTCAATTGTTCCTGAATTTCTTTGGGTCTCGGCATGATGTGTAGCTTTTAAGGATCTTCTGGTGGACCTTACTGTGTCAAGCAGCTCCTATTTAAGTGATGCCTTGATTGTGAACAGGTGTGGCAATAATCAGGCCTGGGTGTGGCTAGAGAAATTGAACTCAGGTGTGGACAACCACAGTTATAGTATGTTTTAACAAGGGGGGCAATCACTTTTTCACACAGGGCCATGATGGTTTGGATTTTTTTTCACCTTTAATAATAAACACCTTCATTTACAAATTGCATTTTGTGTTTACTTGTGTTGTCCTTGACTATTGTTTAAATTGGTTTGATGTTCCGAAACACTTAAGTGTGACAAACATGCAAAGAACAGGAAATGAGGAAGGGGGCAAACACTTTTTCACACCACTGTATTATATTGCAGTTTGCCAATTCTTACATGTGATGGCTGCTTTTGTTTTCTTTTTTAGGCTTTCTTCTATGTTCATTTAGTGATCCAGCCAGCAAGTCTGTTGTTTTTCAAAAGCACAAGCTATCCAGCAGAATGTATCAGTTTACATGGATAAGACAAATCAATCAACACTGGCAGGGGTGCTTAAGATGATCAGCTTTATTTATTCGTGTAAAACCTTAATCCCAAAAGGAATAAAACTGCTGTTACTGATTATATAATGTGAGCTGGAATTTGGATTCAACTTGTTAGTGTATTTAAATCTGCTAATACATTTAATGCTCCATTGCGCCAAACTGACAATGCTGCTGATTGCTGTGCCTCTTATTCTCATTCATCCAGAGTAGAGTCTCACTAATACAAAAGGTGTGTTACTGGTCAGATCATCAGGTGAAAACAGGGAAAAGCTAAAGAAAACGGATGCAGCCACCACATCTAATGATGGCTAATGTGAAAAAAAAAAATTGTTTTAAGAGATTTATGTCGCTTTAGGGATGATACTGCACATAAAAGGCAGTGCTTAAAAATCTTGTTGGAAAAATTAATGTGTAATGGTCACCAATCTACAATTGCCAGACAAGGAAGGAAACATCCAGAGCTGGGAGATCTGCTGTGCTCTTCCTACATTACTGGCTGATTTCTTTGTCATTCACCTGTCTACAATAGACTCAAGAAACCAATCAGCCCCCTCCCTTCCTCTCCACCTGTGCTCCTGTTACTCTCAATCAGGATGGCGGGAATTAGTCCAGTGCTGCAAAGTCAAGTAAAGCTTTATAAACAACTTACAAATGTCACACCACCAGTTTTCAGCCAGCTTCACAGATTGCCACCAACACTTCCTGTCGTCTTTGTGGTAGATAGTCTTAGAGCAATCTACAGTACTTTACATTTGCCAACAGACATGTATTGTAATGCCCTAAACAATACATTCTGTTTCTATTCATTCAGGTAGGCCCTGGTGAATGCTGGTAAATTCAAAGGGGTTGTACATTCAGATTGTAATGTGTCTGTCCAACATAAAATTTTGTTTGTGTGACAATTTTAGAGAATGAGGAAGTCCAATAATTAGGGAGAATTTTGAAGGCATCTTGTTTTACCTTATATCCAACAGGAGCTGTGATGGTGAAGTTACAATTCATGTTTGGACTGTAGTTCTCTGGGTATCCCGGAGATGTAAAGTTGCCTTGAGAGTTAAAGAAGGATCCTCCACACTGAACTGTAAGAATATAGATAAAATCAATATAGTAAAGAGATTTATAATAGTATATGACATGATTTTATGATTATGTATATACTGTATATATACTGTATATACATAGTTCATCCTCCCTTTTGGAGTTCCAGGTTCATCTTAGGCTAGGACCCCACTCTCCAACCCTCAATGCAGAGCTCAGACGTAGAGATGGCCTACACAGGCACCAAATGCTGCTTCAGGACAGGAATGGGAGAGAGTCACATGTTCTGCCTTACCCAGAAGTGTTTCATAGAGCACTAGTGAGAAAACAGGAGTGTCCTATGAAAAGAAATAACTGTAGCAGAGGTTGGTGGGCTACCATACAAACCTATTATTTTGTCCTAAATGGGATAAGTACAGATACTGATACAACTATCCATCTTGTTCCCCTCACTGCACTGCTTGGGATAAATGCTACTTTAGTCTAGAAGGTTATAAATACATTGAAATACTTACCTTATTTAACCCTCACACAGGCTTACTCAATGCTGTATTACTGGTCCATGAAGCTGCTTCTTTTTGACATTCCCTGGCTGTAGACTCTCAGATGTCATCAAATACAACACAGGATCAGCAGTCATGCATTGTACATGAACATGTTGAGGGCTCGCCCACATACTGGGACATTGGAGAGCATAGATGACCACTGGCTGCCAGGGTAAGTTTTTGAACTTTCCCAATCTACCCTAAGCAAAGCAAGCATTTAACCAATGCAGTGCTGGGGAAAAGGGAGTCTGGTCACTGCACTCCACCCTGGAGAATATTGGATGACATTGTCAACTGCATAGAAGTCCATGGGAATTTCCCAACCTTTTAGTTTTTCAGTAGGGCAGACAGCAGGGATTTACCACAAGAAGGATTAATCTATATAGCATCAGATCCGAAATAAGCCATAGAGGTAAGTGTTATCACTCTTAAAGTTGACTGACATAAACA
>CM053038.1:12657474-12767571 GCA_028564925.1 Lithobates sylvaticus | reverse complement strand
AAGTAAGAGGTCTTCGCTGTATTGTACCTGTTGGAGCCTTGCAATAGTGTCTTTTGTATCTCTCAAATACGACGGGATAGTTTTCACCATCGGCTGTAGATGGTGATCTATATATTTACCGATACGGGCAGTGATAGAATCTATCCCGCTAATGATCGGGCGGCCAGGGGGATTCGTAATACTTTTATGGACTTTAGGAAGGTAGTAAATCACTGGTATCCTCGGAACCGTGGGAATTAGGAATTGTTTCTCTTTTCTATCTAATATGCCCATATTATACCCTGTGTCTATCAAGTCTACAAGTGTTTTTTTGAAGGCTGTGGTGGGATTCTTAGGTATAAGAGAATAAGTTTCTCTATCACTTAGGATCCTCATCATCTCCGAGTTATAGTCTACCTTATCCAGGACGACTATCCCTCCGCCCTTATCCGCAGGGCGGATGATGAGGTCTTTCCTTTCACAGAGTAGTTTAAGTCCCATTTTCAAATTGGGATCAGTAAACACTTTTTTGGGGGGTAATTTATCTAGATCATTCAAGACCAGATCTCTGAACACTTTTATTGATGGGGCAACTGGAACGGGGGGGTTAAACAATGAGGAGTTAGAAAGACCTGTGTGGACAGTATGGCTCCGGGTCTCACCTTTGTGTACCCCACAGGGGTTTGACGCAAAATATCTTTTTATGTTCATCTTCCTTATAAACTTCTGAACGTCTATAAAGGTAGCAAATTTATTTAGTTTCTTTGGAGGTGCATATTTCAGACCTTTATTTAGCACAAGTTGTTCTGATGAAGATAGCGCGGTTTTACTTAGATTAAAAATACCCGTGTTGGTCAAACTCGTTTTCTTTTTCCTGGCATGCCGCCCCCCTCTGGTGCCCCGTTTGTTTCTTGGTTTGGTTTGCGGGTTTCCTGTGTTCTGGGAAAACCCCCCATATGTGGAGGCCTTGATTGGTTGTAGTTAAAAGGTGATCTATTATAATAATGCTCATCCCTTTCAGGGTGAGCATATTGTGAATAGTAATTATCACCACGTCTGTTTTCCTTAAGTGGCGAGAACCTATTCTGGGTATGGACAGGGGTTCTTGGTGTATAATGGTCATAATATTCATTTTGGCTGTATCTATTTCTCTGGGGTGACAAGTCTTGTCTATATTGTTGTTGATAATAGGTATTGTCTCTATTATCTCGATTTCCCCTACCTCTCCCCCTATTCCCCTTACCCCTGCCTCCATTGTTGGTGGCTTCCCTTCTAGATTCGGTTGGGTAGGGGCTCTTAAACCTGGTGGTTGGTGTATGGGGGTTGGGGGGGTGGTGAGGTTGTTGTGCAGCATTAGAGTATTGTGCATTTCTCGGGTTCTGATATTGGGAACCCGATGTTCTCTGGGTAATCTGCCCTGAACTTTCCATAGGGGTTTCTGCTGTTTCTAAAGGAATGGGGAGAGTATCCTTATTTTGCCAGCTAAATACATTGCCGTTCTTATAATCGTTTACATCTCTGGTATATTTCTTTTGTTTCTTAATTTTCTGTTCTCTTTCTTCCTTTTCTAAATGGTTTTTTAAATTCGATGATAATGTAGTATACTCCGAAGTGGATTTATGGGGTGCAAGTTTATCCTTAATCTCTCTGATTTCCTTATCTATAGTGATTTTTCTGGTCTTTTTCTTTTCAGTGAGAAACCTCAGAAAAGCAATCCCTGCTTCATTGAAGTAGTGAAACCATATTTCAGGTTCTGAGTCTCCTTGTTGTGGATATATATTCCACCTTAACCCTCTAGGTACCATATTATCTTTAGCATATTGCTCTAGGAAGGCTATGTCCCATTCAAGATGTAACTCTGATACCATAAGGTTTTTAAGACGCATGAATAGGCCACCTATTTCAGTGTCTGTGTTTAACGTAGTGAACACACCCTCTATATTGAAGGAGCGACTAGAGCGGTATTCAAATACGTCCATCCTGGGGTGGGGCTCAAAATTCAATTCAAGAGATCCCAGCCACAGGTTGTAAAAAATGTGGGTAACTAACACACCAAGTGTCGATACTGAAGTGCTGGAACAAACGGTATTACAATGGTGCAATGAGGAGAGGAGTGGTAAAACTCCTTTGTTCTAGTGTTCGTTTCTATTATTTTATAAAAATAAAAATAATATAAAAGGGGAAAACCCAAAACAAGTGGAGAAAAAAAGGTAATAAAACTCTTTTGTTCTAAATGGTGAGGCTGCAAATATTTTGTGTCTATAGTGAGTCAAAAAAATGGTGGGGTAATATTGCGCCAAACATACATGAAGAAATAGCTGCTAGCACAACAATTAGACGTAAATTGTAAAAAGAAAATATACACAAGTGCAGCGCTGGAATAAATAAACAAGTGTCCCTGATTTTCACAAGAGGTCCCGCTGGAGTGAAACAGCCTGTGGGAACTGTTGTGAGCCAGGAGTATGATAGTTAACCCTGTGGGTGAGGGTGTCAGCTAGATTACTCTGCTGGTATATATAAAAATTCAAGTGATTGAAGATTACATTAATAATAAAAGTAAAATGAAACAACAATGATAAATGTGAAAATTATATCATGTGAAAAAAAGAGGGGGGGGGAGGTGATGCTGGGTGTTTAAACCCCTATTCCCCGTGGGCAGAGGACAAATCCACCCCAGGTTAAAGCAGGCTCCTATTTGGTCTCCTTCAGGAGTCACGGCTTAGTGTCACACAGACTATTAGTATATGACAGCAGCTATCTGTGGGACGTAATAGGAATGTAACCGGTGGATAAGGGGATTGTATAATACTGACCCTTAAACAAATGTCACATACACTCCCATAAGTGAGGGCGAACACCGCTAATCAGTAGGCAGCCAAGCTAAACCAAAACATTTGGTATATAACTTATCTGACTGTGTAACCAGACACGTGAACAAAACAACAGGAGGAATAACCCCCTGTACTGACATGGGGATTGGCCCCCTTCAACACATGCCTACATCCATCATCTGTTCAAAAAACGGTAAACTCATAAGGCAATATGCAAATAGTCCTGTTAATATGGGCAAAATAGCAGAAAAAACAGAAACAGTTCAATTTGCAGTGTCTTCACTAGATGTGGTATATCACTGGAGGTATTCAGGGTACGTGGTCGGCTTAACAAGCTCTAAAGGAAAACGGTAAAGGTGGGTACTCTTACCAGAGCTGGTGGACTCACCCCTCTCAGAGTGAGTCGGTAGGGCTTATACCGGATACACCGGATCGATAATGGATCTGTTGCGGTCTGCTGAATCTCACTGGACCGTTCCTCCAGGTGCCAGTGCAGTCGCCCACCCGCAGCCCGATGGAAGCGCCGGATTTAAAAAGTAAGCAATGGCAAAACTTCTCTGGGGGATCCTTATCCACAGCAGCTCAGGTAGAGGAGGAAACAGAGACAGAGAAGCAACTCCTCATAGTGTGAAACCAATTTCCCAATTGGCATTTATTGGATAAAACAATTTAAAAACATTTGCGCAAAAAAGTTAAAATGTGGCTTCGGTAGACATCCAACCCTACATGTTTCGCCTACTGTAGGCTTCAACTGGGGTATATGTCTACCAGCCACCTGTCTACAGTATATATACCTTTGTGTAGGAATTCAAAGTGACAACAGCTGATTATTGGAGCACGGATCCTCACTTCCGGTATCAGCAGCGTGCGTTCCACGCTCAAACTAGTCTAAGGCCAGGGTGATGTCATCTAAAGGCATCGGAACACCAAGCCTCATTTTCAGGTTGCTGCGTGACCAATCGGCAGCGGCTTGTGGTAATCAACCAATGGGCGTCTGAATGTAACCAGGAGTGGCTTGCAATACTGGGCCAATAGATGGGGAGAGCGCCGTGAGGGGCGGAGAAGTCAATTCCCTATAGGCGTTGCTAAAAAAGTTTAAGAGATAAGTCCGATCGTCAATCCAAATGCGCATGCGCGCCCGCACGCAAGGTAGAAACGGCCGGAGAAAGCCACACAAACAGACCCGACCCTGCACCCAATCGCGCATGCGTGGGTACACGGAGGTGGTAGTCATGGGAACTGGGATACATCGTAGGGGAGAGCAGACACGCCCCTATAGGAAGTATCTCTCGTGTTACAATAGTGTAGCCTGTTGCGCTTGCGCGCTAACTCCACGGGGATAATCCACAGAGCTAAAACAGACCATAGGAGAGGGGAACTGTCTTGTCATAACCTGACGCATCAGGTAGCTTCCTCATCTCCATTGTCAAAATGTTGACATATTACTGAAGGCATGTATGGTAACCTCCATGTCCAAACTAACACTTTGGGTTATACAAACATATTCTTTTAGAGATGTAAACTGAGCCCTAATTGGTACTGTTTATTATTCAAATCAGCCAAAGTAATTCATGTGGACTCGAACAGAAGAGAAAAAAAAAAAAAAAGTAAAGAAAAATAATAAAGAAAAAAAGGGGGGTTCTAGATATAATCAGTCTCAACCACAAAATGAAATAGTGACTGAGGGGAAGAAAAGATGCAGACTAAAGTTTGCGGAGACCCCCGTACAATACATAACCGACTATAGGGGAAAATTTAGGTTATAATATGTGGGGGCCACCAGACTCAAAATTCCCGGGATGTCCTATTCTCCATTAACAGAAAGTGAAGATCCGGGGGCCAGTACAATTCATAACATATTTTCATATTTTTCATATCTTTTAAGGTAGCTTACTATATAGAATTCCTTCTAGTATGGTAGGTGTTCTGGGTATAACATTTTCAGCATGTCGGTGAGTTGTAACACTCTTATAGTAGCATCATATAGTTGTTTCAGAGCATGGTTATCTATAGGTGTTCAAATCAAGATTTGTTTATAAATGCATTGATGTCCCATTCAATGTTGAGGCCATAGGGCGAGTAACTCTTCAAGGAATATATCCAAAAGGTCTCTAATTTGGACACGCCCCTAATGTTTGATTTGCCCCTCCAGTTGGGGACAAATCTGTCAATGATCTGAAACTTTGTCCCAGTCGGGTTCCTGTTGTGATGTATCCGATAATGTTTGGGGACATTATGATCCGTGCGGCCCTTTTTAATACCTGCAATATGTTCATTGCACCTCACGGCAAACGTGCGGATGGTTCTGCCTACGTATTGTTTGCCGCAAGGGCAAGTAATAAGGTATACAACATATCGGGTTTGGCATGTTAGAAAATGTTTCATATTGAATTCATGATTCTATCACTGCCCGTATCGGTAAATATATAGATCACCATCTACAGCCGATGGTGAAAACTATCCCGTCGTATTTGAGAGATACAAAAGACACTATTGCAAGGCTCCAACAGGTACAATACAGCGAAGACCTCTTACTTGTAACGGCTGATGTCACAGCACTATACACCAGTATACCCCATTCGCTGGGCTTGGCTGCAGTCGACCTTTTCCTAGCTAGGAACGGAGCCATTCCAGGGACCCAAAAGAGGTTCATTATGGACCTACTGCGGTTCGCTACCAGGTCCAACTACTTTTGGTTCAATGGAGATTTTTATCTCCAAGAAAAAGGTGTAGCCATGGGGGCAAAATTTGCCCCCAGTTTGGCAAATATTTTCATGGCCAAATGGGAGGAGGATGTCGTCTATGCCCAGGGGCTGCCCCAGATAGCCCTCTGGGCAAGATACATAGACGACATCCTCCTCCTATGGAAAGGTGATAAGGACTCTTTGGACAAGTTCATGCTTGCCCTGAATGATAACCAGCGGGGTATCAAACTAACCCACGAAGTCAGTACTTCGACAATCCACTTTCTGGACCTGGAAATATCGGTCCTGGATGGCCATTTGGCCACAAAAACATTTTTTAAAGCGACAGATCGCAATGGGTATATCCCAATAGACAGTTGCCACCACTCGTCTTGGCTTAAGTCCATACCTCGGAGCCAACTCACCAGAATTAGGAGGAACTGTTCCAACTTAACAGACTTCTTCTCACAAGCCGAGACCATAAAAAATAGATTCTTGGATAAAGGATATGATTTACAGGGTATAGACAGGGATATTGAGATAGTGGCTTCACTCAATAGAGAAGAACTTATCAAAGATGGCCCTAAAAAAACACAAGATTCACAACACAATTGGTCACTCTTGACCTCATTCTCTGTCCAACATAGACAGATCAAAGGGATTATTTCAAAACACTGGAGTGTCCTAAAAAGTGATAGGATCCTAGGCCCCCTCCTCCCAGAGAAAGCAGGAGTGATCTATAGAGGGGCCCCCTCTTTAGGAGGTCGGATAGCTCCCAGTGTATCCGATCCCCCTATGGTCCCCTCATTTTTTCATAACATGAAGGGTTTTTTCCCCTGCCGTAGATGTAACGTGTGTTCACATAATGTCTATGGGAGGAAAAAAACCGAAACGTTTATATCGAGTGTTACAGGTCATGAATTCAATATGAAACATTTTCTAACATGCCAAACCCGATATGTTGTATACCTTATTACTTGCCCTTGCGGCAAACAATACGTAGGCAGAACCATCCGCACGTTTGCCGTGAGGTGCAATGAACATATTGCAGGTATTAAAAAGGGCCGCACGGATCATAATGTCCCCAAACATTATCGGATACATCACAACAGGAACCCGACTGGGACAAAGTTTCAGATCATTGACAGATTTGTCCCCAACTGGAGGGGCGAATCAAACATTAGGGGCGTGTCCAAATTAGAGACCTTTTGGATATATTCCTTGAAGAGTTACTCGCCCTATGGCCTCAACATTGAATGGGACATCAATGCATTTATAAACAAATCTTGATTTGAACACCTATAGATAACCATGCTCTGAAACAACTATATGATGCTACTATAAGAGTGTTACAACTCACCGACATGCTGAAAATGTTATACCCAGAACACCTACCATACTAGAAGGAATTCTATATAGTAAGCTACCTTAAAAGATATGAAAAATATGAAAATATGTTATGAATTGTACTGGCCCCCGGATCTTCACTTTCTGTTAATGGAGAATAGGACATCCCGGGAATTTTGAGTCTGGTGGCCCCCACATATTATAACCTAAATTTTCCCCTATAGTCGGTTATGTATTGTACGGGGGTCTCCGCAAACTTTAGTCTGCATCTTTTCTTCCCCTCAGTCACTATTTCATTTTGTGGTTGAGACTGATTATATCTAGAACCCCCCTTTTTTTCTTTATTATTTTTCTTTACTTTTTTTTTTTTTTTTCTCTTCTGTTCGAGTCCACATGAATTACTTTGGCTGATTTGAATAATAAACAGTACCAATTAGGGCTCAGTTTACATCTCTAAAAGAATATGTTTGTATAACCCAAAGTGTTAGTTTGGACATGGAGGTTACCATACATGCCTTCAGTAATATGTCAACATTTTGACAATGGAGATGAGGAAGCTACCTGATGCGTCAGGTTATGACAAGACAGTTCCCCTCTCCTATGGTCTGTTTTAGCTCTGTGGATTATCCCCGTGGAGTTAGCGCGCAAGCGCAACAGGCTACACTATTGTAACACGAGAGATACTTCCTATAGGGGCGTGTCTGCTCTCCCCTATGATGTATCCCAGTTCCCATGACTACCACCTCCGTGTACCCACGCATGCGCGATTGGGTGCAGGGTCGGGTCTGTTTGTGTGGCTTTCTCCGGCCGTTTCTACCTTGCGTGCGGGCGCGCATGCGCATTTGGATTGACGATCGGACTTATCTCTTAAACTTTTTTAGCAACGCCTATAGGGAATTGACTTCTCCGCCCCTCACGGCGCTCTCCCCATCTATTGGCCCAGTATTGCAAGCCACTCCTGGTTACATTCAGACGCCCATTGGTTGATTACCACAAGCCGCTGCCGATTGGTCACGCAGCAACCTGAAAATGAGGCTTGGTGTTCCGATGCCTTTAGATGACATCATCCTGGCCTTAGACTAGTTTGAGCGTGGAACGCACGCTGCTGATACCGGAAGTGAGGATCCGTGCTCCAATAATCAGCTGTTGTCACTTTGAATTCCTACACAAAGGTATATATACTGTAGACAGGTGGCTGGTAGACATATACCCCAGTTGAAGCCTACAGTAGGCGAAACATGTAGGGTTGGATGTCTACCGAAGCCACATTTTAACTTTTTTGCGCAAATGTTTTTAAATTGTTTTATCCAATAAATGCCAATTGGGAAATTGGTTTCACACTATGAGGAGTTGCTTCTCTGTCTCTGTTTCCTCCTCTACCTGAGCTGCTGTGGATAAGGATCCCCCAGAGAAGTTTTGCCATTGCTTACTTTTTAAATCCGGCGCTTCCATCGGGCTGCGGGTGGGCGACTGCACTGGCACCTGGAGGAACGGTCCAGTGAGATTCAGCAGACCGCAACAGATCCATTATCGATCCGGTGTATCCGGTATAAGCCCTACCGACTCACTCTGAGAGGGGTGAGTCCACCAGCTCTGGTAAGAGTACCCACCTTTACCGTTTTCCTTTAGAGCTTGTTAAGCCGACCACGTACCCTAAATACCTCCAGTGATATACCACATCTAGTGAAGACACTGCAAATTGAACTGTTTCTGTTTTTTCTGCTATTTTGCCCATATTAACAGGACTATTTGCATATTGCCTTATGAGTTTACCGTTTTTTGAACAGATGATGGATGTAGGCATGTGTTGAAGGGGGCCAATCCCCATGTCAGTACAGGGGGTTATTCCTCCTGTTGTTTTGTTCACGTGTCTGGTTACACGGTCAGATAAGTTATATACCAAATGTTTTGGTTTAGCTTGGCTGCCTACTGATTAGCGGTGTTCGCCCTCACTTATGGGAGTGTATGTGACATTTGTTTAAGGGTCAGTATTATACAATCCCCTTATCCACCGGTTACATTCCTATTACATCCCACAGATAGCTGCTGTCATATACTAATAGTCTGTGTGACACTAAGCCGTGACTCCTGAAGGAGACCAAATAGGAGCCTGCTTTAACCTGGGGTGGATTTGTCCTCTGCCCACGGGGAATAGGGGTTTAAACACCCAGCATCACCTCCCCCCCCTCTTTTTTTCACATGATATAATTTTCACATTTATCATTGTTGTTTCATTTTACTTTTATTATTAATGTAATCTTCAATCACTTGAATTTTTATATATACCAGCAGAGTAATCTAGTTTTGCGTGCGTTACTGCCAGTTTAACACTATATTGTTTTCTGAGGGTTACTGCCAGTTTAACGCCATATCGTTTTGAATGCATTACTGCTAGTTTACTGTCATAAAGTTCTGTGTGTCACTGTACGTTTGGCGCATTATATTGCAACATATTATAGTGTATCCGTGGAGTATGTTTGTGTAGCTTGAGTACTCAAATTAAAGTGCAACAAACACCTCTTTACATTGATTAAAATGCATCTACGTACAGATTTCAACTTCTTCTTTACATTTGCTTATAAGCACCACCCCCTCCATAATGTCTAGGAGGACAACAAGGAGAGGCAGACGTTCCCTTGGCACTGTAAGGGGGCAGCAACAAATGTGTCCACAGGCAAAGGTGGACGTGGTGGTCACTCCTAAGGCAGGGCATCATTTCCTCTGTTTAGTGAATCTGCCCGTGCTATCCTGCACGGCAAACCTTACTCCTCCTCATTCTCTGTCACGCAAGCAGAGACAGTTGCCAGAGCGGAGAAACATGCCTCCTTGTCCACATCTATTCCTGCCATAGCCCCAACATCAGCCATTGAGGAGTCAGCTGAGTTATTTGACCACAGCGTCAGCCACTTGTTCCTTGATGATGCCCAGCTATTACTGGATTCAGATATTGGTTCTGAGGTGGAGGATGACAGGAACATGAGCCTAGAGAGAGGGAGGAACACTGGTTGACAAATTGGCATTCATTTTCCTAAAGCCGCAGCGTATTGCCAAGTTGTCTCCCATGATAACGATGAAGATGGAGGAGATGGAGTTGGAGATGATGATGATAATGATGAGGTCACTGATGTGACTTGAGTGCCAGATAGAGCAGAGGAGGAAACTAAAGGTGAGGCGGCACAACCCCAAGGAGGCTGACATCAAGAAAGAGTAGAGAGCAGCCACCTTATTCCATCACATTCTGCAGCTGTTATCTCCCGGCTAGGGATGGGCCAAACACCCCCCGTTCGGTTCGCACCAGAACATGCGAACATGCAAAAAATGAGTATGAACACGCGAACACCGTTAAAGTCTATGGGACACGAACATGAAAAATCAAAAGTGCTAATTTTAAAGGCTAATATGCATGGTATTGTCTTAAAACGTGTTTGGGGACCTGGGTCCTGCCCCAGATGACATGTATCAATGCAAAAAAAAGTTTTAAAAATGTGGCACATGTTTCCCGTGTTTAGAACAGTCCGAGTGAAAAATTACATTTCTAAAGGAAAAAAAGTCATTTAAAAGTACTAGCGCTAGCTATAGTGCAGGCTATAATGAATTGTCGGGTCCGGCAATACAGACCCTTCAGGTCTGGTAAGGAAGTTCAACCCCGTGCCAAAATGAAAAAAAAATGGCGTGGGGTCCCCCCCAAAAATCCATACCAGATCCTTATCCGAGCACGCAACCCTGCAGGCTGCAGGAAAAGAGGGGGGGCGAGAGAGCGCCCCCCTCCTGAACCATACCAGGCCACATTCCCTCAACATTGGAGGTTTATTTGGGGTATCCCCCCAAAGCACCTTGTCCCCATGTTGATGGGGAGAAGGGCCTCATCCCCACAACCCTTGCCCGGTGGTTGTGGGGGTCTGTGGGTGGGGGGCTTATCGGAATCTGGAAGCCCCCTTTAACAAGGCACCCCCAGATCCCACCTCCCCCCTTTCTTCTCATTTACATAAACGGATGACCCTGCCCCCCTCTGACAACACGATCTTCAGTCTTCTCCTCCTCGCGTTGTCTTCTGGGGAATGGGGCGCGCTGTGTTCTGGGAACTGAGTGTGTCCCAGATCACAGCCAGCCATTCACAAAGCACTGCGTGACTCGCTCATGCGCGGTAGGAAACGTGCAGTGAAGCCGAAAGGCTCCACTGCCTGTTTCCCTTAGTTGGAATGGCGGCGCCGGGACGCAAGAGCCAAGGGACGGGTTGGCCTCGGGCGCCCGACATCGCGGGCACCCTGGACAGGTAAGTGTGCTTATTAAAAGTCAGCAGCTACAGTGTTTGTAGCTGCTGACTTTTAAAAAAAAAAATTCAGCTGGCTGACCGCTTTAAGCATTATTAAAATCACTGCTCCCAAAAAAAATGTGTTTTTTTTTTTGCATTGATACATGTCCCCTGGGGCAGGACCCAGGTCCCCAAACACTTTTTATGACAATAACTTGCATATTAACCTTTAAAATTAGCACTTTTGTTTTTTTGAATTTGCCGCAAACACCCCAAATTGTTCACAAATTGTTCACTATTCGGCGAACGGGCGAACAGCTCGTTCGAGTCAAACTCGTGTTCCCGTCCCACTCCTCAAAGCTCAGCTGTCTGGGACTTTTTCAGCACATCTGCAGCAGATCGCACTGTTTCTATCTGCAAACTGTGTCTCAGGCACATCAAACGTGGCAAAAACACCAACTATTTGGGTACCACATGCCTAACAATGCATTTAACGTCCAACCACTCACCCCTTTGGCAAGAGCATCTAAAAGCCACACAAAAGGGGCATAAATCTGTCCCTCCTTCTCCTCCTTACCCACTTCAGTCTACCCCTGCTATACCGAGTCATTACCTCTCAGCAGCCTCCACTGACAAGGATGATGGTATAGCACAGGGTGTCCCAGGTCCTAGCAGCACATCTGGCAGCAGCACATCACCAGCTTTAGACTGTAGCTGGCAAATTTCTCTGCCTCATCTGCTGCAGCGGAAAAAAAAATACAGTCCCTGCCACCCACATGCCAAGCGTCTAAATACAAGCTTGTCAAAGCTGTTGGCTCTCCAGCTTTTGCCTTTCAGCCTGGTGGATTCTGCCCCCTTCTGTGAATGGCAAGTTCCTAGTCGCTACTACTTCTCACGTAAGGCCGTTCCATCTCTCTACCATCATGTGGAAAGGAATGTTCTGGCATCATTGGGCAAGGCAGTCAGATGTAAAATCCACCTTACTGCTGACATGTGGTCAAGCAAGCATGGGCAGGGATGATATATTTAGTTCATAGCACACTGGGTAACGCTGCTTGCCACTAGAAAGGATGCAGGACAGGGCTCGGTACTGCAGCATGTTGTGCCCACATATCTCAATACAGCTGGTGGTGATGATGCCAGACCTGTAAGCTCTACCACCTTCTGCTCCTCCTCCCCCACCTCCGCCACCTCCAGGGCTGTCAACTTCCACATCCCATCAGCATCACATGGTGTTGATTAGCTTGGGGCCAAAACAGAGATGGAGAGCTTTCCAGCTGACGATCCACTGACTTTCTGGGTCATGAGCATAGACCAATGGCCAGAACTTGCCCAGTATGCTATTGAGTTGTTGGGCTACCCTGCATTCAGTATGCTTTCAGAACAGGCATTCAGTGCTGCACGAGGTTTCGTTACTGATCATAGAATGCGTTTGTCCACAGACTCGTAGACCGTTTGACTTTTATGAAAAATTGATCAGGCCTGGATTACCAGCTATGTCTTTTTGGGATGTGGAATCTCTGCCCGACTTCGAGGCTGCCTAGCTTTTAGGGTGTTCAATCATTTCATTTGGAAGAAAGTTTTTGGTATAGGTTTCATGGGCACAATTAACACTCAAAGACCAATTTTTCTGCACCTGTTTGACAGGTGCATATCATTGCAATTTTTTACATCAAGGTCAATTCTTGCTTTCATCAAGATTACCTCTACAGAGTTACAGTGGGAAGGCACCACCAACACCCAAAGACCAATTTTTACGCACCCGTTACTTCTATCCAAAGTCAAAGTGACACCAGAATGTTACTAAAAAATCTCTAATCTTGTTCCCAGTGTACTACATTGTGGCCTCATCATTCACACTGGCTCCCTAGCTGTTGCTGAGCAAAATAAAGGCAGCTTGCAGGGAAAATGTCATATTTTTGGGCTTTATAAATGCAATTATTACTGCAGCAGATTCTAGACAGAATGGTACAGATCTACAACTTTACACGTAGACTAAGGGGACCCCCCAAGCACTATATTGAAAGTATTTTTTTATTTTTATGCTTTCACTTTAAAAATCAAAAACTGCTCATTTAAAAATGAAGTTTTTTACAAACTTTGTTTTTATTGATACATGTCCCCCAGGGCAGGACCCAGACCCCTATAACCATTGTATGCCCAATTACTTGCATTTAAGTCTTCAAGTCAGGAGATGGATACAAAAAAAATCAAAGGCTTTATCAATGCCTAGAAACACAGTTATGTCTATTATTAAGAAGTGGAAGGTATTTGGTACAACACAGACCCTCCCTGGATCAGGACATCACTCCAAACTGGATGAAAGAGCCAGGAGGAACCTGGTCAGAGAGGCTACCAAGATGCCTACAGCAAGCTGTTGCAGGAATTTATAACAAAGTTTGGCCATTGTGTGCATGTGACAACAATATCACAAATGCTCTCAAATGTGGCTTGTATGGGAGGGTTGCAAGAAAAAAGCCACTTCTCAAGAAAGGCCTTATGAAGCCACCACTGAGCTTTGTCAAAACGCACCTTTAAGATTCTGAGGCAACATTGAAAAAGGTGTTATAATCAGATGAGACTAAAATTAATTATTTGGCCTCAACACCAAACGACATGTTTGACATAAATCTAACACAGCTCACCATTCAAATAACACAATTCCTACAGTAAAGTATGAAGGTGGTAATATCCTGTTATGGGGGTGTTTCTCTGCAGCAGGGGCTGGAGCACTTGTCAGGATAGAAAGAAAAATGGATGGGACAAAATACCATCAAATTCTTGGAAAATCTGCTGTCCTCTGCAAGAAAGTTGTCAATGGGAAGAAGGTTTACCTTCCAACATGAAAATGACTCAAAGTACACAGCAAAAATGACCACACAGTGGTTGAATGAAAAACTGGTGAATGTCCTTGCATGGCCTAGTCAGAGCCGAGACTTAACATTGCCCAGACATTGAAAATTTGTGGAATGACTTGAAAACTATAGTCCACAAAATGTCACCATCAAATTTAACTGAACTTGAGCAGTTCTGCAAAGAAGAGTGGGCAAAGTTAGTAGAGACATATCCCAACAGACTAAAAGCTGTAATTAAAGCAAAATGTGGTGATCCTTTTTCCAACTCAGCGATTCTGTTTTTGAATTCGTTTATTATTTTATGACATGTTGGTGTTATATCTTTCACTTGGATGTTATAAGTTGCACTGAGTAAATACAGCTGGATAAAACAAAAAAACTGTGTCTGTCTTCATTTCAGGCTGCAAAGCAACAAAATGTAATTATTTTAAAGGGGGTGATTCTTTTTCATACCCACTGTATATATGGAAATGCATTGAAGTAGGTAATTGTATTTCAGTTATGATTTACATTATAGATATCTACCTCTGTGTTTTTCCTGAAGAAGGGGACCATATGGTGAGAGTGGGTGGGCCAAATAAATCAACCTGTTTCTTTGGCATGAATGGATAATTCAAAGGTTTACTTTAGCTCACAGCTATTACAGGTATGTAATCATGTTACATGTGGTCACATGGCCATTATAATGTTAAGGTTGTGCGTAACTGAGTTAATATACTTTTCTTTTAATTTTTTTGTAATGACTTTGTGACTTTCTCATTTTATTATGTCACACTGCTAAGTAAATATAAAGTTGTATTTTATATGCAGTACAATTGATTTTTTACAGCTGTACTCATAATGGCATGTTTTTCATGAAAGGCTATGGATTACATCTCCAAGCTTCAAGGCAAAAAATAAATACATTTTAGACATGGGAGATAAAGAATAGAATTATATGTAAATCTTAAAAGGGATAATTTACCTTTCTAGAAAACATGAAAATATTAACTAACAACGGATGCAATCCCCACACCCCTGTCCCAGATGTACTTACCTCCCACACACCTGAGCTCCCGCAAGCCGAGCCACCGTTCCAGAGATTTTAAATCATCGCTGCTTTCTTTCCTCTCCATCCAGCACTGTAAGAATGGACCAGGTGGATTCTGAGTTGTCAAAGTCACATGGACGGTGCACATCCTGTGATGTACGATAGGGAAAACTGTATTGTTGTACATACATGTAAAATCCATTTTTTTTTTTTTGTATATCACAGGACACAGAGGTCCTTCCCCTTTATGTTGAGGTGTATGGCTTGTCTTTTTTGCCAGTGTCCAATCACCTATTGATTGGACACTGGCCTAACCTTTATGGTGGCGCCTAACCCTTATGAGTAAATATTAATTTGGCTGCTCTGTGTCCCATGATAAACTCAAAGAAATGGATTTTACAGATAAGTACAAAAATCCAGTTTTCTTCTCTATAACAGTCCATAGCACTGTCATGGTGATATTAAAATATTCTATAAATAAATACCCTTTTTTATGAGAGTTATTCAAATGAATATGGGGGCCTCAAGTGCTGCTCCTGAAATAAACAAGTGGCATCATTTTCAGTAAAAAACAAAGGGATAGAGGGGTGCCAAACAGCCTCATAATGTAGTAATACACTATATTACTAAAAGTATTGGAACACCTGCCTTAACACGCACATGAACTTTTATGGCATCCCAGTCTTAGTCCGTAGGGTTCAATATTGAGTTGGCCCTCCCTTTGCAGCTATAGCAGCTTCAACTCTTCTGGGAAGGCTGTCCACAAGGTCTAGAAGTGTGCCTATGGGAATGTTTGACCATTGTTCCAGAAGTGCATTTGTGAGGTTGGGCATTGATGTAGGAGAGAAGGTCTGGCTTGCAGTCTCCTCTTTAATTCATTCCAAAAATATGTTCAATCGGGTTGAGGTCAGGACTCGGGTTGTGCAGACCAGTCAAGTTACTCCACCCTAAACTCGCTCATCCATGTCTTTTTGGACCTTGGTTTGTGCACTGGTCCAAATCATTTGGTAGAGGAGGGATAATGGTGTGGGGTTGTTTTTCAGTGGTTGGACTTGCCCCCCTAGTTCCAGTGAAGGGAACTCTTAAGGCATCAGCAGCATACAAAGGCATTTTGAAAAATGTCATGCTTGCAACTTTGTGGGAACAGTTTGGGGATGGTCCCTTCCTGTTCCAACATGACTGCGCACCAGTGCACAAAGCAAGGTCCATAAAGACATGGATGAGTGAGTCTGGGTTGGAGGAACTTGACTGGCCTGCACAGAGTCCTGACCTCAACCTGAAAGAACACCTTTTAGATGAATTAGAGCGGAGGCTGTGAGACAGACCTTCTTGTCCACATGAGTGCCTGACCTCACAAATGCACTTCTGGAAGAATGGTCAAACATTCCCATAGACACACTCCTAAACCTTGTGGACAGCCTTCCCATAAGTTTTGAAGCTATTATAGCTGCAAAGGGTGGGTGAAGTACGCGATATAATAATTATATCTATGTATTAATTTGTCTAGTCCCTATAATGTTATTAGTCTGTTAATCCTATGAGCGCATGCTACTGTTAATATCACAATAATACGAGGTTAGCCATTGTTCCTTTGACTTAGGCAACCTGGCTTACAGCAGCCAGGAAGTGAATCGCAGAAGCATGACATGAGTTAATATTAAATCCAACATATGCCGCTTTGCGACTGAAAGTCGCATAAAAACCCTTCTTCAGACATGGCTCCTATTGAACAGTCCATAACTGTTTTGTCCCTGACATGCGTTTCCAAACCAGTATCCATAGAACAGTCCTTTAAACGTCTTAACGTGTTGTATTTTTACAACGTGTGCAGAAACAGCTCCTATGGAACAGTCCATTGTTTTGTCCCCAACATGTGTTTCCGAACCAGTACCTATAGAACAGTCCTTTAAACGTCTTAACGTGTTGTATTTTTACCACGTGTGCAGAAACAGCTCCTATGGAACAGTCCATTGTGGTCTTACCGTGTTATGCTTCCCAACACGTGCCGCTTTGCTACTGAGTGACACATCCATCTTCAGCGACAGCTTCCATGTCGCCATTATGTATCTTTGGTATCTTCCGGACGGATGCAATACAGGCAAGGGGTATCCATTCATTCACCATTCACCAGTACACATTCAGAGCAACATATCAAACAGCTCTCAAATACTGGTCTATTATTTAGATAAGTCTCGAGGAGGGCCTTATTCACCCATATTATTAACCTACAATACGCATAGGTCACACTATACCATAATATAAATCAACTTATTAACATACTATATACATATATCAGCCACAGCTCTCACCAGGTTCTACGCGTCCGTTTCACCGATGAGATCTTTCACAGAATTTTCATGACCATCCAAGCGTGGTTTCAGAATTCGCGAGCCAGCGCCAATCTTGTCCACACTAGAGACGATTTTCTATTCTGGATGTCTGAGGATTAGGGACTCAAAACAACAAATGCCTTAGGGTTTGTGAATCCTGTGCAGAAAAACAATATTCTACACGTCCCATCTGGGGTGCCAAATGAAGTACGCGATATAATAATTATATCTATGTATTAATTTGTCTAGTCCCTATAATGTTATTAGTCTGTTAATCCTATGAGCGCATGCTACTGTTAATATCACAATAATACGAGGTTAGCTATGAAGCCAAACACACGGCTAGGAATAATCAAATATTATTTATTTCCCAATAATCAGGAACGCTAACATAAAGTATTAAAAAGACATTACAATATCACAAAGCTTACAATCAAATCATATAATATAAGAATATCAAAGATACTTATCACAGGGCCCTCCATGAAAACCTTAAAATGGCTGCCAAGCCATGCGGCTTGAATGGAATCACCATCAGCTGTGTTCATAGGAGAAAAAGGCAGAGAGAGAGCTACCTGAGTGTGTGTGTGCTCTTTTTAATCCAAACATACCCGCCTACTCATAGCCAACCCCATTTTGCCCTCCATCCAATAGGCATCGCCGAGAGATAACATAGTAAGAATGCTGTATTGTCCACTAACAGGCAGCATATCTATTAGTCCTTGAGCCATCTTCACATCAGGTGGGCCTGAGTCAAGCCATTGTTCCTTTGACTTAGGCAACCTGGCTTACAGCAGCCAGGAAGTGAATCGCAGAAGCATGACATGAGTTAATATTAAATCCAACAGTGGGCCAACTCAATATTGAACTCTACGAGTAAAGGCAGGCGTTCCAATACTTTTGGTAATTTAGTGTACTTTAATCAGTAAAGCAATCTTCAAACCAGTAAATATTGCACTTACAAGTCAAGAAGGAGAATGGGCATATAACTGAGAAGAGAAAGTCCCATAACCAGTGGATCCAAAAAGCCGACTTCACCTGGCAACTGGCAACAACCGCTGCAGGGGAGATGCTAATAGTGTTGGCTGGAAAGGATGCCTCTACACATAATTGCAGTGCAAGTCTCTTGCTGCTTGTGATCAATTGCATAGAATCATGAGAGACGCATTTCGGAGAGCAACTTCTGTCCTTCCTCAGACAAACTAACAAGTACCTACAATTTAAATACCTGTCCAGCAGTGTGGGTATTAACCCTTAATCATCCTATTATATGCTGCCAATCATTGTGTGATCCATGTGGCATATGAAAAACGAATGGCATACTAATTTTGAGTTAGGAAATACCTAAATAGATGAAACCAAATAACCAATTGAGGGAATTGTGATGGATCAACCTTATCTATGTACACACAACATTTTTATATATTTTTAACTCTATGCAATGATAATAAATGAATTAATCAATAGTACTTTAGGGCTTAAAAACATATAAGCATAACAAATGTATATAAATATACTTGAGGTGATTGTAGGCGTATTAGTGCAATTGTGAAAGAGTACTGTCCGTGATACTTTTTTTATTTGCACTCTTGGTTACTGCTTGGACCTTCAAGAAGGGGACATACCCCGAAAGCTTGTCCTGAAAAATTGTATGTTAGTGCAAATAAAAAAAGTATCACGGACATTACTCAATTTTAAAATGTATATAAATAAATTTAATGTTAATTTTTTTCAAAATAAATAAAGATTTTGTATCTGTCTATGTATAAAACATGTTATAGAGTAAAATCATTGTACCAACAGATTACCCTCATGCATTAATGATACCCCGGCTGCTCTTCTGAATGATCCTGTGAAACCCCTCCTGGGATACTTCATCACCAGAAGTGATGTCAGTGGCCACGTAACTCCACCTCGGGGATGAAATTTTCAAGCCAGTGGACCGCAAGCCGCTTCTCCATGTGGGAAAAGTGGTGGTCAGCTTACTAGAGACAGATACATTGCTAGAATTTACTTGGTGCTGGTCTGGGCAACAGAATATGGGAGTGTTCATTCATTATCTTTGTGTATGACACATTTGCGTTATTAAAAACTGGTTACGCAGTGATCTTGTCCATGGCCTTTTATCCATGAGTTGGTGTTCATACATGAGGGGGCTTAAAGACGGGTGGGGACACAGACTCTGGATATAATACAAGTGTATAATACAAGTGCATTTGGACCCATATATCACCTGGGTCCAAACGTCTGGTGAGTTTCAGTGTGTATGGGGGAAGGAATGGAATCACTGAAGAGCGCCATTTGAAGAGCACTTTTTACTGCATTAATAGTGTGGAGCACTTTTTATGCCCTGTACACACGATCGGACATTCCAACAACAAAATCCATGGATTTTTTCCGACGGATGTTGGCTCAAACTTGTCTTGCATACACACGGTCACAGAAATCTTGTCGGAAATTCCGAAACGTCAAGAACGCGAACTGAGAAAAATGAAGTTCAATAGCCAGTGCAGCTCTTCTGCTTGATTTCGAGCATGCATGGAACTTTTTGCGTCGGAATTGTGTACACACGATCTGAATTTCTGTCAACGGATTTTGTTGTTGGAAAATTTGAGATCCAGATCTCAAATTTTGTGTGTCGGAAATTCCGATGATAAATGTCCGATGGACCCTACACACGGTCGGAATTTCCGACAAAAATCTCCCATCGAATATTTTCCATCGGAAAATCCGACCGTGTGTACAGGGTATAAGAGAGCAAAAGGGATAACAGCTGGCACCTTAGCTGTTCAATTGGTTTTGGACATTTATGGACATTTAAAGGCATTCTGTTGGTATAACACATAATATTTTTTATTTTGCATATCATTTTTATTTTGGATATTTATGTGAGTTTATAGTTTTTCGGTAGACACTTGGTTTATTTTGCAGGTTTTCACTGATACCTAGCGCCTTACTTATTTTTTAGTTATATACTGTATATATATAACTTGTATAAAATATATATATATATATATAAATCTATGTAATACATATAAGGGAATACATATGAGAATACATATAGGAACGAGATGAGCTGGCCTATTTCAGATGTCATTTTCAAATCAAAATATGTATATTAAATAAGTACATTTCATATATGAAAAACCCTTTTGTATAAGCATACATAAAGATTTGTATGGTTGTCTCACCTTCATTTTCTCTGAGCACAGGCACTAGGTAGGGCTGACCCCTATCTCCACTGCTCTTTTTCGCTCGCCATTAGCTGTCCTCATACGTGTCAACCCCCTGATTACAGGGCTTCACTACGGCAAAATTCAGGACAAAATCATGTTGTATGCAGACGACATGTTATTATTGCTAGGGGATATGACTCTGTCTCTGCAAACAGTTATGTCCACTGTTCTAGACTTTGGCCAATATTCCGAGCTGACAATCAATTGGACCAAATCAGCACTGCTCCTATTGGACGGTGATTCTACACAACCAATTGCACCCACTTGTCCCATACCTATCACAGATAAATTTAGGTTTTTGGAAATATATGTGTGCAAAGTGAGTACTAAAGCGCTGATAGGAGAATTAAAAATATTAAAAATGTTTTAGAAAACCAAATAAAATAGATAAGATGACCAAATGATATGCTGCACCATTAAAGTGTGTCATACACTTAAAAGAATATGCAAATAAATACTAGAGTATAAATAGTGCACAATATCAACCTTAGTCTATTTAGATCAGCAGGTGAGGTTAAAAGACAAATGTCATGGTATAATAAAATATATAAGTGCTTGCGTGACAATCCCAGGTGCACAAAAATATATATAAACTTCAAGTTACAATGAGGTTGTAACCAATTTAATAAATAAATAAATACACAATGTGTTAAAAATAAATACAATGTGTTTTAAATAAATTAAGTGCTTCAAAATGTGAGTAAAAACAAGTATGTGTTATAATGTGTCAAAGAAAGGAAATATCCAGTTTATGCCAGTGATGCATATGGGGATATATAAATTCCAAAAGCCAATACAGGCTTGACCTGATGGATTAGCTAATTAATTGATGAATTAATGGGTAAACGGCGCCAGTTAAATATTATATTAATCCCATAGGTGATAGCAGTCCATTAAATGAGTTAGATAATTAATGAAATAACTCTTCACATCCACTAATGATATCCGGGACACAATTAGAAATGCTAGAGAAAAAAAAAAAAAAAAAAAGAAACTTCCCTTTATGCTGGGAATGTGGGGCTTTTTCCTTTTGGTTCCTCCTGATATCTTGCTCCGGTATGATATAAAAGAAAAAAGACACAAACAAAAAACCATTGCGCAGCGCTCTATTCAACCATCAAACAAAGAAGATCTTTTAGGTGGTTGCTAATTAATTCATCAATTAATTAGCTAATCCATCAGGTCAAGCCTGTATTGGCTTTTGGAATTTATATATCCCCATATGCATCACTGGCATAAACTGGATATTTCCTTTCTTTGACACATTATAACACATACTTGTTTTTACTCACATTTTGAAGCACTTTATTTATTTAAAACACATTGTATTTATTTTTAACACATTGTGTATTTATTTATTTATAAATTGGTTACAACCTCATTGTAACTTGAAGTTTATATATATTTTTGTGCACCTGGGATTGTCACGCAAGCACTTATATATTTTATTATACCATGACATTTGTCTTTTAACCTCACCTGCTGATCTAAATAGACAAAGGTTTATATTGCGCACTATTTATACTCTAGTATTTATTTGGAAATATATGTGACCTCCTTTCCCTTAGAGTATGGTTCACTAAACATCTCCCCCCTGATAAACAAAATATGTGATTAAATTAAAAGTTGGAATAAATTACCATTGTCGGTTGCAGGTAAGACGAATCTCATTAAAATGATTCTGATGCTCCAGCTTCTTTACCCATTACACAACTCCCCTACGGAGCATATCTGTCATAAATATCCTGGCAGATCCCGGCGCCCTGGATTCCTTGGCACACGTCCGCGGGTACCACTGTGCATGTGTGTGCGCGCGAGCGCGCGTGCACGCACACACCCGTGCACAAGAGCGCACGCGGGAAGACGGGTGCGCGCCCCTGTTGGCGCCAGATAGGCTATTTAAATCTGCCTGTCACTGACGGTCCCCGCTGTCTGCTCTATAGCGTTCTGTGCCTGATACCTGATCTGAGTTCTTACCTGTGATTGACCCGGCTTCCCTGTGACCTTCCTGCCTTCTGCCTGTACCCGACCTCGGCTTGTCTGTGACCATTCTACTGTCTACCCCATCTGTACCTTGTTGCCAGCCTGATACCTGATCCGGCCTGTTTGACTACCCAGCCTGACTACAGTTATCCAGTCTGCTTTGCTGAGCCAGTCTGTCTGCTGATCCAGTCTGCTGCGCTGTCCAGTCTGCTTTGCTGATCCAGTCTGCTGTGCTGATCCAGTCTGCTTTGCTGACCCAGTCTGCTGCGCTATCCAGTCTGCTGTGCTGTTCCAGTCTGTTCCAGTCTGCTTTGCTGATCCAGTCTGCTGTGCTGTTCCAGTCTGCTTTGCTGATCCAGTCTGCTGTGCTGATCCAGTCTGCCTTGCTGATCCAGCCTGCTGTGCTGATCCAGTCTGCTTTGCTGATCCAGTCTGCTGTTCTGATCCAGTCTTCTTTGCTGATCCAGTCTACTGTACTTACCTTGTCCGCTGAGCTGATCCAGGGATCTCTCTCTACCGGTCTGTCAATCCTGCCAGGCACCCGTGCCCCTCCTTACTCCTGGGTCTCCTGTCACCTTACCAGGGAACCGGGAGTGGGAGCCGCAAGGGAGGCTCTCCTCTGCAATCCAGGCTTAACACCACCAGGTGCGTGATAATATCACAATGTTCACTCTTCTGTGCTGTATGGTAAGTCCCAACATGTTATCAGACCCTTATATTGATATGTTAGTATATGTGGATAATTCACATCTCAATGCCTTCCAAAGACTGAGGAAGTCCATATGAGCAACTCCCCTACAGTTGTCCCCTTAAATAAACATTTATAATAGTGAATTCCATCTTTAGAACTCTTCTATACTGAAAGCGCACACCACGGATAAAATTGGAGCATTTACAACAGCCTAAAGATGGGGGACCTAGACCTTCCTAACCTCTGGCTCTATTATATAGCTGCGCAACTGCAGCATTAAATTGGCCCTGGGTTTGCCTCTACACAATCTGTTTAAGATCACATTCCCTCCACGATCTGTATTATGCTGGCCAGTATCCAGAGAGACTCAATCTCAGAGGGTCTTGAGGCCCTTCATTTTGCTAAACCTAATAAGCTTCTACCGACATACAGTCTTATTAAAAAAACATGGAACAAGGCTAAATACCTACAACATGTCACTGGGTATACAAAGTATAGCGCGATATGGAGTAATGATAACTATTCAGATCTAGCCAAGTTAGTGCATGGCGCTCGGTGGAAGGCATATGGGATAGTTACTATGTCTCAGGTTTTTAAGGATGGTATTCTGTTACCTTTTGCTTCCCTGCAAGCCGTATACTCGATACCCACCCATATGCAGTTTCTCTACTTACAGTTTCAACATGCAGTCAGGGCACAGGGGGACATGCAGGAATGGTATCTATCTCCACCCCTGTTTTCAACTTGATCAAAATGGCTAAAAGCTCTAAAGGCCTTATTTCACAATGTTATAGCATTTTGTTGTCTGAGTTCCACAAAAGCCATCCTAGCAAAGCGACTTCTCTTTGGGAGAGAGACCTAGGTATGATGTCGGATGATCAATGGAAAGAGGTGTATCAGGGTGTGGTAACTTGCTCTCTAAATGTGGCCCAGAAGCTCCCTCAACTCTACATTCTCCTACGCTCTCACCACACTCCCCTGAAGCTTTATAAGATGGGATACAGTAGGAGCCATATTGCCATAGATGCAGAAGGGACCACAGGGACTTAATCCATCTTTAATTGCATTACCCCAAACTTAAGCATTATTGGGAGCAGGTTCTAGATACATTAAACATCTTATTTAAGGTAAACATACCATTGGACCCCAAATGCTGTCTCTGAAATGTTTAAGATTAAGTTATTGAGGATGAACACCCTAGGATAGCAGTGGGAAGGGCCCTTTTCCATGCCTGCAGATTCATTCTAATACTGTGGAAGCCCCCTGATCCAACTACACACAAGGCGTGGGTGTCCACTGTGGGTAATGCTCTGCTTCTAGATTCCAATTGTTTTTATTGAAAAGATTTTTGTAATACAAAACAAAAGTGTACTAAGAATACAGAAAAAGGAATAAACTCCAAAGAACATGAGATAACAAAACAAAACAATGAATGAAAATCAAAAATAGTAAAGAGATGGACATATAAGCCTATCTATTGGATAGAGGAAGGCGGCTACTGTTAAGTATGGTTTAGAACACCATATGTTTACAAGACGAAGTTGCCCGGTAAGCTAGAAAATGTGTGGGGACTGTGGTCAGTAGCCCCTGGTTTAATCCCACGGGAACTTGTTTATCAGAGGTTGTTCCTGTGTCCAAATAGACCATAGGGTTTGGTTGTTCATTTAAATTAGAATAATTATCTGCACCCTTGTTGCACTTTGAGTGGGGTGGAGTCAAGGATGCAAAATACCAGCATTGTAATTGATATGAGTATGTGGGCACGGGCATCTGTCTGTGTCAAAGTTTCTGTAATTACTGACTTTGGATATCTAAGTGGATGTAAGCTTTATTGTATTGTCTTGTTTTGGACTGTTTATGTTGCCTGTTTACTACAATAAACATTTTCCTGATTTAAATGTGGATAATAATAAAAAAATTGAATACATAAATAAAAAAAATATAGCTAGATATAGAATTTAATTAATGTATCTACACAAGTAAAATGAAATGTCGAGCATCATTATTGATCCAATATCAGCACATCTGGAACAATTGGAATAGAAAACTCATAATCAAACAAGAAAATATGTTATCAAAAACTAAAGGGTGTTCATGTGTAGAGGCACATTTTCCAGCCAGTGATATCAGTGTCTCCCCTGCAGTGGTTGTTGCCAGTTCATTAGCGGCAACAGGAGCCGCCTGCTTTGATCCACTGGTTCTGGGACTTTCTCTGCTCGGCTATATACCATTTCTCTTTCTTGATTTGATGCAATATTTATTGGTTTTAAGATTGCTTTACTGAAAAAAAAATTTCTACAATATGATGCTGTTTGGTTCTCCTCTCTACCTTTGTTTTTTTGCAGTTTGAGTTCCCCAAGAAGGCAGCAGCATGGCCAATAGTCATAGAGGGAGGAGGAGGGGCCAAACAGCAGCTCTGTGTCTGAATGGAAACACAGAGCAGCAGCTTACCTCGGATGCCCCCATAAAAAGCCACTTGCTGTGGGGGCACTCGGCAGGAGGGAGGGGCCAGGAACACCGGCTGGGGACCCAAGAAGAGGATGATTTGGGCTCCTCTGTGCAAAACCACTGCACAGAGCAGGTAAGTATAATGTTTTATTTATTTATTTTTTATGAAAAAAGAGACTTTAATATCACTTTAAGCAGATTAAAAGAGAAATTATCTGTTAGTTTACTATGGGTTTGCAAAACATCATTGCTCATGGCACTGTAGTGATTATTATAATTATCTCATAGAATGGGTATAACCTTGAATACAAAAATAAATTTAAAATGACATTGCCAGTACCGATTTATTTAGATTTTAGCTGAAAAAATCAGTTGATTATGATATTACTTACACAAGACTATTTATTTTAGCTGAAAAAATCAGTTTTTAATGATATTACTTACAAGATACTTTTTTATGTCATTAAAGACAATTGTCAGGAGACCATAGCAATCAATTACAAGTAATACAGCAGAACACCAAGACAATAATAAGATAATAATCACCATAGGGTCACACATGAAATAATTATACATTTCTAATTTCCATACACGTCCACTTAGGTCATTCTTGAAATTTGGTTTCCTGTCTCATGATTGGTCAGATCTTCTCTGGTACCTGTATAAAAGGTGATCCAGAAGATGAGTGTTACATCAAGCTTCAGAGAGAAGATATTTCACATTACAGTGAAGGAGAATTCTGAACAAAATGAATGAAAATGTTTTCCTCCTGCTTCTGGTCTGTATTACGGGGCTGGTGACCAGTCTACCTCTATCTGCACAAATACAGGTGAGATGATGAGCTGACATGAACAGTACGGGGGACAGGTGACAACTATATTTAGGAAAGTATAACATCCAATAAATTACTGACAATATTAGCTAGTAGTGAAGTGTAAATCTAGCCAAAAAAGTTATACCCTTAGTTATGGATAAAGTGGTGGGGGGTTAGGAATCCTGTTAGATTTTAACACTTCCTTATTACTGCCTGGGTCCCCTGTAGGGAGATTTGACTTTTGTACAGGACATTGCCATTAGGACAAAAAGCGGGGGGAAATCCAAAATGTTATATTTGGAAACAGAACAGGGAAAATGATAAAATCTTCCAATGATGACTGTTGTGGTAACATCTGTCTAAGAAAGGATTTTACCTCAGTTTTGAGAGCTTTCCAGTAGGACTGAGGAGGACTCTGCTGGATGGGGATGAGTTGGGGTCAAGACCTGTTATCTCTTATTATTGTGCTCCATTTGAAAAAGGATATTAATACAAAACATTTACTTTTCAGTACAATCTACTTGGAGTGAACAAAGATGGTAAGCTTTTTAACATTCTTATTTAAGGAATAATTTTTGCTTTCTTTCTGTTCTCTCTCAGATGTTTTGTTTGTTCTGCTTTTTCCCCCAGTTCATTAGTCCCTTTTTATAACATTCCTAATCCTAAATCCTAATTCCTAAATCAAAAATTGTTTGCACTGCTCCATTGGCCCTAATCAGCCTGGCCAGATAATCTATAAAAATAATTTTCCTTCTCCATCTAGAACCAGCCTCTAGGAAAGACCATTCCACATTTTTATTGCTCTTATGGTAAACATCCCTACTTTAAAGAGACCCTTTCGCCAATTTAAATTTCGATAAAACCCGCAGAAAAATGTATTATTTTAAATGCTTGCTTGCAGTATTTTCCTTTCCATAAATTATTTATTATTCACCTGCAATGAGACTGTGACATTTTGACTAATCTGAGAGTCACTTCCCTAGCACAGCCCCCTCCCTCATTTTTTCTCTTAGCCCTCCCCTCTTCTGGGAGTGCCCAATTACTCTCTGTGCTGGCCCAGCATCTCTGTCCCTCCCCTCACCTCCCCACATAAACTTTGATTTAGCTTCTGGGGGAGGAGTGAAGAAGAATACTATAAAGTGTCATTTGAGCGAAAGCTCTAAGTCTGCTGGGGCTATCACCTCCAAGCAGCAGTTTCGAGCCTTCGGCTGTGTACACAAGGGAGATTTTTTACATTTAATGACATTCCTAAAATATGTTAAATGCACATATAATCATCTGCTGTTTTTTAGACCCTGGCAACAGGGTATTTTTATAAATCATCTCCCTTTGCTTAGGTGACAGTGTTTATGATAATCATGGGGATTCAGGCAAAGACTTTCCCAACATCAGGGATAGCTTTGTAGAGCTATCCTATTTTTTCATTAACTGATATTTCAATTTATAAAATGGGTTCTATATTTACAGAATCTTAAGTCACTTACATTTTTTGGTTGCGATTATTTCACTAGATGTGCCTAATGTGTATTTTGTATACACAGCCCCAAAGAGTGAAGACTCCGAAGTGCCACAAGGGATCTTCAGCAAGATTTTGAAAGCTAATAAAGGTAATTATTTTAAACAACAGGATTCTTTCCAGGCAAGGTAATAGACAATAACCAATTATAATCAATAAAGTTATGAGTTTCAGGATCCTTTAAATCATGCACTGATGGACTAGCCAATAGCGTGTGAAGAAAAATATGGCACTTTTGTCTTAAGATACAAGAGCTTTTTCATTGCTGAATGAGTCTTTAAAATCACTATTCCATTTCTAAAAAGACTGATGGGTTATTCCTATTCACTTCTACCATTACAGTGAAACTTGTGAGATAAAGAGGTTGATTTATTAAAGGCAAATAGACTGTTCACTTTGCAAAATTTGGAAATTGCACTTTGCATTGGAATTTAGTAGAAAATCAGCATCAATATCTCTAGTAAAACTGTGTATTCTTCTGTTGCAATTTCTAGTTCTAAATCTACAATTAAAGCTAAACTCCAAAAAATAAAAATTATGAAATTATTGTAGCTCCGTATTTCTTACTACATCTTAATTGTACTCTTTTAAATGTAAGCAATGTAAGTATCTTCATTGTAGAGCTCAGACTAGAGTTGGGAGAAGTAGCACAATGAGAATGTTTACTGTACTGTAGTGTATGCTCCATTGTAATAGGAGGAGAGAGCAAAGTGACAGACACATGAGATTACCAGGCTTATAAGAGTTACTTCACTGCAGCAGAGCAAAATCAGGTCTCCTCCCCTGCCAAACAGGGCTATGTGTAATCAGGTGCTTACAGATTAGCTAGATAGTTTCTTTTGGTTTTCCATGTGGGAATGGGTTAAGCTAGGCTTCTAAGTTCTGCCCTCCATAGTGGGAAGGCTCTATGCGGGGGCTTGCTCTCTGCTGGGTCCTGCATGGGAAGATTCAAGAGGCCAACTTCACTGCAGCAGAGCAAAATCAGCTCTCTTCCCCTGAGTAAAGCTGGGCCTTTGGACTGCATGAAATATCTAACAGGTTTCTCCAGATGCACAGATTCCCATTGTGCCTATTCTATTCTGTTGTATACCCCAACACTGTACTGTACTGCATCTGATTAGATACATTTTCTGTTTGGATCTGTCCATTTTTCATTCAAAGGATGGTTAGAGAGGACTGACAGAGCCGCCCACATAGCAAACTTCAGCCAGTTCACAGTGTATGGGCAGCTTAAATCCAATGCATTTCAGTATATTATCTATAACCGTTTTCTGTATTTTCAGATAGCAAAACATCCATGTATGGAGGCGATATGCTGGTACAGAATGACCGCAGCGCCGTGAACTGTCCTTCTTGCCTTTGGCCTAAAAGTTCTAATGGTACTGTTCCTGTTCCCTACATCATAGCATCCAGCTACAGTGAGTTCCCTCTTTTTTTCTTTCGCATTGAAGTATTCATTTCTATTTGTTATTTGTAGTAACCCAACCTTCTATCTCTATTTTCAGGTCCCAGTGACCTGAACAGTATTGTACTGGCCATGGCCGAGTTTGAGACATTGACTTGTGTGAGGTTTGTGCCTCTTACAACAGAAGGTGATTACATCAACATCGCTCCCGATGATGGGTAAGGTTGTCTATTATCTATCATAGTTCTTCACATAAAGAGAAACAGTAGGGAGCATCTAAAACATAAACACCTTAGACTTTACAGCACCTATTTTGTGAATGATGGCTTCTCTTTTAAAATTCCTCCAAAAAAAAACTATAGAACTCCTCTGTACATTTGCAAATACATGTGAAAGTCACAAGCCAACATATAAGGTGCTTCTTGGTTTCTGTCTATCTAGCAGATATAGCGCAGGGACATCAAATATTTATCCCAGTGCTGCTAACATTGAGTATATAGTAGAAAAATGGAAGTGACTGAGAGGGAGTGGGGCTTAGTGTCAACAGATTCAATGAATTCCACTTAAAATTTTACAATGAAAATAAAACAAAAATATATGTCTGTACAAAAGTGAGCAGTGATCCAATGCTTGGAGCCAGCACAACGTTTCTTAGCTCCCAAACTCCATACCTCTTATTAGAACTGGGCACATACATAGGGATACACCTGTTGATATAAGTTGGAAAGTTCAAAAGCTTAGCACATACAGATATTGATTGTTTTCTTTATGTAGCTCAGATTCAATCATTGTTTCTATTAAAACTATTGTCTTAGGCTCCCAAATGGTATCAAAGCATAACTCTTTTGAACTCTATATTTCCATTTTCTAGCTGTTACTCATATATTGGAAGAACTGGTGGAAGCCAGACAGTTTCATTGGGCGGTGGCTGCATCTACAGAGGGATTATACAACATGAACTAGAACATGCCCTGGGCTTCTACCATGAGCACACGAGAAGTGATCGTGACAATTATGTTGACATCAATTTCCAGTATATCTCTCAAGGTACTGCAGACATTTACACAAAGCGAATTTAGCCATGTTTTCAAAAAAGAGACATAACCACGGCTTTTGTCTTGTTACAGGATACTTGGGTAATTTTGCTAAAGCGGACACTAATAACCTGGGCAGTCCATATGATTATGGTTCAGTGATGCATTATGATGCGTAAGTCATGACTTTTGTGTTAGCTGGTGAATTACCGATAAATTATAAAATATTTTAATGGTAATATGTCAATCTTATTTCCATTCAACATTTTCCAGCTATGCATTCACCAACACTTCAAACAAACCCACAATTGTCCCTAAGCCTGACCCCAATGTGCCAATTGGGCAGACAATTGGACTGAGCGTCTTGGATGTCACTAAAATTAACCGACTTTATCAATGCAGTAAGTTTCTGTACATTCCAGTTTTTTGGGTTTGAAACATTAGAAATTATACCTTTTTATGATTGCATTCTAAGTGAATCGTTACAGTTTTGCCAAAAAAAAACTAAATTTTTGGCTCTGGGCCCTACTATGGGTGTACACAATAAATAATGTACACATATGTGACATCCCCATGAATATCAAATTAATTTTGAGTTATTTATTTTTGGTGGGTCATAGTAATGATAAAAAAGATACAGCTAGATTTAAAAATATATATTGTTTACAATTTGGCCATTTACAAAAAAAAAAAGAAACAGTAAAAGAAATGTAGTTTTTATCATGAAATGAAGGTTCAAATTGGCCTAAACAAACAAATTATAATTCACCTGGATGCACAAAGTAGTTGCAAAGATACCGTGCTGTTTCACTAACACATGTGAAAGTTGTGACACTGCATTGAGGCATTAAGGATTTTTTATTTTCAACATAAAGGGGTCAAACTCAAGGTTCGCTTAATTTTAAGTTCAAAATTCCAGCAGTTTTAATCTAAAATAAGGTTAATACCTCCTCCCCTGTTTCCCACCATTTTTTTATTAATATTATTATCAGTCTATTCCTCCAGTGACTGAATTCAATTTATATGTCTATTTCTCACTTCTCAGGTGTCTGTGCGACTTTGCTTAATAATATGACAGGAACTTTCACTTCTGCCAACTATCCCTCTGCTTATCCTAATAATGGTGACTGTGTTTGGTTGATCAGGGTTCCATCAGGACGGGTAAGGAGACAGAAATGTAGACATGCAAAATGTGACAATGAGTGCCTAGCAACCTAGCTGTGAAAATGAACTACCATCTGAAGATTGTTTTGTACACCACCTACATTTTACATTAATTTAAAAAAAGAGACTTAACTAGTATAGAGCTACGCAATAGGTCCAAATACTCCCTACCTGAACATTACACTTGTGTACATTAAAGTGGAGCCATTGCGGTGGTTTGATTTTATGGCTGAGACAGAGGTATAGAATAGGTCTTTTAAGATGGAAATGCCTCTGAACTTCATACGCTACTTCAACCACCAATTGCTCCATATGTTGGAATATTACTTCCCTTCATTATGGCCCACTTTATAGTCTTCAGACTATCATTACTACTTCATGGCTGGGAGCCTATTTTGGCAACTCTGATGTGCCAGATTTCTTTTACCCCACATCTAATGGTGAGGTCATTGTAGGAATGGGGGTTTAGCAGTAACAAAATGGGTCTTGGATTAATTTGGGGCTCTTGTTCTTACAAATATATTACCTATAGTAACAGTATTTCAATATCCGCAGTTACAGGTTTCTTTGACTTAATTTAATATAGCCTTAAACAAAAAACTTCTGTTAAAAGGTTCTTCCCCAAATGTGTCTTATTTTAGCTTATTTGTTGCCCTGAAGAAACCACAAGCAACAAATAATCAGTTCTGTCAACTGGAAAATCTATGGAAAATAAACACATGTTTCAAGAGTCATCTTAACTAGAAATGTCTATAGCTGCAAGATTGTTTAACAGAAATTAGAACCCTACATATTCTTGCTGTTTTTTTTTTTTTTTGAAGGACTGTACAATAGTCATCGATTGCATCATATTGCAATTACATATAAACCCAGTTTGCAGTTACAAATATATACATTTTGAGCTTTACTGTAGATAATACATTTTTCTTGTGTCACTTTTTAGGCTGCATTAAATTTCAGTAGCTTTAATATCCAATCCACTCCTAACTGTGACTCAGACTACATGAGGATCTATGACGGCCCCTCTAAGAACTCTCCTGTGTTGCTGGATAAAATGTGCGGAAGTCAAACCATCCCTCCACTCATCGCTTCCACAAGCCAGGTGCTGGTCCAGTTCGTCAGTGACGGGGCTGTTGCTGGGGTCGGCTTCCAAGCTACATATAGCTCAGGTATGCTGATTTATTTTAATAGAAAATAAAGTGTTCAGCGAAAGACACTGAAGAATCATAGATACAGAGGAGATCCCTCCCAAGGAGGGACTATTGGCACAACAGTTTGATGTCCTCTAACCTCTGTTTGCAACCTCTGAGGTAATCCATGAAGTTACTTAGTATATACAATGAGAATTACCAGTCAGTCAGGCTGAAAATTCTCCAGGGTGGAGTGCAGTGACCAGACTCCCTTTTCCCCAGCACTGCTAGGTTAAATTCTTGCTTTGCTTAGGGTAGATTGGGAAAGTTCAAAAACGTACCCTGGCAGCCAGTGGTCATCTATGCTCTCCAATGTCCCAGTATGTGGGCGAGCCCTCAACATATTCATGTACAATGCATGACTGCTGATCCTGTGTTGTATTTGATGACATCTGAGAGTCTACAGCCAGGGAAATGTCAAAAAGAAGCAGCTTCAGAGACCAGTAGTACAGCATTGAGTAAGCCTGTGAGAGGGATAAATAAGGTAAGCATTTCAATGTATTTATCACCTTCTAGACTAAGGTAGCATTTAACCCAAGCAGTGCAGTGGGGGAACAAGATGGATAGATTTATCAGTATCTGTACTGTCCAATTTAGGACAAAATAATAGGTTTGTATGGTAGCCCACCCACCTCTGCTACAGTTATTTATTTTCATAGGACACTCCTGTTTTCTCACTAGTTCTCTGTGAAACACTTCTGGGTAAGGCAGAACATGTGACTCTCTCCCCTTCTTGTCCTTAAGCAGCATTTGGTGCCTGTGTAGGCCATCTCTACGTCTGAGCTCTGCATTGAGGGTTGGAGAGTGGGGTCCTAGCCTAAGATGAACCTGGAACTCCAAAAGAGAGGATGAACTATGTATATACAGTAAATATACAGTATATACATAAACATAAAATGATGTCATATACTATTATAAATCTCTTTACTATATTGATTATTTCTATATTCTTACAGTTCAGTGTGGAGGATCCTACTTTAACTCTCAAGGCAACTTTACATCTCCGGGATACCCAGAGAACTACAGTCCAAACATGAATTGTAACTTCACCATCACAGCTCCTGTTGGATATAAGGTAAAACAAGATGCCTTCAAAATTCTCCCTAATTATTGGACTTCCTCATTCTATAAAATTGTCACACAAACAAAATTTAATGTTGGACAGACACATTACAATCTAATTGTACAACCCCTTTGAATTTACCAGCGTTCACCAGGGCCTACCTGAATGAATAGAAACAGAATGTATTGTTTAGGGCATTAAAATACATGTCTGTTAGCAAATCTATCATAGATTGCTCTAAGACTATCTACCACCAAGACGTTCTAGATAATTTCCCAGTGATGACCGGAAGTGTTGGTGGCAATCTGTGAAGCTGGCTGAAAACTGGTGGTGTGACATTTGTAAGCTGTTTATAAAGCTTTACTTGACTTTGCAGCACTGGACCAATTCCTGCCATCCTGATTGAGAGTAACAGGAGCACAGGGGGAGAAGAAGGGAGGGGGCTGATTAGTTTCTTGAGTCTATTGTAGACAGGTGAATGACAAAGAAATTAGCCAGTAATGTAGGAGGAGCACAGCAGATCTCCCAGCTCTGGATGTTTCCTTCCTTGTCTGGCAATTGTAGATTGGTGACCATTACACCGCAGGAATAGAAAGGAATTTATTTTTTCCAACAAGATTTTTAAGCACTGCCTTTTATGTGCAGTATCATTCCTAAAGCGACATAAAACTCTTAAAACTATTTTTTTTTTCACATTAGCCATCATTAGATGTGGTGGCTACATTCGTTTTCTTTGGCTTTTCCCTGTTTTCACCTGATGATCTGACCAGTAACACATCTCATGTATTAGTGAGACTCTACTCTGGATGAATGAGAATAAAAGGGAAATCAGCAATCAGCAGCATTGTCAGTTTGGGGCAAGGGAGCATTAAATATATTAGCAGATTTAAATACACTAACAAGTTGAATCCAAATTCCAGCTCACATTATATAATCAGTTACAGCAGTTCAATTCATTTTGGGATTAAGGTTTTACATGAATAAATGAAGCTGATCATTTTAAGCACACCTGCCAGTGTTGAATCATTTGGCTTATCGATGTAAACTGATACATTTTTCTGGATAGCTTGTACTTTTGAAAAACAACAGACTTGCTGGCTGGGTCACTAAATGAACATAGAAGAAAGCCTAAAAAAGAAAACAAAAGCAGCCATCACATGTAAGAATTGGCAAACTGCAATATAATAAATGTTTTCTGTTGGGTTTAATATGACTTTAATGTCAAATATTATTTCAGGTAGACTGTAACATCAAGGAATTGTAAGAAACAAAATATTCACTCACTTTTATGCAATAAAAATGATTTGTTTGTATGTTGCATGAAAAAACCACTGTCATGTTAGTCATAATTTTATTTCTTTTTCAGATTGCTCTGACCATAAGTGACTTCCATGTAGAGTCTGCCAGTTTCTGTATGTACGACTATCTAACACTCTTCATGGATGGTTCACAAAGGGGTCCATTCTGTGGGGATCGCACCATCCCTGTGTATTACTCCAAAGGCAATTCTATGGTTCTCGTATTCCACAGTGATCAGTCTAACCAGGCAAAGGGCTTCCAAGCCTCTTACACCTTCTGTGAGTAGCTCAGTTCTATCTGCTTATATCTAAAATCACGTTAGAAGATAATAGAGGTCACATTTATTTTTATAATGCAAAAGCAGCAATCTTAATGAAAAAAACATTTTGCATAAATAAATGTAACACTGCTGTGGTGTAAATACAGATGTAATAGCAGGATCTCAGATTAGACACAAAGCTGAATCGTCTTCAACTACAACTATGAAGTACAGAACTGGTGCTAGACTTTCTTATGAGAAAGCAAGCACTGCACACACTGAAACAAAGAAACAGCATACAGTATATTTAATGTTGTTATGTAAAATAAAGATTTCCTACAATTAAAAAAACAATACCAAAGAAACTAAAATACAATTGACCAAAACCCTCTATTGTCCCCCTTAAAGCAGACATGATATTCACATGATCTCTAGTGAAATAAAAATGTGTTAATAAAATAAAGCGTATCAAAATAAAGACCAACAAGCAAGCAGTCAACAATGTTCAAATAATTATTGTTTGATGTATGGGCATGTATGGGCAGAGTATTCACCATTGATACTGGATATACAAATCCATGAGAATGTATTTCTGTTATTTTTTGTTATAGATTAATGAGAAAGTATGAAAGAATAAGGTCTAGGTATTATTTAAATATGCTTTTAATATTTGCTGACATGGACTTCTTATTGATTACAGTTCAGTAGAAGAGCAACAGATGGGACAAAGAGAAAATCTACCGGTTCTGGAAGGAAGCCGACATCACTAAAGGACACAATGTGAATTTGATGGAGCACGTATAGAAAAGTTCACACATTTGTACATACATATATATATATATATATATATATATATATATATATATATATATATATATATATATATATAAAAAATGATTAAATGTACATCGGATCATGATAGTTTTTGCAATTACATTTAAAAATACAAAATAACATTTCATAATTGTTTTCCCATTTGCTTGGTAGTTTGATTGGCTTGCTTAGGAATAGGGGAGCTAATTTTGGCGTCCTCTGGTTTCTATATGGTTTACATTTATTCTATAGTGATAATTCTTATTTCTTTATCTTTTCCATTGCCTACTTATTATTTTGAGGCGGTGGTTGGCCATTTCTTCTGTGCTATATATTACAGTCTGATCTGATGTTTTCCTTTCCTTTTTAAAAATAAAATATATTAAAGCATTAATCCATCTCTATTATTATTTTCGAGTGACGTAGTTCCTGATTACTCAATGTGACTTAAAGTAAGCATTGCAGTAAAATGAAGTCAATTTATTAGTTTCAGCCCCTTCCCCTGTGAAATTTACTGCCCAGGGGCATACCTACAGGGGTTGTGGGGGTTGCCACTGCGACACGGTTCCATGGGAATCCCAGGGGGTCCACACGGCCTCCCTGTATGCTTGCATAGGAGAGCGGTGGGGGCGGTGGCATAGAGAGGAGCCAATCCTCGATGTAGCTAATGTATTCCCGATTTTCCTCCTCTCTCTTCCACATACATTCAGCAGCTGCAGAAGGGAAATGGAGGACATTGGTTCCTCCACATGCTGCCCCCGCCACCTCCCTATTGCTGTCCAGCTGCCCTGGGCTCCTGTGTGCTCTCTCCTGGCCCCCATAACCCCCCGCAGTGCTGCCAGGTTTCCCCCTCTCACCTGCTGGCTGCTGCAGTGGTCTGTCAGAATGGAGTCTTGACTTAATGAATAGAGTCAGTGATTGATACCGATCACTCACTCCTTTTTTTTTGTTTTTTTTTATTCATTCATAGCTGAGCCATAGTAAACTATGCCCCAGTTTTATGAATTAACAGGAAGCTCTGAACGAGCTATTCCTGTTCATTCTGTGCAGCTGAGGTTTCAGAGAAAGGGGTTGATGAATTTGTCCTCTGTCCATTTCTCTGTCTCAAAAGTGAGATATTTCACCAAAGCCGCCCAATGGGGGTCCTAAAAAAGATGTAAATAATAAAAAATAAAATTTGTAAAAAAATTTAAATAAATAAAGTAAAATGGTAAAAAAACTAAAAAAAAAAAAAAAAAAAAAACTAATGGTACCAGTGGTGGAACTACCAGGATCGCAATGGTTATACTTGCGATTGAGCTCTGGCATTCCACCACTGTGGGGAGATCCCAAGACAGCAGGGAGATGGCTAGCTGCGGGACCATATTAAAATGTCCCACAATTGGATTAAAGGGCCCCAGATCAGTGGGGAGGGCCCCAGTCGGTGGCCAGGGGTGCCTTGAAAGTTATAGTTATGCTTCTGGTACTGCCTAATAGTAGTTTTAAAAATGGACCTGTAAAGAAAAAAAGGCAAATTATGTACTTACAATAACTAGACAAAGGTGATGTCATTTTCCTCCTAGAAAGATCCAGAGCAATGTAGAGCAGCCAAAATCTTGCAAGAAGATGTCCCTGCACTGGAATGGAGTGTCTTCTTGCAAGATCTAGGGTACCTATCACTCCCCAGCAATCTCACAAGAAGGATAGGGATGTCACACCATGCAAAGTGGAAGACAGGGATGAGGAAAACATGTAATCTAACTTTTTTATTTACAGAAGGGCACAGTTATTATTTGGTTTAGTGGAAGTAATAAATAACAGGCGAACGGCGGCAAGGTATTTGCTTAACAGTCTCAAGCAAGTTAGTAACAGCATCTCACTGGCAAAGGCATCACAGGTACAAAAACTCTCAGCCATGTTATTGGCATAGCGGAATAGTCCCAGTGCATATAGTGTCACCTTGATGAGGTTGACATTATCAGAACAGCTTCTGGTTGAAGAGGGGTGGCTGTTTGGCAGGGTTCGGTATAAGCTGCACTGAGCAGACCAATGGCTGATCCTTATCACTGGCTCAAAAGTCCTGAGCAGTTTATCAGCACTGTCCTCACCAAAGATGGTCACAGAGGTCAACTAGTGTTGCAGTGCCCAATTAGAGCACTGCTCCCTTGGTGACACCTAAGGCGGCTCAGAGGAACAAAGTCCCTTGCCTATCCATTTTGAAAATACATGCCAGCTGTAGAGGGGAAGTGCAATTTATTAGCACTGTCCTCACCAAAGATGGTCACAGAGGTCAACTAGTGTTGCAGTGCCCATTTAGAGCACTGCTCCCTTGGTGACACCTAAGGCGGCTCAGAGGAACAAAGTTCCTCTCATCCTCCATTCCCTCTGTTCAGCTATCAGCAACGCAGCACCACCTACAGAGGAGAGAGTAAACCGCATCTGCCTACAAACATAGATTCATGAAGAACTAAATATGATAGCCACCTCAGGCCATTTGTAATATGTCTGCCCTCCTATGTACGTGATACGATCCACCTATTGCAACTTATTCAGGAAATCCATGTTACCGAGCACACCTGTCATGTTACTATAGAATAAGGCCCTATACAGTACTATTCTTCATGACAAGGGCATGGCAGCTATACACCATGTTCTCACACAAACCGGACAGCATGAATATCAGTATAACAAATTCATTCTACATGCCCTAGATTTTTTCCTTAGACACTTGTTAACTGTGCCTTGGTCTATCGTACGGTACACCAAATAAGGGGGCAAAACCTTCCGGTAGGGAATAGCTCAATTGGCTGGGAAAGTTACTGGGTAAGCTTGGCCAACGCCTGGGCCATTCCAGTTGTGGATTAGGTATACCGTGGGAGAGGCAGGCTGATTCCCATCTACCTAGTCTCTAGATGACGTGGTCCGGGATGCCCGGCCGAGACGCTGTTGCGGCTGCCCCGATCCGAATAAAAGTCCGGAATACCGACTAAGGTTCAGGGGTAGGTTGCTGAGAAGAATCCGGGAAGGTTCCATGAACAGGGACGTGTTGAGTGGTTCCACAGGGAAGGCAGAAGAGGGCTGATGTCTGATTGACTGGGCACAAGTGTGGCCGACCGGTTCGGTGTGGCGACTGGGCACCAGTTACTGTGGTTTTGAGGAGGTGTGTGTCCGTTCCCGCCCTAGCCGCTGAGTCTCTGACCCGGTCGGGGTATAGGATGAAACGATACTGGAGCCGGACTAAGTTACTTGCGTAACCCTGGACTAGCCGGGCGGTTTGCCGGTAAACTAAAGTAAAGTAAAGTCGTAGAAATCCGTAGAGGAAGTGCCTGGCGGCTGACAGGACCGTACTGGGAGAAGACTGAACGGGGACATGGCCAGGATGGTGGACATGTGCCTGAAGACCTTTCCGGTTATCTGAAGTCGCTTGAGCCGACTACAGGCTGACGTATCCGAATTCCGCGCGGGACGGCCCGCACTGCAGGGAACGAGAATACGAAGGTGTCGTGGAGTCCTGGAGGGACATGTAGTGTCGCACACCAGCCAGGTACAGCCATACGGTATTGTGGGAAAATGCCAGGAGTGAGTGGCAGTAGGAAACAAGGCGATAATTAGTTAACGCTGGACGGTACTCGGGGATATAAAGGCAAGAACTTGTTGAATGCCCTCCAGGCGGTCTGATAGGCCTTGCGGGTATTGTAGGAGAGTGATGCGCTGACGAGGTTGGTAGCTAACGGTAGGAGCTGAGTTACTCCCGGGCCAGCCGTGACCAGTCCGGGGAAGTGACCGACCGGGGACTGGCTCCAGGCATTTGTCTGAAGAAGGACGCCTAGCTAAAGGGGGAGGCGGCTCTGCTGCTAAGTTGTGCTTCCCCGGGATGGAAGAACAGTAGATGTTACACTGATGCTGAAGGGACAACTGGCAGTTCCCCCTCCCGACTAGACTCTGGATCCGTCCCTGATACAATCCCATACACAATCCTATGCCCACAGTTGATCCAGAGGAAGGCGGAAAACCCAGCAAAGCATGATCCAATTTGCCACAGCAGGGAAAAAATTCCTTCCTGATCCCCCGAGAGGCAATCGGATGTACCCTGGATCGACTCTACTTGTAAGCCTACGAAGGAGGGGCCTGACGGGCCTGGACTTGGACCGGCCTGCTGATGATCTCTGCTATGGCTAGGTCATCGGTTGTAACTAGGGATGGGCCCGGTGCTCGATGCGAACCCATGTTCGCATCGAGCACCAGGTGTTCGCTCGCTCGGCGAGCCCAGAACTATTTTGGCCGCTCGCATCACATTCGTGTGATGCGAGCGGCCCCGCAATGCATTGCGGCCGGCGCAGTGCATTGCTGGCTGATGATTGGCCAAGCATGCACTGTGACCCCGCATGCTTGGCCAATCACAGCGCCGGAAAATCGGAGATCCATAATTGGCTACAGGCAGGACGCCTGTAGCCAATTACAGCTCAGGGGCTTTAGTACACGCCCCCTCATTTAAAAGGCCGCCAAGCCGTCGGCGCCGGTCACATGAGTTCCTGCTTTAGGAGAGAGCAGGCTGATTCTGTGTCACTCTTTGCTAGATTCCTAAAGAAAGATTTGCTCTACTTTGCTAAACCATTGGCTATTTATTTGCTAAACCATTGCTACCTGTCATTGATCGTCCATTGCTGCTGCTGGTTAGTGTGTTTTTAGCTGCTGCTGGGGGTTAGTCTGGTGCGTGTCTTACTGTTAGTACAGTATTTCAGTAGTACCAACCGCAGTGCTGTTAGTACAGCACTGCACCCCAAAAGCACCCACAGGACTTGTAGTGTGTTAGTGGCAGCAAACAGAGCTCCTATATTTTCTTCCCAGAAGCACCCATAGGACTTGTACTGTGTTAGTGGCATCACACAGAGCTATATTTTCTTCCCAGAAGCACCTATAGGACTTGTAGTGTGTTAGTCCCATCACACAGAGCTATATTTTCTTCCCAGAAGCACCTATAGGACTTGTAGTGTGTTAGTCCCATCACACAGAGCTATATTTTCTTCCCAGAAGCACCTATAGGACTTGTAGTGTGTTAGTCCCATCACACAGAGCTCCTATATTTTCTTCCCAGAAGCACCCATAGGACTTGTAGTGTGTTAGTCCCATCACACAGAGTTCCTATATTTTCTTCCCAGAAGCACCCATAGGACTTGTACTGTGTTAGTGGCATCACACAGAGCTATATTTTCTTCCCAGAAGCACCTATAGGACTTGTAGTGTGTTAGTCCCATCACACAGAGCTATATTTTCTTCCCAGAAGCACCTATAGGACTTGTAGTGTGTTAGTCCCATCACACAGAGCTCCTATATTTTCTTCCCAGAAGCACCCATAGGACTTGTAGTGTGTTAGTCCCATCACACAGAGTTCCTATATTTTCTTCCCAGAAGCACCCATAGGACTTGTACTGTGTTAGTGGCATCACACAGAGCTATATTTTCTTCCCAGAAGCACCTATAGGACTTGTAGTGTGTTAGTCCCATCACACAGAGCTATATTTTCTTCCCAGAAGCACCTATAGGACTTGTAGTGTGTTAGTCCCATCACACAGAGCTCCTATATTTTCTTCCCAGAAGCACCCATAGGACTTGTACTGTGTTAGTGGCATCACACAGAGCTATATTTTCTTCCCAGAAGCACCTATAGGACTTGTAGTGTGTTAGTCCCATCACACAGAGCTATATTTTCTTCCCAGAAGCACCTATAGGACTTGTAGTGTGTTAGTCCCATCACACAGAGCTCCTATATTTTCTTCCCAGAAGCACCCATAGGACTTGTACTGTGTTAGTGGCATCACACAGAGCTATATTTTCTTCCCAGAAGCACCTATAGGACTTGTAGTGTGTTAGTCCCATCACACAGAGCTATATTTTCTTCCCAGAAGCACCTATAGGACTTGTAGTGTGTTAGTCCCATCACACAGAGCTATATTTTCTTCCCAGAAGCACCTATAGGACTTGTAGTGTGTTAGTCCCATCACACAGAGCTCCTATATTTTCTTCCCAGAAGCACCCATAGGACTTGTAGTGTGTTAGTCCCATCACACAGAGTTCCTATATTTTCTTCCCAGAAGCACCCATAGGACTTGTACTGTGTTAGTGGCATCACACAGAGCTATATTTTCTTCCCAGAAGCACCTATAGGACTTGTAGTGTGTTAGTCCCATCACACAGAGTTCCTATATTTTCTTCCCAAAAGCACCCATAGGACTTGTAGTGTGTTAGTCCCATCACACAGAGCTATATTTTCTTCCCAGAAGCACCTATAGGACTAGTAGTGTGTTAGTCCCATCACACAGAGCTCCTATATTTTCTTCCCAGAAGCACCCATAGGACTTGTAGTGTGTTAGTCCCATCACACAGAGTTCCTATATTTTCTTCCCAGAAGCACCCATAGGACTTGTACTGTGTTAGTGGCATCACACAGAGCTATATTTTCTTCCCAGAGCACCTATAGGACTTGTAGTGTGTTAGTCCCATCACACAGAGCTATATTTTCTTCCCAGAAGCACCTCTAGGACTTGTAGTGTGTTAGTCCCATCACACAGAGCTCCTATATTTTCTTCCCAGAAGCACCCATAGGACTTGTACTGTGTTAGTGGCATCACACAGAGCTATATTTTCTTCCCAGAAGCACCTATAGGACTTGTAGTGTGTTAGTCCCATCACACAGAGCTATATTTTCTTCCCAGAAGCACCTATAGGACTTGTAGTGTGTTAGTCCCATCACACAGAGCTATATTTTCTTCCCAGAAGCACCTATAGGACTTGTAGTGTGTTAGTCCCATCACACAGAGCTCCTATATTTTCTTCCCAGAAGCACCTATAGGACTTGTAGTGTGTTAGTCCCATCACACAGAGCTCCTATATTTTCTTCCCAGAAGCACCTATAGGACTTGTAGTGTGTTAGTCCCATCACACAGAGCTCCTATATTTTCTTCCCAGACGCACCTATAGGACTTGTAGTGTGTTAGTCCCATCACACAGAGTTCCTATATTTTCTTCCCAGAAGCACCCATAGGACTTGTAGTGTGTTAGTCCCATCACACAGAGTTCCTATATTTTCTTCCCAGAAGCACCTATAGGACTTGTAGTGTGTTAGTCCCATCACACAGAGCTATATTTTCTTCCCAGAAGCACCTATAGGACTTGTAGTGTGTTAGTCCCATCACACAGAGCTATATTTTCTTCCCAGAAGCACCTATAGGACTTGTAGTGTGTTAGTCCCATCACACAGAGCTCCTATATTTTCTTCCCAGAAGCACCCATAGGACTTGTAGTGTGTTAGTCCCATCACACAGAGCTCCTATATTTTCTTCCCAGAAGCACCTATAGGACTTGTAGTGTGTTAGTCCCATCACACAGAGTTCCTATATTTTCTTCCCAGAAGCACCCATAGGACTTGTACTGTGTTAGTGGCATCACACAGAGCTATATTTTCTTCCCAGAAGCACCTATAGGACTTGTAGTGTGTTAGTCCCATCACACAGAGCTATATTTTCTTCCCAGAAGCACCTATAGGACTTGTAGTGTGTTAGTCCCATCACACAGAGCTCCTATATTTTCTTCCCAGAAGCACCCATAGGACTTGTACTGTGTTAGTGGCATCACACAGAGCTATATTTTCTTCCCAGAAGCACCTATAGGACTTGTAGTGTGTTAGTCCCATCACACAGAGCTATATTTTCTTCCCAGAAGCACCTATAGGACTTGTAGTGTGTTAGTCCCATCACACAGAGCTATATTTTCTTCCCAGAAGCACCTATAGGACTTGTAGTGTGTTAGTCCCATCACACAGAGCTCCTATATTTTCTTCCCAGAAGCACCCATAGGACTTGTAGTGTGTTAGTCCCATCACACAGAGTTCCTATATTTTCTTCCCAGAAGCACCTATAGGACTTGTAGTGTGTTAGTCCCATCACACAGAGCTCCTATATTTTCTTCCCAGAAGCACCTATAGGACTTGTAGTGTGTTAGTCCCATCACACAGAGCTCCTATATTTTTTCTTCCCAGAAGCACCTATAGGACTTGTAGTGTGTTAGTCCCATCACACAGAGTTCCTATATTTTCTTCCCAGAAGCACCTATAGGACTTGTAGTGTGTTAGTCCCATCACACAGAGCTATATTTTCTTCCCAGAAGCACCTATAGGACTTGTAGTGTGTTAGTCCCATCACACAGAGCTCCTATATTTTCTTCCCAGAAGCACCCATAGGACTTGTAGTGTGTTAGTCCCATCACACAGAGCTCCTATATTTTCTTCCCAGAAGCACCTATAGGACTTGTAGTGTGTTAGTCCCATCACACAGAGTTCCTATATTTTCTTCCCAGAAGCACCCATAGGTCTTGTACTGTGTTAGTGGCATCACACAGAGCTATATTTTCTTCCCAGAAGCACCCATAGGACTTGTACTGTGTTAGTGGCATCACACAGAGCTATATTTTCTTCCCAGAAGCACCTATAGGACTTGTAGTGTGTTAGTCCCATCACACAGAGCTATATTTTCTTCCCAGAAGCACCTATAGGACTTGTAGTGTGTTAGTCCCATCACACAGAGCTCCTATATTTTCTTCCCAGAAGCACCCATAGGACTTGTACTGTGTTAGTGGCATCACACAGAGCTATATTTTCTTCCCAGAAGCACCTATAGGACTTGTAGTGTGTTAGTCCCATCACACACAGAGCTCCTATATTTTCTTCCAGAAGCACCCATAGGACTTGTACTGTGTTAGTGGCATCACACAGAGCTATATTTTCTTCCCAGAAGCACCTATAGGACTTGTAGTGTGTTAGTCCCATCACACAGAGCTATATTTTCTTCCCAGAAGCACCTATCGGACTTGTAGTGTGTTAGTCCCATCACACAGAGCTCCTATATTTTCTTCCCAGAAGCACCCATAGGACTTGTACTGTGTTAGTCCCATCACACAGAGTTCCTATATTTTCTTCCCAGAAGCACCCATAGGACTTGTACTGTGTTAGTGGCATCACACAGAGCTATATTTTTCTTCCCAGAAGCACCTATAGGACTTGTAGTGTGTTAGTCCCATCACACAGAGCTATATTTTCTTCCCAGAAGCACCTATAGGACTTGTAGTGTGTTAGTCCCATCACACAGAGCTCCTATATTTTCTTCTCAGAAGCACCCATAGGACTTCTAGTGTGTTAGTGGCATCACACAGAGCTCCTATATTTTCTTTGCAGAAGCACCCATAGGACTTCTAGTGTGTTAGTGGCATCACACAGAGCTCCTATATTTTCTTCTCAGCAGCACCCACAGGACTTCTAGTGTGTTAGTGGCATCACACAGAGCTTCTATATTTTCTTTGCAGAAGCACCCATAGGACTTCTAGTGTGTTAGTGGCATCACACAGAGCTCCTATATTTTCTTTGCAGAAGCACCCATAGGACTTCTAGTGTGTTAGTGGCATCACACAGAGCTCCTATATTTTCTTTCCAGCAGCACCCACAGGACTTCTAGTGTGTTAGTGGCATCACACAGAGCTCCTATATTTTCTTTGCAGAAGCACCCATAGGACTTCTAGTGTGTTAGTGGCATCACACAGAGCTCCTATATTTTCTTCTCAGCAGCACCCACAGGACTTCTAGTGTGTTAGTGGCATCACACAGAGCTCCTATATTTTCTTTGCAGAAGCACCCATAGGACTTCTAGTGTGTTAGTGGCATCACACAGAGCTCCTATATTTTCTTCTCAGCAGCACCCACAGGACTTCTAGTGTGTTAGTGGCATCACACAGAGCTCCTATATTTTCTTTGCAGAAGCACCCATAGGACTTCTAGTGTGTTAGTGGCATCACACAGAGCTCCTATATTTTCTTCTCAGCAGCACCCACAGGACTTCTAGTGTGTTAGTGGCATCACACAGAGCTCTTATATTTTCTTTGCAGAAGCACCCATAGGACTTCTAGTGTGTTAGTGGCATCACACAGAGCTCCTATATTTTCTTCTCAGCAGCACCCACAGGACTTCTAGTGTGTTAGTGGCATCACACAGAGCTCCTATATTTTCTTTGCAGAAGCACCTATAGGACTTCTAGTGTGTTAGTGGCATCACACAGTTCTCCTATATTTTCTTCTCAGCAGCACCCACAGGACTTCTAGTGTGTTAGTGGCATCACACAGAGCTCCTATATTTTCTTTGCAGAAGCACCCATAGGACTTCTAGTGTGTTAGTGGCATCACACAGAGCTCCTATATTTTCTTCTCAGCAGCACCCACAGGACTTCTAGTGTGTTAGTGGCATCACACAGAGCTCCTATATTTTCTTTGCAGAAGCACCCATAGGACTTCTAGTGTGTTAGTGGCATCACACAGAGCTCCTATATTTTCTTCTCAGCAGCACCCACAGGACTTCTAGTGTGTTAGTGGCATCACACAGAGCTCCTATATTTTCTTTGCAGAAGCACCTATAGGACTTCTAGTGTGTTAGTGGCATCACACAGAGCTCCTATATTTTCTTCTCAGCAGCACCCACAGGACTACCGACTACAATGGCTGGAAGACCACCAAGGGGAGGCAGAGCGTGCAGAGGCAAGAACACAGGGCAGGCAGGCTCTGTTTCTAGTGGACGTGGCCGTGGCCGTGGACGTGGTCGTGCATCGTCATCAGCACGTGGCCATGGGACACGCGCGTCTTTGTTTTCGGCAGCTGGACATGTGGAGCCGCATCATGCTGAAGGCTTGGTAGAATGGATGACCAAGCCCTCCTCATCCTCCTCATCCTCTCTCACCCAGGCTCAGGGTACTGGCAGAGCAGCTGCCAACGCGTACTCAATGGCATCATCAGCCACCCCTTCCCTAGACCCACCATGTCCTCCTGAGGAGTCCCCCGAACTCTTTGAGCACAGTGTTGGGTACATGCTCCAGGAGGATGCCCAACGATTCGAAGGCTCGGATGATGATACCCAGCTTGAGGAAGTCAGTAGTGTGCGCGCAGAGAGAGGGGATGCTGAAGGACAGCAATCTGGCAGTACTGTTCCACCAGCTGCAGCTTACTGCCAGGTTTGCTCTAGTGGTGAAGAGGGAGGGGATGATGAGGTCACTGACGCCACGTGGGTGCCTGGAGGGAGAGAGGATGAGGAGGAGGAGGAGGAGGAGGAGGAGGATGCGGCGTCACATGTCCAACGAGGCAGGATGCCCCCTGGAGGCCAGCTAGAGGCCAGCACAGCAACTGTATAACATCGCAGAGCTCCGCCTGTGCAGGGCGCTGCCTCTGCACGTTATCAGAAAAGTTCTTTGGTGTGGGCCTTTTTTGAGATGAGTGCATCAGATCGCACCACTGCTATTTGCAATATTTGTCTCAAGCGTATCTCGCGTGGCCAAAACATCAGCCGCTTGGGCACCACAAGCATGACCAGACATATGTCGACCTGCCATGCAGCTCGTTGGCAGGCACACATAAAAGACCCACACCAAAGAACTAAGCGGACCTCTCCTTGCTCCTCATCAGCTGGGATCTCCATCCCCACTACATCTTCAGTCCTCTCTGAAAGCTGCTGTGAGAGGACTGAAGGTGTAGAATTAGGTGTGTCACAACCAAGTACTTGCAGTACACCGACGCCCGATTGTAGCAGGCAAATTTCCCTGCCCCAGCTGCTGGACCGTCGAAAGAAGTACACTCCCAGCCATCCACATGCCCAGCGGTTGAATGCTAGCTTGGCTAAATTGCTAGCACTTCAACTGCTGCCTTTTCAGTTGGTAGACTCGGCCCCCTTCCGTGAGTTTGTTCAATGTGCGGTCCCTCAGTGGCAGGTTCCCAAACGCCACTTTTTCTCACGGAAGGCGATTCCGTCTCTCTACCGGCATGTGGAAGGCAATGTCCATGCCTCGCTGGACAGGGCGGTCAGCGGTAAGGTGCATATTACCGCTGACTCATGGTCCAGCAGGCATGGACAGGGACGTTACCTTTCTTTCACGGCCCATTGGGTCACTCTATTGGCAGCTGGGAGGGATGCAGGACAAGGTGCAGTAGTGTTGGAGGTTGTTCCGCCACCACGCCTCCAAAACGCTACTACTGCTACTGGTTGTGACACACCTCTCTCCTCCACCCCCTCCTCTTCTTCTTCCTCCAGTGCTCTGTCCTCGGAACCAGCGGTGCTCTGTAGGCGTACAAGGGGCTACGCAAGTACGCAGGCAAAAAGATGCCATGCCGTGCTTGTGCTGGTGTGTTTGGGGGACAGGAGCCACACTGGGCCAGAGGTTCTGGCAGCTCTGCAGGGGCAGGCCGAGAGGTGGTTGACGCCACGTCAGCTTAAGCCAGGAATGGTGGTTTCTGACAATGGCACCAACCTCCTCTCCGCCCTGCGACAGGGGCAGCTCACCCATGTGCCCTGTATGGCTCACGTCCTGAACCTGGTGGTGCAGCGGTTCTTGGGCAGGTTCCCAGGCTTACAGGATGTCCTGAGGCAGGCCAGGAATGTCTGTGTGCATTTCCGCCGATCTTATAATGCCAGTGCTCGGCTGATTGAGCTGCAAAAGGAGCTGAACCTGCCAAAGAACCGCCTAATATGTGACATGCCCACCAGGTGGAACTCAACGTTGGCCATGCTGCAGCGACTGCACACGCAGCAGAGGGCCATCAATGAGTACCTTTGCGACTACGGCACCAGGACAGGGTCAGGGGAGCTTGGTTTTTTTTCCCCACTTTAGTGGAGCATGATCAGGGATGCATGCACTGTCCTCTCACCATTTGAGGAGGCCACGAGGATGGTGAGCAGTGACAGTGCATGCATCAGTGACACTGTACCTCTTGTCCACCTGTTGGAGCATACGCTGCGTGGGATAATGGACAGGGCACTTGAGGCAGAACAGAGGCAGGAAGAGGAGGACTTCCTTGCCTCTCAAGGCCCCCTTTATCCGGACAGTGTTCCTTCTGTCCCACCCATCACACAGGAGGAGGAGGAGGAGGAGGAGGAGGAGGAGGAGGAGGATTGTGTGAGCATGGAGGTGGAGCCTGGCACTCAGCATCAGCAGCAGCAGCAGTCTTTTAGGGATGATGTACAGTCCCAACAAACCAGTGGACTTGTACGTGGCTGGGAGGAGGTGGCTGGCGATCATGTCATCCTCAGTGACCCAGAAGACTCCGGACCGAATGCCTCAGCTAACCAACGCTGCATGGCCTCCCTGATCCTGCAAAGCCTGCGGAAGGATCCTCGTGTTCTTCGGATCAAGGAGAGGGACCATTACTGGCTGGCCACTCTCCTTGATCCACGGTACAAGGGTAAGGTTGCGGACCTTATCTTGCCGTCGCAGAGGGAGCAGAGGATGAGACATCTCATGAGGCCTTGCAGAAAGGTCTGTGCAATGCGTTCCCAGAAACTGGGAGGTTACAAACTCCTGGTCCTGGGCGACGAGTTGCTGAGGCTTCGGTCAGTAGCAGAAGGAGCGGTGGGGAAGGTGGACGTCTGACCGATGCGTTCAGACAATTTTTTAGTCCGCAGCCCCAAGGTATGATCGGTTCCAGCAACCATCGCCAGCGTCTGATATACATGGTGCAGGAATACCTTGGGGCAAGGTCAGACTTGGACACCTTTCCCACCGAAAATCCTCTGGCTTACTGGGTCCTGAGGATGGATCACTGGCCAGAGCTTGCACAGTATGCAATTGAGCTACTGGCCTGTCCTGCCTCCAGCGTTCTTTCCGAACGCACATTCAGTGCTGCTGGAGGATTTGTCACCGATCATAGGGTGCGCCTGTCCACCGACTCGGTTGATCGACTGACCTTCATCAAAATGAATCAGTCTTGGATCACCACCAGCTACCAGGCACCTGAAGCGGATATAACGGAATAATTTATAATGTCACATCCCTTCAAGACTGCCTATGCTGATGCTGAGTGACTGTCCTGTTATGTTCACTGACTATCCTCTTCCTCCTCCTCAATGATCCATGCCACCACACCAGTGCCTAAGGCACAATTTTTCAGCCCCTGTATAACAGGGGCGTGTAATTACAATTTTTTAAAAAAAATGCTTCGCAACACCTGTGACTGCTGTGCTCCAAGTACAGTATCTGTGAGGGGTTGCAGTGTTGTGGCACCAGCACCAGTGCCTAAGGCACAATTTTTCAGCCCCTGTTTAACAGGGGCGTGTAATTACAAATCTTGATCTAATAGTTCACAGCAGGGCCCATTCCTGCGCCCACCAAGAGTAACTATGAGGGCCTACAGTCTTGTGGCAACACCGTCACCACCACCACCGCCAAAGGCCCAATTTTTCTGCCCTGTTCATCAGGTGCTTGCAATTACAAATCTTGATCTAATAACTCACAACAGGGCCCATTCCTGCGCCCACCAAGAGTAACTGTGAGAGCTTACAGTCTTGTGGCAACACCGTCCACCACCACCACCACCAAAGGCCCAATTTTTCTGCCCTGTTCAACAGGTGCATGCAATTACAAATCTTGATCTAATAACTCACAGCAGGGCCCATTCCTGCGCCCACCAAGAGTAACTGTGAGAGCTTACAGTCTTGTGGCAACACCGTCACCACCACCACCAAAGGCCCAATTTTTCTGCCCGGTTCAACAGGTGCATGCAAGTACAAATCTTGATCTATTAACTCACAGCAGGGCCCATTCCTGTGCCCACCAGTCTTGTGGCTACACCAACATCTAATAGGGCAAATTTCTGCAGAGTATATACGCCAGGCCCCTACTTTCAAACATCCAACTTACAAACGACTCCTACTTGCAAACGGAAAGAGAAAACAGGAAGTGAGAGGAAATCTACCCCTAGGAAGGGAAATTCTATCCTGTTAGATTTAATTTGGGAAAAAGGTATCTCCTCTCTACTGATACTTTATCACCAATCCTTGTTTCAATTAAAACCCCACTTTTCCAAAAACATTTGTCATTGGGACGGAAAGTGAGACGACATGTTCTGAACAGATGTGCAAAGACAGCAAATGTTACAGGGGTGATAACCCCTCCCTATGTTCTCCAAAAAGCTAAAAAATAGATTTTTTTGGGATGGAGCTACACTTCATAATGTACCTGTTCAGATTCTACAAACCTACAGTCCGTGTCTTGTTTGCACCACCTATAATCTGCTGTTCAGAGTATATAGGGTTGTAGGTATAGGGTTTTATTTGGGGTGCGGGGTCCCCCTTAATATCCATACAAGACCCAAAGGGGCTGGGGTGGGGGGGGGGGGGGGTGATGGGGTAGCCATGCCATTTTTCTCAAGGATTTCAGCCATATGGCGGCCAGGACAAGACATGACATTAAAGCCGCAAGTGGTTTTAAATGGCTTCTTTTTTTCCTTTACAAATGTCATTTTGTGCAAGGACAGTTCTAAACACGGGAAACACATGCCACTTCACAGGCATACTTTAGACACCCCCCAGGTACCATATTTAAAGGAAAATTTCACTTTTTTTTTCACTTTATGCATCATTAAAATGACTGCTCCCGAAAAAACGTTAGTTTTTAAAAGTTCTTTTTGCATTGATAAATGTCGCCTGGGGCAGGACCCGGGTCCCCAAACCTGTTTTATGACATTAACATGCATATTGGCCGTTGTAATTAGCACTTTTGATTTCGAACGTTCGCGTCCATTATAACGTATAGGGTTCGAAAATTCGCGCGAACTTTCGGTCCGGTCGAAGGTTCTGGTTCGAACCGAACCCGGGGGTGTTCGGCTCATCCCTAGTTGTAACGCTATGATCTGTCCGGAGCAGCTGTGGCCCCACAAGTGAGCAGCTGCCACGATGGGGTAGAGCTCAAAGAGGCAGACGTTGTGACGAAGCCGGGTGTGGCCAGTGCCTGTGGAGGCCAGGGGCTGTAAACCATAAATGGCCAAAAAATGGAAGCCGCCGCCTCTGTCACCATCCGTGGTGACAGGGGGATACCAAGGGAATGAAGAGTGAGACGCCTTTCAACTTAGACGGAACTCCTCCCACATAGCTAGGTCTGCCACTGCTGTGGCATCAAGACTGATGACCCCACCTGGGTCCTGGTTGTTCAAAACGACCCTAGCCTGTTAGGATGCCCTGGGGTTGTCCCGGGCGGTTCTGTCAGCAGGAAGTCGTTCAGATAGTGGGCAACCTCTTGGTACTGTGCTTTCGCAGGAGGACCCACGTGAGGGTCTCGGCGAACGTATTTAAGCCCGGGGCTACTATTGGACTCGAAGGTCGATACGGTGGTGAACGTAAGTACCCACACTCATGGGTTGTGTGGGGCAGGGAGACGAGCCCGATGTGGAACCCGTCTGAGACGCCTGGACGTGGTAGATGGCCAGGGATGGCGTGGGATGTGAGGTCAATTAGATGCCGCGCCGTACGAGATTCACCTGGCTTAGTCATGTCTTCCTCTGCTTGACCTCACATGGAGCCTGGGGTGCGCCCTCTAGCATAGGGTACATACACGTAGTAAACGACACTGGCTACAGCTGTAGGAGCCATAACTATAAATGTTGCAAACTGCTGCTGCCCCCGGCCGTCCGCACTAGTCGTCCTAGTATGTCCATCTTCAGCCCGTGTGCAGGGGCCTGATGACAATGACCAGTGCTAGTGGTGGCCGCGTCGTCAACCGGGTAGAAGGAGGCTGCGTTGGGACACCAGACGGCGGTGTGGGTCGCTGAGTGGTACATGGTGCACAGTGGTGGCCATAGGCCGGCAAAATGCCGACAGAACAGCTTGGTGTCCACGATATTCCAGTCCGTAACAAATAAAATGAAACGACATGTTGCCTTTGATGACATGAAACTCCCATGACAGAGGCCTGGCCCGGTCGTATCGCATTGCGAGTGACTGCGAACCGGACTCTGGAGCATGTACTGAAATGAGACAACAGTGAAATGAGGCCCAATACCTGGGCACACCGGGACGAATTGACAACATCGTAGATGCCATGGAATTCAACCAGAGCACAACTAGGTGAGGTGAAATGAATGAACTCCCATGACAGAGCCTGAATCGCCATGCCACTTATTTAGCGACTGAGCACGATGGACTTTGGAGCATGTACTGAAATGAGGCCGGTCCTGGGGCACGCTGGGCCGAATAGTGACATCATAGACGCCACAGAATTCGAATCCAAGCGAAACTGCGTGAGGTGAAATGACTGAACTCCCATGACAGAGCCCAGATTGCCATGCCACTTGTCTAGCGACTGAGCACGATCGGACTCTGGAGCATGTACTGAAATGAGGCCGGCCTAGGGCACGCCGAGACGAATTAGTACGGGGAGATGACTAGATTCGTGTCGGAACGTGGTAAGGTGACACAGAAATGATATACCATGACAAGACAAGAATCAAAACTGACCGAACCTTCAAAGTGAATCTGTCTCTGGCGCATGTATTGGAATGAGGCAGGGCAGCTGGGCGCACCGGATCGAATCGGTCGGTGCATCTTGCGGATGCGACTGGATTCGAATCTGAACGTAATAGGTGTCAGAACGATGCCATGACAAAGACTAGAATCAACAGCTGAGGCTACCACCGACAAGTGAATCCGTCTCTGGAGCATGTACTGAAATGAGGCCGGCCTGGGGCACGCCAACGCGAATTAGTGCGGGGAAGTGACTAAATTCATGCCGCAGCGTGGTAAGGTGACACAGAAATGATATACCATGACAAGGACAAGAATCAAGAACGATCGAACCTGCGATGTGATTCTGTCCCTGGCGCATGTATCGAAATAAGGCCGAGCAGCTGGGCGCCCAGATCGAACCGGTCGGAGCATCTGTGGATGCGACCGGATCCAAACCAGACATAATAAGTGACAGAAATGATGCCATGACAAAGACTAGAGTCAACGACTAGGACCGGAACCATCTTTAAGGACTCTGTCTCTGGCGCATGTACTGAAATGAGGCCAAGCAGCTGGGCGTCCCGAATCGGTCGGTGCATCTGTGGACCCGACCGGTACGAATCGTAACGTAATAAGTGACAGCAAAACCCATGACAAAGACTGGAATCAAACGATCGAGGCAACTTCTAAATTAATCCGTCTCTGGAGCATGTACCAAAATGAGGCCGAGCAGCTGGGCGAACCGGTGCGAATCGTAGCATCTCGGATGCGACTGGATTCGGACCGAAGCGTAATAAGTGACCGAAACCATGACAAAGACTAGACTCGGCTCCGCATCCGTACGAACGGTGAGCCAGTCTCTGGAGCATGTATAGAAATGAGGCCGTAGTCTGGGGCCCCCCCGAGACAAATCAGTGCATCGGGGATGTGGCTTGATTTGAATCGGAGCGCAGCTGGTGACAGAAATGAAATTATGAAATGATCGCCATGCTAGAAATGATGCGAAATGATTTAGCATGACCGAAATGACTCGAAATGACTAGCATGACTGGATGGCTTGGAATGTTGGCATGTTAGAAATTATGAAATGCCATGTTTTAGAAATGGTGTGAAATGATTGTCATGCTAGTAATGATTGAAATGACTCGACACGGTCGAAGTGATTCATAAAATCGCCATACCAACAGCGATTTGGAATAACAGCGATTCAACATGATTTGCTGACACCGAAATAACTCGAACCGAAGCGACATGACAGAAATAATGCGAACTGGTTAACCAAAGTAATGCATCGGCGTGTGCGAATGGCACCCATGAGTCGCCAATGTTTGAACGATTCAAAGACTGCGCGACCCGACCGCGTGAGGTAACACCCTAGTTCCGGATGCGGCATCGGTCAGAGTGTCATGGCAAGTGACTACGAGTCGTGCGTGACACCTGGTAACTTCTGTTTGTATCTGACCGAAAACGTGCTGGTGAAATGGTGTTTCGAGACAAGCTGTGCATGGTTCGTGAGCTACATATACCACAGTTAGTGACATGAAAAAACGGTGCATGAAATGCAAAAACATGGGAGCCGAAGCCCTACCTGCGACAGCCGAACCAGACTCGATCTAAGGAACCTGCGACTTGGTAACACGTGTGCGACACGAAGGAAACAACACGACTCACGAAAACGGAACGGGACTGCAACAAACACACGGAGATGGACAAACGAAACAGAGCTCATGAACCGGCACAAACAGCGCTTGTCTCAAACTAGTCGGCCCTTGAATCTTATAGAATCCATTAGGCAATTTAAGCAGCAGCAAGAAACAAGGAAGCAGCAACAAGGAACCCGCCAAGAGGATTTCGTTGTTCCTGTGTTTGTATCTCACACAGGAAACCGACAAAGACAGGCAGGAAGTGGGCTGGTTAAATACCCTCCGGGCTCCTCCCATGACTTCAGGCCACCATACTGGCTTTCCAATTTAACAGTGGCCACTTCCTCCAGGTACAGTTCTTGATCGTGTTGTGCCCCGGCCTATGCCAACTTGTACCTGAGGAGTGGAAATATACATTGTTATCTGATGAATCTTTCACTTTGTATTAACATGGTACCGATATATAGATGATATATTTGTATTATGGGATGGATCAGACCTTTTTCTTAATGAATTAATTACACGGATCAATACAAATGATTTCAACAAAATTTACGTTGTCATTGAGTACTACCAATCAGGGTTGCACTGATACCACTCTTTTAAGACTGAGTACAAGTGCCAAGCACAGAGGAGGACACAGAAGGGAGCTGGAGGAGGACAGGGGGGACCGTAGGAGCCCAACGCAAGAGCACAGAGGAGGACACAGGGGAGCCAGAGGAGGATACAGGGGACACTCAGGAAAGATTGGTGCGGTGGTGAGGGAAGTTATAATCACCGATCTCCCTGTGTGGCTTTCAATAAAGCAGCTGAAAGCCGCGGAGGGGAGAGGAGGAGAAGCGTCTGTTAGCTGCTTTATTGAAAGCCACACATGGAGTTCAAGGATTATAACTTAGCCCGACAAAGCACCAATCATTCCTGAGTGTCCACGTATTGGACTAGGCATCGGGAGCATTTGCTGGAGTACAAGTACTCATGCAAATGCTCAGTATTGTCACCGATACCAATACTAATATCAGTATCAGTGCGACCCTATTACCGAAATTACTTTTTTGGATGTTCTCATCCAAAAAACAAACTGATAGTCGCCTCTCTAGGGAATGTTTCCGCAAACCGATAGCAGGCAATTTGCTACTTCATGCCTCAAGTTTCCACCCTAAACCCCTACTGGCCTCTATTCCCTACAGCCAGTATTTGAGAGCTAGGCGGAATTGTTCTGATGATGCCCAGTTCCAAAAAGAAGCTAACATTTTAAGGACAAGACTCCTTGAGCGAGGCTATTCTAAAACCTCCCTTAAATGAGCCTACAAACGAGCCTGTAGCCAATCACATCAGGATCTCCTGTTCTCCTAAAGAGAATTGAAAAAAGATGATACTCTTAAGATCATCACCACTTACTTATTGCAACACAAGCAGGTAAAACACATACTATCCAAACATTGGCATCTACTGACTAGGGATGAGCCGAACACCCCCTGGTTCGGTTCACACCAGAACATCCGAACAGACAAAAAATTTGTGCGAATATGCAAACACCATTAAAGTCTATGGGACACGAATGTGAAAAATCAAAAGTGTTCGTTTTCAAGGCTTATATGCAAGTTATTGCCATAAAAAATGTATAGGGACTTGGGTACTGCCTCAGGGTACACGTATCAATGCAATAAAAAGTTTTTAAAACTGAAGTTTTTTCAAGAGCAGTGATTTTAATAATGCTTAAAGTGAAACAATAAAAAAATGAAATATTTCTTTAAATATCGTGCCTAGGGGTCCTCTTAGTCTACCTGTAAAGTGGCGCATATTTACCATGTTTATAGCAGTACTGAAGCAAAATTTTATTTCTAAAGGAAAAAAAGTCATTTAAAATTGCTTGTGTAATTCATTGCCGTATCCCTGCAATATACATAAAAAATCATTGAAAAAATGGCGTGGGTTCCCCATAGTCCATTACCAGGCCCTTCAGGTCTGGTATGAATATTTAGGGGAACTTCACGCCAACATTTTTTAAAAATTTGGAATGGGGTCCCCCCAAAATCTATACCAGACCAGACCAGCGCCCCCCTCCTGGACCATACCAGGCTACATGCCCTCAACCTGGGGAGGGGGCTTGGCGGTCCCCCCCAAGCACCTTGTCCCCATGTTGATGGGGACAAGGGCCTTATCCCACAACCCTTGCCTGGTGTTTGGGGGCCTGCGGGTGGGGGGGCTTATCAGAATCTGGAAGCCCCCTTTTAACAAGGGGGCCCCAAGATCCTGCCCCCCCATGTGAATGGGTATCGGGTACATTGTACCCTACCCATTCACCAAAAAGTGTCAAAAAAGTAAAAACACCAACATGCCAGAAAAATAAATAAAAAACTGTTAAAAAAAGGATCACCCCCTCCAAAAAGTACATGCAAATTTCAATCAGGTGTAGCTAATCACCTTTTCAATAGAATGCAAAGGCATTTGACCTTCAACTGTGATCAGCTTTGGTAATTTTGATTAGCTCATTATTAGGGCTGGGCGAACAGTTCGACCCGAGCATAAGTTTGGCCGAACTTTAGCTGTTCGGACATTGGACCAGCAGCCGAACAAACGGGTAGTTTGACCTCCCGAACTGACCACAATGCATTGCAGTGCTGAACAGTGCAGCCCTGATTGGCTGAAGCAGTGAAAGCTTTAGCCAATGAGGGCACAGAGAGATGTCAGAGTCATGATTGGACACTGTCATTATGACTTTATCCAATCATGGCTCATTCTCGCCCCACAGTATAAAAGTATTCTTTTAATGACAGCCATTTTCAATGTGATTTTGGTGTGGAGAGAGATAGAACAGGGCTCTGTTCAGTGCTATCAGTTAGTGTGCTATACTGTGCTATTTTGCTTCAATTGTCAGTGTAGAATATTAGTTTAGTGTCAGTCTAGGGATTGTGTGAGTGAGCTTTGCATAGTGTACAGCTATAGTAGGGATAGTTTCACTGTAGTGTAGTGAGACCGTGTCAGTAATCTTGACATTAGTGTATAGCTAGGTTAGGGGCAGTTCAGATAGCTTCAGTGTAGTTGAACACATATTTGATTGTGTTACTGCCAGTGTAACGTCATTTACTTCTGTGTGCGTAATGCCAGTTTAACCCCATTTACTTCTGTGTGCATTACTGCCAGTTTAACACCATATCGTTTTGTGTGCGTTACAGCCAGTTTAACGCCACATCGTTTGGCGTGCGTTACTGCCAGTTTTTTTTTCCCACTTAAGCGAAAGCTTCCTCGAGAGAGACATATTTCAAACTTTACAGCTCAACGATGTCCCTTCTCGTTTTCACATCATCGTGGCGTTTTCTTCATCTTATTTGTTCCAGTTAAATTTTAATTATAACTCTTCAGAATTCAATACATGAAAAACATTTCATTTCAACAGCATAAATCTTGGTTTTGTGATAAAACCCCTTAACCGCCTCCCAATATGTTTCTTCCCACCCCACTACCTCCTACCTCTTCCCCTCCCCCCCTTTCTTCCTACTCTCCCTGGTTTGTTATCATTTTGTTTTATGTGGCCTTTCCTTCTTCTTATTCAGATCTCTCTACTTAAGTCATCCTCTCTAGATAATTATCTGATAGTTAAAAGTTTTCCTAACATTCCCATGCTGTGATATACTTCTGATATCGCCCTTTTTCTCTACTTCCCAGGTATTCCATCTTGTTATAATACTCAATCTGTTTGAACCATTCTCTTATGCCTGGTTTTTCGCTTTGTAACCATTTCTTTGGAATTAGTCCTTTTGCCGCATTTAAGAGTTTAGGGATAATTGAGTTATTGTATTTTTTCTTGGGCATTTTAGAGCCATGGAACAGACACACCTGTGCGTTTAATTCTATTTTCTCTTCTGTTATCTCGGTTATAATTTTCACTATTTCTTGCCAATATTTCTTTATTTTTGGGCAATCCCACCATATATGGGCCATTGTTGCCCTGTGGTTGCAATTTCTCCAGCATAGTGGTGACCCTTCCGCCTGCATTTTATAAGTTCTCTCTGGTGTCAAGTACCACCTTGCTAATAATTTGTAGTTCATTTTGATGGTACTCATATCCCAACTATTGTTATACATTGCTCCGATCATCTTCTCTACTTGGTGGTTGTTTAAATTTATGTCCAACTCTTTCTCCCAATGCTCCATGTAGGCTGGTCTTCCTTGTTCTTCCAGATCTGTCAGTAACTCGTGTATTTTTGAGATTCAGTGTCTCGAGAAAAGGCTCCATTGATAGGACGTATAGGAGAGGCGATAGCGGGCATCCTTGGCGTGTTCCGTTGTACATATCAAACGCTGAGGATAACCTCCCATTCACCTTCACCATCCCAGTTGGCGCTTGATATAAATTCCCAATCCACTTCATAAATTTTGGTCCTATTCCTAGGTACCTTAATGTATCCATCAGGAATCCCCAGTCTACCCTGTCAAATGCCTTTTCTGCATCAATTGACAGGAATAGAACTGGGGATTCATTCAGGATCTTTTTTCTCAACATTAAAATTGTTTTTATTCCATTATCCCTACCCTCTCTCCCCGGAACAAATCCTGTCTGGTCAGGGTTTATCCATAATGGTATTGGGAATCGGAAGTTTCCCCCATGGGGGTTTTTAGGCAGCTAGGTGTAGGTAATGATAAAAGTAAACGTTTGGTAAAAAGTAAAACATTTTTTCTCTTTATTGAAAAAATGAGTTGTTACATGAGTGTTAGGATGTGAGCTCGAACAGGAATATATTCATGCCAAATACATAAAATAGCAAACATAAGGGTCATATACAGCATATGATAATGACTGTTACAAGACATTTACTGACGCGTTTCGACCCATAGTATTTGGGGTCTCTTTAGAGGATGAATTTGCTAGAAAAGAAAAATTTGTAATAGTATATATATTTCAAATTAGTTAAAAAACAAGATATAAGATAAAAAAAATGTAAAATAGATGTTTAGTAACTTATAGTGCATAGCGAGATACCAAGAGGGGGATGAGGGTCCACTCAATGCGGCTTTCAAGGAGTCACACGTGAAAGGTTGTCCCCCACCGCAGCATTCCAGAGGGGGAGAGGCCAGGACCTACGGCAGTTACCAGAGCGTTAGCTCATGGAGAACCCATATATAAGTTAAAAGTTGTATTATATTGTCTATGTTTGACATTGACTGTTGGACAGTCAGAAAATATTATTCCAACAGTCAATGTCAAACATAGACAATATAATAAAACTTTTAACTTATATATGGGTTCTCCATGAGCTAATGCTCTGGTAACTGCCGTAGGTCCTGAAAGCCGCATTGAGTGGACCCTCATCCCCCTCTTGGTATCTCGTGACATGGAGGCGCACAGAATGGTCTGATAGCTATGTGGGGGACTCCATGACTGAGAGGCATCTCCAAATACATTGGTAACTATGCACTATAAATTACTAAACATCTGTTTTACATTTTTTTTATCTTATATCTTGTTTTTTAACTAATTTGAGATATATATACTATTACAAATTTTTCTTTTCTAGCAAACTCATCCTCTGAAGAGACCCCAAATACTATGGGTCGAAACGCGTCAGGAAATGTCTTGTAACAGTCATTATCATATGCTGTATATGACCCTTATGTTTGCTATTTTATGTATTTGGCATGAATATATTCCTGTTCAAGCTCACATCCTAACACTCATGTAACAACTCATTTTTTCAATAAAGAGAAAAAATGTTTTACTTTTTACCAAACGTTTACTTTTATCATTACCTACACCTAGCTGCCTAAAAACCCCCATGGGGGAAACTTCCGATTTCCTTTTTCTTATCAGGGTGAGCAGCACCAGCATCTCCTTCCAATGTGTCTTTCCCTTGCTATCCATAATGGTATTAATTTTTTCAGCCTGGTAGCCAGGATTTTAGCATATATTTTTGTGTCAGTATTTAGAAGAGCAATCGGTCTATAACTCAAACAGTTGGTCTTGTCTTTTCCCTCTATGAGTATTATTGTAATATATGATAATAGAGATTCTTTTCTTATTTGCTCTCCTCCGATGTCATTCAGGTAATCACACAGCCATGGGATCAACTGCTCTTGAAACTTCTTATAATATATGATCGTAAACCCATCTGGGCCTGGGCTTTTTCCGTTTGGGGTCTCTTTCATTGCAAGCTTAATCTCCTCTAGTGTTATTTTATTTTCCAAATCTTTTAGTTTCTTCTGCTGGATTTTTGGTAACTTTGCTTCGCTTAAGTATTTTTGTATCTCCCTTTTTCTTGTTTCTTGGTCCAATTTTGATTCGTTCTTATTTATAGAGTATAATGCACTATAATATCTCTGCAAAGCTTTTGCAATCTCTGAGGTTTTATTTACTATTTCTCCTTTCTCGTTTTTGATCTTCTCTATAAAGTTACATGACTTATTTTTTCTTATCAGGTTTGCAAGATATTTTCCTGGCTTATTCCCCCACTTATATCTCTCCTGTGCGACTCTATTCAAGTTGCATCTTCCTTCTTCTTCCATCAGGTTCTTCAGTTGTTCTCTTTTTATATTTAGAGTCCTAAAAAAATTTTTCCTGCTTATTTTTTCTGTCTTTGTTCTAGATCAAATATTTTTTTTGTAAGTCTTGTCATGTTTTTTTTTTCCTTTCCTGTTTTTTTCCTGCTCCCAGTGATATTAATTTTCCTCTAATGAGAGATTTATATGCCTCCCAAATAGTTGCTTTTGAGAGGTCTGGTGTATCGTTCTCCCGAAAATATCTTTCAATCTCTTCTTCTATTATTTTTTGATTTGCTCTGTCCTCCAGTATGTCTTCATTTATTCTCCATGGTCCTTTTCCCATCTTTTCACCATTTAATTTCATTTTTAACATAACAGGAGTGTGATCTGAGATTGTAATTATTCCTATTTTTATTTCCAGTATGTCATCTAAACCTCTGTGTTCGGTCATAATATAATCTAGGCAGGAATATATTTTATGAACTGTTGAATAAAATGTATAGTCCTTTACATTGGGATGATGTATCCTCCACAGATCTACTATTTGATATTAATAAAATATATTTTTCAATCTCCTGCCAGTTTAACGCCATATAGATCTGTGTGCGTTACTGCCAGTTTATTGGCATATAGTTTTGCATGCGTTACTGCCAGTTTAACACATATAGTTATGTGTGCATTACTGTCAGTTTAACGCCAAATCATTTTGTGCATTACTGCCAGTTTAACGTCATATACTTTTGTGTGCGTTACTGCCAGTTTATTGGCATATAGTTTTGCGTGCGTTACTGCCAGTTTAATGCATATAGATATGTGTGCATTACTGTCAGTTTAACGCCATATTATTTTGTGCGTTACTGCCAGTTTAATGCCATTTACATTTGTGTGCGTTACTGCCAGTTTAATGCCATATAGATTTGCGTGCGGTACTGCCAGTTTAACGCCATAAAATTCTGTGTGCATTACTGCCAGTTTAACGCCATATAGTTTTGTGCGTAATGCCAGTTTAACACCATTTACTTCTGTGTGCGTTACTGCCAGTTTAACGCCATATAGTTTTGCGTGCGTTACTGCCAGTTTAACGCCATATTGTTTTCTGAGGGTTACTGCCAGTTTAACGCCATATCATTTTGCATGCGTTACTGCTAGTTTACCATCATAGGGTTCTGTCCGTCACTGTACGTTTGGCGCATTATATTGCAACATATTATAGTGTATCCGTGGAGTATGTTTGTGTAGCTTGAGTACTCAAATTAAAGTGCACCAAACACCTCTTTACATTGATTAAAATGCATCTACGTACAGATTTCAACTTCTTTACATTTGCTTATAAGCACCACCCCCTCCATCCCAATAATGTCTAGGAGGACAACAAGGAGAGGCAGACGTTCCCATGGCACTGTAAGGGGGCCAGCAACAAATGTGTCCACAGGCAAAGGTGGACGTGGTGGTCACTCCTTAGGCAGGGCATCATTTCCTCTGTTTAGTGAATCTGCCCGTGCTATCCTGCACGGCAAACCTTACTCCTCATTCTCTGTCACGCAAGCAGAGACAGTTGCCAGAGCGGAGAAACATGCCTCCTTGTCCACATCTATTCCTGCCATAGCCCCAACATCAGCCATTGAGGAGTCAGCTGAGTTATTTGACCACAGCGTCAGCCACTTGTTCCTTGATGATGCCCAGCCATTACTGGATTCAGATATTGGTTCTGAGGTGGAGGATGACAGGAACATGAGCCTAGAGAGAGGGAGGAACACTGGTAGACAAATTGGCATTCATTTTCCTAAAGCCGCAGCGTATTGCCAAGTTGTCTCCCATGGTACTGATGAAGATGGAGGAGATGGAGTTGGAGATGATGATGATAATGATGAGGTCACTTATGTGACTTGAGTGCCAGATAGAGCAGAGGAGGAAACTGAAGGTGAGGCGGCACAACCCCAAGGAGGCTGACATCAAGAAAGAGTAGAGAGCAGCCACCTTATTCCATCACATTCTGCAGCTGTTATCTCCCGGCTAGGGATGGGCCAAACACCCCCCGTTCGGTTCGCACCAGAACATGCGAACAGGCAAAAAATGAGTTTGAACACGCGAACACCGTTAAAGTCTATGGGACACGAACATGAAAAATCAAAAGTGCTAATTTTATGGTATTGTCTTAAAACGTGTTTGGGGACCTGGGTCCTGCCCCAGATGACATGTATCAATGCAAAAAAAAAGTTTTAAATTTCTAAAGGAAAAAAAGTCATTTAAAAGTACTAGCGCTAGCTATAGTGCAGGCTATAATGAATTGTCGGGTCTGGCAATACACATAAAAGTTCATTGATAAAAATAGCATGGGATTTCCCCACAGGGGAACCCCGAACCAAAATAAAATAAAAAAATGTGTGGGGGTTCCCCTCAAAATCCATACCAGACTCTTTAGGTCTGGTAAGGATTTTAAGGAGAACCCCGTGCCAAAATGAAAAAAAAAATGGCGTGGGGTCCCCCCCAAAAATCCATACCAGATCCTTATCTGAGCACGCAACCCTGCAGGCTGCAGGAAAAGAGGGGGCGAGAGAGCGCTCCCTCCTTAACCATACCAGGCCACATTCCCTCAACATTGGGAGGTTTCTTTGGGGTAGCCCCCAAAAGCACCTTGTCCCCATGTTGATGGGGAGAAGGGCCTCATCCCCACAACCCTTGCCCGGTGGTTGTAGGGGTCTGGGGGCCCTTGGCTCTTGCGCCGGGACGCAAGAGCCAAGGGACGGGTTGGCCTTGGGCGCCCGACCCTGGACAGGTAAGTGTGCTTATTAAAAGTCAGCAGCTACTAGTGTTTGTAGCTGCTGACTTTTAAAAAAAAAAATTTCAGCTGGCTGACCGCTTTAAGCATTATTAAAATCACTGCTCCCAAAAAAACTGCGTTTTTTTTTTTGCATTGATACATGTCCCCTGGGGCAGGACCCAGGTCCCCAAACACTTTTTATGACAATAACTTGCATATTAACCTTTAAAATTAGCACTTTTGTTTTTTTGAATTTGCCGCAAACACCCCAAATTGTTCACAAATTGTTCACTATTCGGCGAACGGACGAACAGCTCGTTCGAGTCAAACTCATGTTCCCGTCCCACTCCTCAAAGCTCAGCTGTCTGGGACTTTTTCAGCACATCTGCAGCAGATCGCACTGTTTCTATCTGCAAACTGTGTCTCAGGCACATCAAACGTGGCAAAAACACCAACCATTTGGGTACCACAGGCCTAACAAGGCATTTAACGTCCAACCACTCACCCCTTTGGCAAGAGCATCTAAAAGCCACCCAAAAGGGGCATAAATCTGTCCCTCCTTCTCCTCCTTACCTACTTCAGTCTACCCCTGCTATACCGAGTCATTACCTCTCAGCAGCCTCCACTGACAAGAATGATGGTATAGCACAGGGTGTCCCAGGTCCTAGCAGCACATCTGGCAGCAGCACATCACCAGCTTTAGACTGTAGCTGGCAAATTTCTCTGCCTCATCTGCTGCAGCGGAAAAAAATACAGTCCCTGCCACCCACATGCCCAGCGTCTAAATACAAGCTTGTCAAAGCTGTTGGCTCTCCAGCTTCTGCCTTTCAGCCTGGTGGATTCTGCCCCCTTCTGTGAATTTGCACAATGTGCTGTACCACAATGGCAAGTTCCTAGTCGCTACTACTTCTCACGTAAGGCTGTTCCATCTCTCTACCATCACGTGGAAAGGAATTTTCTGGCATCATTGGGCAAGGCAGTCAGATGTAAAATCCACCTTACTGCTGACATGTGGTCAAGCAAGCATGGGCAGGGATGATATATTTAGTTCATAGCACACTGGGTAACGCTGCTTGCCACTCGAAAGGATGCAGGACAGGGCTTGGTACTGCAGCATGTTGCGCCCACACATTTCAATACAGCTGGTGGTGATGATGCCAGACCTGTAAGCTCTACCACCTTCTCCTCCTCCTCCGCCACCTCCGCCACCTCCAGGGCTGTCAACTTCCACATCCCATCAGCATCACATGGTGTTGATTATCTTGGGGCCAAAACAAAGATGGAGAGCTTTCCAGCTGACAATCCACTGACTTACTGGGTCATGAGAATAGACCACTGGCCAGAACTTGCCCAGTATGCTATTGAGTTGTTGGGCTACCCTGCATCCAGTGTGCTTTCAGAACAGGCATTCAGTGCTGCACAAGGTTTTGTTACTGATCATAGAATGCGTTTGTCCACAGACTCGTAGACCGTTTGACTTTTATGAAAAATTGATCAGTCCTGGATTACCAGCTATGATGCCCTTGATGCCGATGTCACTATTTGAGTCTTTTTGGGATGTGGAATCTCTGCCCGACTTCGAGGCTGCCTAGCTTTTAGGGTGTTCAATCATTTCATTTGGAAGAATGTTTTTGGTATAGGTTTCATGGGCACAATTAACACTCAAAGACCAATTTTTCTGCACCTGTTTGACAGGTGCATATCATTGCAATTTTTTACATCAAGGTCAATTCTTGCTTTCATCAAGATTACCTCTACAGAGTTACAGTGGGAAGGCGCCACCAACACCCAAAGACCAACTTTTACGCACCCGTTACTTCTATCCAAAGTCAAAGTAACACCAGAATGTTACTAAAAAATCTCTAATCTTGTTCCCAGTGCACTACATTGTGGCCTCATCATTCACACTGGCTCCCCAGCTGTTGCTGAGCAAAATAAAGGCAGCTTGCAGGGAAAATGCCATATTTTTTGGCTTTATAAATGCAATTACTGCAGCAGATTCTAGACAGAATGGTACAGATCTACAACTTTACACGTAGACTAAGGGGACCCCCCAGGCACTATATTGAAAGTATTTTTTTATTTTTATGCTTTCACTTTAAAAATCAAAAAAATCACTGCTCATTTAAAAATGAAGTTTTTTACAAACTTTGTTTTTATTGATACATGTCCCCCAGGGCAGGACCCAGACCCCTATAACCATTGTATGCCCAATTACTTGCATTTAAGTCTTCAAGTCAGGAGATGGATACAAACAAAAATCAAAGGCTTTATCAATGCCTAGAAACACAGTTATGTCTATTATTAAGAAGTGGAAGGTATTTGGTACAACACAGACCCTCCCTGGATCAGGACATCACTACAAACTGGATGAAAGAGCCAGGAGGAACCTGGTCAGAGAGGCTACCAAGATGCCTACAGCAAGCTGTTGCAGGAATTTATAACAAAGTTTGGCCATTGTGTGCATGTGACAACAATATCACAAATTCTCTCAAATGTGGCTTGTATGTGAGGGTTGCAAGAAAAAAGCCACTTCTAAAGAAAGGTCTTATGAAGCCACCACTGAGCTTTGTCAAAAAGCACCTTTAAGATTCTGAGGCAACATTGAAAAAGGTGTTATAATCAGATGAGACTAAAATTGAATTATTTGGCCTCAACACCAAACGACATGTTTGACATAAATCTAATACAGCTCACCATTCAAATAACACAATTCCTACAGTAAAGTATGAAGGTGGTAATATACTGTTATGGGGGTGTTTCGCTGCAGCAGGGGCGGAGCACTTGTCAGGATAGAAAGAAAAATGGATGGGACAAAATACCATCAAATTCTTGGAAAATCTGCTGTCCTCTGCAAGAAAGTTGTCAATGGGAAGAAGGTTTACCTTCCAACATGAAAATGACTCAAAGTACACAGCAAAAATGACCACACAGTGGTCGAATGAGAAACTGGTGAATGTCCTTGCATGGCCTAGTCAGAGCCGAGACTTAACATTGCCCAGACATTGAAAATTTGTGGAATGACTTGAAAACTATAGTCCACAAAATGTCACCATCAAATTTAACTGAACTTGAGCAGTTCTGCAAAGAAGAGTGGGCAAAGTTAGTAGAGAGGCATATCCCAACAGACTAAAGGCTGTAATTAAAGCAAAATGTGGTGATCCTTTTTCCAACTCAGCGATTCTGTTTTTGAATTTGTTTATTATTTTTTTGACATGTTGGTGTTATATCTTTTACTTGGATGTTATAAGTTGCACTGAGTAAATACAGCTCGATAAAACAAAAAACTGTGTCTTTCTTCATTTCAGGCTGCAAAGCAACAAAATGTAATTATTTTAAAGGGGGTGATTCTTTTTTATACCCACTGTATATATGAAAATGCATTGAAGTAGGTAATTGTATTTCAGTTATGATTTACATTATAGATATCTACCTCTGTGTTTTTCCTGAAGAAGGGGACCATATGGTGAGAGTGGGTGGGCCAAATAAATCAACCTGTTTCTTTGGCATGAATGGATAATTCAAAGGTTTAGTTTAGCTCACAGCTATTACAGGTATGTAATCATGTTACATGTGGTCACATGGCCATTATAATGTTAAGGTAGTGCGTAACTGAGTTAATATACTTTTCTTTTAATTTTTTTGTAATGACTTTGTGACTTTCTCATTTTATTATGTCACACTGCTAAGTAAATATACAGTTGTATTTTATATGCAGTACAATTGATTTTTTACAGCTGAACTCATAATGGCATGTTTTTCATGAAAGGCTATGGATTACATCTCCAAGCTTCAAGGCAAAAAATAAATACATTTTAGACATGGGAGATAAAGAATAGAATTATATGTAAATCTTAAAAGGGATAATTTACCTTTCTAGAAAACATGAAAATATTAACTAACAACGGATGCAATCCCCACACCCCTGTCCCAGATGTACTTACCTCCCACACACCTGAGCTCCCGCAAGCCGAGCCACCGTTCCAGAGATTTTAAATCATCGCTGCTTTCTTTCCTCTCCATCCAGCACTGTAAGAATGGACCAGGTGGATTCTGAGTTGTCAAAGTCACATGGACGGTGCACATCCTGTGATGTACGATAGGGAAAACTGTATTGTTGTACATACATGTAAAATCAATTTTTTTTGTATATCACAGGACACGGACGTCCTTCCCCTCTATGTTGAGGTGTATGGCTTGTCTTTTTTGCCAGTGTCCAATCACCTATTGATTGGACACTGGCCTAACCCTTATGGTGGCGCCTAACCCTTATGAGTAAATATTAATTTGGCTGCTCTGTGTCCCATGATAAACTGAAAGAAATGTATTTTACAGATAAGTACAAAAATCCAGTTTTCTTCTCTATTACAGTCCATAGCACTGTCATGGTGATATTAAAATATTCTATAAATAAATACCCTTTTTTATGAGAGTTATTCAAATGAATATGGGGGCCTCAAGTGCTGCTCCTGAAATAAACAAGTGGCATCATTTTCAGTAAAAAACAAAGGGATAGAGGGGTGCCAAACAGCCTCATAATGTAGTAATACACTATATTACTAAAAGTTTTGGAACACCTGCCTTAACACGCACATGAACTTTTATGGCATCCCAGTCTTAGTCCGTAGGGTTCAATATTGAGTTGGCCCTCCCTTTGCAGCTATAGCAGCTTCAACTCTTCTGGGAAGGCTGTCCACAAGGTCTAGAAGTGTGCCTATGGGAATGTTTGACCATTGTTCCAGAAGTGCATTTGTGAGGTCGAGCACTGATGTAGGAGAGAAGGTCTGGCTTGCAGTATCCACTTTAATTCATCCCAAAAATGTGTTCAATCAGGTTGAGGTCAGGACTCTGTGCAGACCAGTCAAGTTACTCCACCCTAAACTCGCTCATCCATGTCTTTTTGGACCTTGGTTTGTGCACTGGTCCAAATCATTTGGTAGAGGAGGGATAATGGTGTGGGGTTGTTTTTCAGTGGTTGGACTCCCCCCCTAGTTCCAGTGAAGGGAACTCTTAAGGTGTCACCAGCATACAAAGGCATTTTGGAAAATGTCATGCTCCCAACTTTGTGGGAACAGTTTGGGGATGGTCCCTTCCTGTTCCAACATGACTGTGCACCAGTGCACAAAGCAAGGTCCATAAAGACATGGATGAGTGAGTCTGGGTTGGAGGAACTTGACTGGACCTGCACAGAGTCCTGACCTCAACCTGAAAGAACACCTTTTAGATGAATTAGAGCGGAGGCTGTGAGACAGGCCTTCTTGTCCACATGAGTGCCTGAGCTCACAAATGCACTTCTGGAAGAATGGTCAAACATTCCCATAGACACACTCCTAAACCTTGTGGACAGCCTTCCCATAAGTTTTGAAGCTATTATAGCTGCAAAGGGTGGGCCAACTCAATATTGAACTCTACGAGTAAAGGCAGGCGTTCCAATACTTTTGGTAATTTAGTGTACTTTAATCAGTAAAGCAATCTTCAAACCAGTAAATATTGCACTTACAAGTCAAGAAGGAGACTGGGCATATAACTGAGAAGAGAAAGTCCCATAACCAGTGGATCCAAAAAGCCAACTTCACCTGGCAACTGGCAACAACCGCTGCAGGGGAGATGCTAATAGTGTTGGCTGGAAAGGATGCCTCCACACATAATTGCAGTGCAAGTCTCTTGCTGCTTGTGATCAATTGCATAGAATCATGAGAGACGCATTTCGGAGAGCAACTTCTGTCCTTCCTCAGACAAACTAACAAGTACCTACGATTTAAATACCTGTCCAGCAGTGTGGGTATTAACCCTTAATCGTCCTATTATATGCTGCCAATCGTTGTGTGATCCATGCGGCATATGAAAAACAAATGGCATACTAATTTTGAGTTAGGAAATACCTAAATAGATGAAACCAAATAACCAATTGAGGGAATTGTGATGGATCAACCTTATCTATGTACACACAACATTTTTATATATTTTTAACTCTATGCAATGATAATAAATGAATTAATCAATAGTACTTTAGGGCTTAAAAACATATAAGCATAACAAATGTATATAAATATACTTGAGGTGATTGTAGGCGTATTAGTGCAATTGTGAAAGAGTACTGTCCATGATACTTTTTTTATTTGCACTCTTGGTTACTGCTTGGACCTTCAAGAAGGGGACATACCCGAAAGCTTGTCCTGAAAAATTGTATGTTAGTGCAAATAAAAAAAGCATCACGGACATTACTCAATTTTAAAATGTATATAAATAAATTTAATGTTAATTTTTTTCAAAATAAATAAAGATTTTGTATCTGTCTATGTATAAAACATGTTATAGAGTAAAATCATTGTACCAACAGATTACCCTCATGCATTAATGATACCCCGGCTGCTCTTCTGAATGATCCTGTGAAACCCCTCCTGGGATACTTCATCACCAGAAGTGATGTCAGTGGCCACGTTACTCCACCTCGGGGATGACATTTTCAAGCCAGTCTACCGCAAGCCGCTTCTCCATGTGGGAAAAGTGGTGGTCGGCTTACTAGAGACAGATACATTGCTAGAATTTACTTGGTGTTGGTCTGGGCAACAGAATATGGGAGTGTTCATTCATTATCTTTGTGTATGACACATTTGTGTTATTAAAAACTGGTTATGCAGTGATCTTGTCCATGGCCTTTTATCCATGAGTTGGTGTTCATACATGAGGGGGCTTAAAGACGGGTGGGGACACAGACTCTGGATATAATATAAGTGTATAATACAAGTGCATTTGGACCCATATATCACCTGGGTCCAAACGTCTGGTGAGTTTCAGTGTGTATGGGGGAAGGAATGGAATCACTGAAGAGCGCCATTTGAAGAGCACTTTTTACTGCATTAATAGTGTGGAGCACTTTTTATGCCCTGTACACACGATCGGACATTCCAACAAAAAAAAACATGGATTTTTTCCGACGGATGTTGGCTCAAACTTGTCTTGCATACACACGGTCACAGAAATCTTGTCGGAAATTCCGAAACGTCAAGAACGCGAACTGAGAAAAATGAAGTTCAATAGCCAGTGCAGCTCTTCTGCTTGATTTCGAGCATGCATGGAACTTTTTGCGTCGGAATTGTGTACACACGATCTGAATTTCTGTCAACGGATTTTGTTTTTGGAAATTTGAGATCCAGATCTCAAATTTTGTGTGTCAGAAATTCCGATGATAAATGTCCGATGGAGCCTACACACGGTCGGAATTTCCGACAAAAATCTCCCATCGAATATTTTCCATCGGAAAATCCGACCGTGTGTACAGGGTATAAGAGAGCAAAAGGGATAACAGCTGGCACCTTAGCTGTTCAATTGGTTTTGGACATTTATGGACATTTAAAGGCATTCTGTTGGTATAACACATAATATTTTTTATTTTGCATATCATTTTTATTTTGGATATTTATGTGAGTTTATAGTTTTTCGGTAGACACTTGGTTTATTTTGCAGGTTTTAACTGATACCTAGCGCCTTACTTATTTTTTAGTTATATACTGTATATATATATAACTTGTATAAAATATATATATATATATATATAAAACTATGTAATACATATAAGGGAATACATATGAGAATACATATAGGAACGAGATGAGCTGGCCTATTTCAGATGTCATTTTCAAATCAAAATATGTATATTAAATAAGTACATTTCATATATGAAAAACCCTTTTGTATAAGCATACATAAAGATTTGTATGGTTGTCTCACCTTCATTTTCTCTGAGCACAGGCACTAGGTAGGGCTGCCCCCTATCTCCACTGCTCTTTGCGCTCACCATTAGCTGTCCTCATACGTGTCAACCCCCTGATTACAGGGCTTCACTACGGCAAAATTCAGGACAAAATCATGTTGTATGCAGACGACATGTTATTATTGCTAGGGGATATGACTCTGTCTCTGCAAACAGTTATGTCCACTGTTCTAGACTTTGGCCAATATTCCGAGCTGACAATCAATTGGACCAAATCAGCACTGCTCCTATTGGACGGTGATTCTACACAACCAATTGCACCCACTTGTCCCATACCTATCACATATAAATTTAGGTATTTGGAAATATATGTGTGCAAAGTGAGTACTAAAGCACTGATAGGAGAATTAAAAATATTAAAAATGTTTTAGAAAACCAAATAAAATAGATAAGATGACCAAATGATATGCTGCACCATTAAAGTGTGTCCTACACTTAAAAGAATATGCAAATAAATACTAGAGTATAAATAGTGCGCAATATCAACCTTAGTCTATTTAGATCAGCAGGTGAGGTTAAAAGACAAATGTCATGGTATAATAAAATATATAAGTGCTTGCGTGACAATCCCAGGTGCACAAAAATATATATAAACTTCAAGTTACAATGAGGTTGTAACCAATTTAATAAATAAATAAATACACAATGTGTTTAAAAAAATACAATGTGTTTTAAATAAATTAAGTGCTTCAAAATGTGAGTAAAAACAAGTATGTGTTATAATGTGTCAAAGAAAGGAAATATCCAGTTTATGCCAGTGATGCATATGGGGATATCTAAATTCCAAAAGCCAATACAGGCTTGACCTGATGGATTAGCTAATTAATTGATGAATTAATGGGTAAACGGCTGCCAGTTAAATATTAGATTAATCCCATAGGTGATAGCAGTCCATTAAATGAGTTAGATAATTAATGAAATAACTCTTCACATCCACTAATGATATCCGGGACACAATTAGAAATGCTAGAGAGAAAAAAAAAAAAAAAAAAGAAACTTCCCTTTATGCTGGGAATGTGAGGCTTTTTCCTTTTGGTTCCTCCTGATATCTTGCTCCGGTATGATATAAAAGAGAAAAAGACACAAACAAAAAACCATTGCGCAGCGCTCTATTCAACCATCAAACAAAGAAGATCTTTTAGGTGGTTGCTAATTAATTCATCAATTAATTAGCTAATCCATCAGGTCAAGCCTGTATTGGCTTTTGGAATTTATATATCCCCATATGCATCACTGGCATAAACTGGATATTTCCTTTCTTTGACACATTATAACACATACTTGTTTTTACTCACATTTTGAAGCACTTTATTTATTTAAAACACATTGTATTTATTTTTAACACATTTATTTATGTATTTATTTATTTATTAAATTGGTTACAACCTCATTGTAACTTGAAGTTTATATATATTTTTTGTGCACCTGGGATTGTCACGCAAGCACTTATATATTTTATTATACCATGACATTTGTCTTTTAACCTCACCTGCTGATCTAAATAGACAAAGGTTGATATTGCGCACTATTTATACTCTAGTATTTATTTGGAAATATATGTGACCTCCTTTCCCTTAGAGTATGGTTCACTAAACATCTCCCCCCTGATAAACAAAATATGTGATTAAATTAAAAGTTGGAATAAATTGCCATTGTCGGTTGCAGGTAAGACGAATCTCATTAAAATGATTCTGATGCTCCAGCTTCTTTACCCATTACACAACTCCCCTACGGAGCATATCTGTCATAAATATCCTGGCAGATCCCGGCGCCCTGGATTCCTTGGCACACGTCCGCGGGTACCACTGTGCATGTGTGTGCGCGCGAGCGCGTGTGCATGCACACACCCGTGCACAAGAGCGCACTCGGGAAGACGGGTGCGCGCCCCTGTTGGCGCCAGATAGGCTATTTAAATCTGCCTGTCACTGACGGTCCCCGCTGTCTGCTCTATAGCGTTCTGTGCCTGATACCTGATTTGAGTTCTTACCTGTGATTGACCCGGCTTCCCTGTGACCGTCCTGCCTTCTGCCTGTACCCGACCTCGGCTTGTCTGTGACCATTCTACTGTCTACCCCATCTGTACCTTGTTGCCAGCCTGATACCTGACCCGGCCTGTTTGACTACCCAGCCTGACTACAGTTATCCAGTCTGCTTTGCTGAGCCAGTCTGTCTGCTGATCCAGTCTGCTGCGCTGTCCAGTCTGCTTTGCTGATCCAGTCTGCTGTGCTGATCCAGTCTGCTTTGCTGACCCAGTCTGCTGCACTATCCAGTCTGCTGTGCTGTTCCAGTCTGCTTTGCTGATCCAGTCTGCTGTGCTGTTCCAGTCTGCTTTGCTGATCCAGTCTGCTGTGCTGATCCAGTCTGCCTTGCTGATCCAGCCTGCTGGGCTGATCCAGTCTGCTTTGCTGATCCAGTCTGCTGTTCTGATCCAGTCTGCTTTGCTGATCCAGTCTACTGTACTTACCTTGTCCGCTGAGCTGATCCAGGGATCTCTCTCTACCGGTCTGTCAATCCTGCCAGGCACCCGTGCCCCTCCTTACTCCTGGGTCTCCTGTCACCTTACCAGGGAACCGGGAGTGGGAGCCGCAAGGGAGGCTCTCCTCTGCAATCCAGACTTAACACCACCAGGTGCGTAATAATATCACAATGTTCACTCTCCTGTGCTGTATGGTAAGTCCCAACATGTTATCAGACCCTTATCTTGATATGTTAGTATATGTGGATAATTCACATCTCACTGCCTTCCAAAGACTGAGGAAGTCCATATGAGCAACTCCCCTACAGTTGTCCCCTTAAAAAAACATTTATAATAGTGAATTCCATCTTTAGAACTCTTCTATAGGGAAAGCGCACACCACGAATAAAATTGGAGCATTTACAACAGCCTAAAGATGGGGGACCTAGACCTTCCTAACCTCTGGCTCTATTATATAGCTGCGCAACTGCAGCATTTAATTGGCCCTGGGTTTGCCTCTACACAATCTGTTTAAGATCACATTCCCTCCACGATCTGTATTATGCTGGCCAGTATCCAGAGAGACTCAATCTCAGAGGGTCTTGAGGCCCTTCATTTTGCTAAACCTAATAAGCTTCTACCGACATACAGTCTTATTAAAAAAACATGGAACAAGGCTAAATACCTACAACATGTCACTGGGTATACAAAGTATAGCGCGATATGGAGTAATGATAACTATTCAGATCTAGCCAAGTTAGTGCATGGTGCTCGGTGGAAGGCATATGGGATAGTTACTATGTAGGTTTTTAAGGATGGTATTCTGTTACCTTTTGCTTCCCTGCAAGCCGTATACTCGATACCCAACCATATGCAGTTTCTCTACTTACAGTTTCAACATGCAGTCAGGGCACAGGGGGACATGCAGGAATGGTATCTATCTCCACCCCTGTTTTCAACTTGATCAAAATGGCTAAAAGCTCTAAAGGCCTTATTTCACAATGTTATAGCATTTTGTTGTCTGAGTTCCACAAAAGCCATCCTAGCAAAGCGACTTCTCTTTGGGAGAGAGACCTAGGTCTGATGTTGGATGATCAATGGGAAGAGGTGTATCAGGGTGTGGTAACCTGCTCTCTAAACATGGCCCATAAGCTCCCTCAACTCTACATTCTCCTACGCTCTCACCACACTCCCCTGAAGCTTTATAAGATGGGATACAGTAGGAGCCATATTGCCATAGATGCAGAAGGGACCACAGGGACTTAATCCATCTATAATGGCATTACCCAAAACTTAAGCATTATTGGGAGCAGGTTCTAGATACATTAAACATGTTATTTAAGGTAAACATACCATTGGACCCCAAATGCTGTCTCTTAAATGTTTTAGATTAAGTTATTGAGGATGAACACCCTAGGATAGCAGTGGGAAGGGCCCTTTTCCATGCCTGCAGATTCATTCTAATACTGTGGAAGCCCCCTGATCCAACTACACACAAGGCCTGGGTGTCCACTGTGGGTAATGCTCTGCTTCTAGATTCCAATTGTTTTTATTGAAAAGATTTTTGTAATACAAAACAAAAGTGTACTAAGAATACAGAAAAAGGAATAAACTCCAAAGAACATGAGATAACAAAACAAAACAAAGAATGAAAATCAAAAATAGTAAAGAGATGGACATATAAGCCTATCGATTGGATAGAGGAAGGCGGCTATTGTTAAGTATGGTTTAGAACACCATATGTTTACAAGACAAAGTTGGCCGGTATGCTAGAAAAGGTGTGGGGACTGTGGTCAGTAGCCCCTGGTTTAAGCCCACGGGAACTTGTTTATCAGAGGTTGTTCCTGTGTCCAAATAGACCATAGGGTTTGGTTGTTCATTTAAATTAGAATAATTATCTACACCCTTGTTGCACTTTGAGTGGGGTGGAGTCAAGGATGCAAAATACCAGCATTGTATTTGATATGAGTATGTGGGCACGGGCATCTGTCTGTGTCAAAGTTTCTGTAATTAATGACTTTGGATATCTAAGTGGATGTAAGCTTTATTGTATTGTCTTGTTTTGGACTGTTTATGTTCCCTGTTTACTACAATAAACATTTTCCTGATTTAAATGTGGATAATAATAAAAAAATTGAAAACATAAATAAAAAAAATATAGCTAGATATAGAATTTAATTAATGTATCTACACACGTAAAATGAAATGTCGAGCATAATTTTTGTTCCAATATCAGCACATCTGGAATAATTGGAACAGAAAACTCATAATCAAACAAGAAAATATGTTATCAAAAACTAAAGGGTGTTCATGTGTAGAGGCACATTTTCCAGCCAGTGATATCAGTGTCTCCCCTGCAGTGGTTGTTGCCATTTCATTAGCGGCAACAGGAGCCCCCTGCTTTGATCCACTGGTTCTGGGACTTTCTCTGCTCGGCTATATACCATTTCTCTTTCTTGATTTGATGCAATATTTATTGGTTTTAAGATTGCTTTACTGAAAAAATGATTTCTTTAATATGAGGCTGTTTGGTTCTCCTCTCTACCTTTGTTTTTTTGCAGTTTGAGTTCCCCAAGAAGGCAGCAGCATGGCCAATAGTCATAGAGGGAGGAGGAGGGGCCAAACAGCAGCTCTGTGTCTGAATGGAAACACAGAGCAGCAGCTTACCTCGGATGCCCCCATAAAAAGCTACTTGCTGTGGGGGCACTCGGCAGGAGGGAGGGGCCAGGAACACCGGCTGGGGACCCAAGAAGAGGATGATTTGGGCTCCTCTGTGCAAAACCACTGCACAGAGCAGGTAAGTATAATGTTTTATTTATTTTTTTATGAAAAAAGAGACTTTAATATCACTTTAAGCAATCAGATTTAAATTTAATAGGATCAAATTTCAGATTAAAAGAGAAAGTATCTGTTAGTTTACTATGGGTTTGCAAAACATCATTGCTCATGGTACTGTAGTGATTATTATAATTATCTCATAGAATGGGTATAACCTTGAATACAAAAATAAATGTAAAATGACATTGCCAGTACCAATTTATTTAGATTTTAGCTGAAAAAATCAGTTGATTATGATATTACTTACACAAGACTTTTTATTTTAGCTGAAAAAATCAGTTTTTAATGATATTACTTACAAAATACTTTTTTATGTCATTAAAGACAATTGTCAGGAGACCATAGCAATCAATTACAAGTCATACAGCAGAACACCAAGACAATAATAAGATAATAATGACCATAGGGTCACACATGAAATAATTATACATTTCTAATTTCCATACACGCCCACTTAGGTCATTCTTGAAATTTGGTTTCCTCTCTCATGATTGGTCAGATCTTCTCTGGTACCTGTATAAAAGGTGATCCATAAGATGAGTGTCACACCAAGCTTCAGAGAGAAGATATTTCACATTACAGTGAAGGAGAATTCTGAGCAAAATGAATGAAAAAGTTTTCCTCCTGCTTCTGGTCTGTATTACGGGGCTGGTGACCAGTCTACCTCTATCTGCACAGATACAGGTGAGATGATGAGCTGACATGAACAGTACAGGGGACAGGTGACAACTATATTTAGGAAAGTATAACATCCAATAAGTTACTGACAATATTAGCTAGTAGTGAAGTGTAAATCTAGCCAAAATAGTTATACCCTTAGATTTGGATAAAGTGGTGGGGGGTTAGGAATCCTGTTAGATTTTAACACTTCCTTATTACTACCTGGGTCCCCTGTAGGGAGATTTGACTTTTGTACAGGCCATTGCCATTAGCACAAAAAGCGGGGGGAAATCCAAAATTTTATATTTGGAAACAGAACAGGGAAAACGATAAAATCTTCCAATGATGACTGTTATGGTAACATCTGTCTAAGAAAGGATTTTACCTCAGTTTTGAGAGCTTTCCAGTAGGACTGAGGAGGACTCTGCTGGATGGGAATGAGTTGGGGTCAAGACCTGTTATCTCTTATTATTGTGCTCCATTTGAAAAAGGACATTAATACAAAACATTTACTTTTCAGTACAATCTACTTGGAGTGAACAAAGATGGTAAGCTTTTTAACATTCTTATTCAAGGAATCATTTTTGCTTTCTTTCTGTTCTCTCTCAGATGTTTTGTTTGTTCTGCTTTTTCCCCCAGTTCATTAGTCCCTTTTTATAACATTCCTAATCCTAAATCCTAATTCCTAAATCAAAAATTGTTTGCACTGCTCCATTGGCCCTAATCAGCCTGGCCAGATAATCTATAAAAATAATTTTCCTTCTCCATCTAGAACCAGCCTCTAGGAAAGACCATTCCACATTTTTATTGCTCTTATGGTAAACATCCCTACTTTAAAGAGACCCTTTCGCCAATTTAAATTTTGATGAAAACCCTTAGAAAATGTATTATTTTAAATGCTTGCTTGCAGTATTTTCCTTTCCATAAATTATTTATTATTCACCTGCAATGAGACTGTGACATTTTGACTAATCTGAGAGTCATTTCCCTAGCACAGCCCCCTCCCTCATTGTTTCTCTTAGCCCTCCCCTCTTCTGGGAGTGCCCAATTACTCTCTGTGCTGGCCCAGCATCTCTGTCCCTCCCCTCACCTCCCCACATAAACTTTGATTTAGCTTCTGGGGGAGGAGTGAAGAAGAATACTATAAAGTGTCATTTGAGCGAAAGCTCTAAGTCTGCTGGGGCTATCACGTCCAAGCAGCAGTTTCGAGCTTTCGGCTGTTTACACAAGGGAGATTTTTTACATTTAATGACATTCCTAAAATATGTTAAATGCACATATAATCATCTGCTGTTTTTTAGACCCTGGCAACAAGGTATTTTTAAAAGTCATCTCCCTTTGCTTAGGTGACAGTGTTTATGATAATCATGGGGATTCAGGCAAAGACTTTCCCAACCAGAAGTTTCACACATCAGGGATAGCTTTGTAGAGCTATCCTATTTTTTCATTAATTGATATTTCAATTTATAAAATGGGTTCTATATTTACAGAATCTTAAGTCACTTACATTTTTTGGTTGCGATTATTTCACTAGATGTGCCTAATGTGTATTTTGTATACACAGCCCCAAAGAGTGAAGACTCCGAAGTGCCACAAGGGATCTTCAGCAAGATTTTGAAAGCTAATAAAGGTAATTATTTTAAACAACAGGATTCTTTCCAGGCAAGGTAATAGACAATAACCAATTATAATCAATAAAGTTAAGAGTTTCAGGATCCTTTAAATCATGCACTGATGGACTAGCCAATAGCGTGTGAAGAAAAATATGGCACTTTTGTCTTAGGATACAAGAGCTTTGTCATTGCTGAATGAGTCTTTAAAATCACTATTCCATTTCTAAAAAGACTGATGGGTTATTCCTATTCACTTCTACCATTACAGTGAAACTTGTGAGATAAAGAGGTTGATTTATTAAAGGCAAATAGACTGTTCACTTTGCAAACTTTGGAAATTGCACTTTGCATTGGAATTTAGTAGAAAATCAGCATCAATATCTCTAGTAAAACTGTGTATTCTTCTGTTGCAATTTCTAGTTCTAAATCTACAATTAAAGCTGAACTCCAAAAAAGAAAAAATATGAAATTATTGTAGCTCCGTATTTCTTACTACATCTTATTTGTACTCTTTTAAATGCAAGCGATGTAAGTATCTTCATTGTAGAGCTCAGACTAGAGTTGGGAGAAGTAGCACAATGAGAATGTTTACTGTACTGTAGTGTATGCTCCATTGTAATAGGAGGAGAGAGCAGAGTGACAGACACATGAGATTACCAGACTTATAAGAGTTACTTCACTGCAGCAGAGCAAAATCAGGTCTCCTCCCCTGCCAAACAGGGCTATGTGTAATCAGGTGCTTACAGCTAGATAGTTTCTTTTGGTTCTCCATGTGGGAAGGGGTTAAGCTAGGCTTAACATCTTCCCGGGCATTTCTAAGTTCTGCCCTCCATAGTGGGAAGGCTCTATGTGGGGGCACGCTCTCTGCTGGGTCCTGCATGGGAAGATTCAAGAGGCCAACTTCACTGCAGCAGAGAAAAATCAGGTCTCCTCCCCTGCCAAACAGGGCTGTGCTGTGTCACAGAACTGAGTAAAGCTAGGCCTTTGGACTGCATGAAAATATCTAACAGGTTTCTCCAGATGCACAGATTCCCATTGTGCCTATTCTATTCTGTTGTATACCCCAACACTGTACTGTACTGCATCTGATTAGATACATTTTGTGTTTGGATCTGTCCATTTTTCATTCAAAGGATGTCAGGTGAGAGAGGACTGACAGAGCCGCCCACATAGCAAACTTCAGCCAGTTCACAGTGTATGGGCAGCTTAAATCCAATGCATTTCAGTATATTATCTATAACTGTTTTCTGTATTTTCAGATAGCAAAACATCCATGTATGGAGGCGATATGCTGGTACAGAATGACCGCAGCGCCGTGAACTGTCCTTCTTGCCTTTGGCCTAAAAGTTCTAATGGTACTGTTCCTGTTCCCTACATCATAGCATCCAGCTACAGTGAGTTCCCTCTTTTTTTCTCTCGCATTGAAGTATTCATTTCTATTTGTTATTTGTAGTAACCCAACCTTGTATCTCTGTTTTCAGGTCCCAGTGACCTGAACAGTATTGTACTGGCCATGGCCGAGTTTGAGACATTGACTTGTGTGAGGTTTGTGCCTCTTACAACAGAAGGTGATTACATCAACATCGCTCCTGATGATGGGTAAGGTTGTCTATTATCTATCATAGTTCTTCACATAAAGAGAAACAGTAGGGAGCATCTAAAACATAAACACCTTAGACTTTACAGCACCTATTTTGTGAATGATGGCTTCTCTTTTAAAATTCCTCCAAAAAAAACTATAGAACTCCTCTGTACATTTGCAAATACATGTGGAAGTCACAAGCCAACATATAAGGTGCTTCTTGGTTTTTGTGTATCCAGCAGATATAGCGCAGGGACATCAAATATTTATCCCAGTGCTGCTAACATTGAGTATATAGTAGAAAAATGGAAGTGACTGAGAAGGAGTGGGGCTTAGTGTCAACAGACTCAATGAATTCCACTTAAAATTTTACAATGAAAATAAAACAAAATATGTCTGTCCAAAAGTGAGCAGTGATCCAATGCTTGGAGCCAGCACAACGTTACTTAGCTCCCAAACTCCATACCTCTTATTAGAACTGGGCACATACATAGGGATACACCTGTTGATATAAGTTGGAAAGTTCAAAAGCTTAGCACATACAGATATTGATTGTTTTCTTTATGTAGCTCAGATTCAATCATTGTTTCTATTAAAACTATTGTCTTAGGCTCCCAAATGGTATCAAAGCATAACCCTTTTGAACTCTATATTTACAATTTCTAGCTGTTACTCATATATTGGAAGAACTGGTGGAAGCCAGACAGTTTCATTGGGTGGTGGCTGCATCTACAGAGGGATTATACAACATGAACTAGAACATGCCCTGGGCTTCTACCATGAGCACACGAGAAGTGATCGTGACAATTATGTTGACATCAATTTCCAGTATATCTCTCAAGGTACTGCAGACATTTACACAAAGCGAATTTAGCCATGTTTTCAAAAAAGAGACATAACCACAGCTTTTGTCTTGTTACAGGATACTTGGGTAATTTTGCTAAAGCGGACACTAATAACCTGGGCAGTCCATATGATTATGGTTCAGTGATGCATTATGATGCGTAAGTCATGACTTTTGTGTTATCTGGTGAATTACCGATAAATTATAAAATATTTAAAATGGTAATATGTCGATCTTATTTCCATTCAACATTTTCCAGCTATGCATTCACCAACACTTCAAACAAACCCACAATTGTCCCTAAGCCTGACCCCCATGTGCCAATTGGGCAGACAATTGGACTGAGCGTCTTGGATGTCACTAAAATTAACCGACTTTATCAATGCAGTAAGTTTCTGTACATTCCAGTTTTTTGGGTTTGAAACATTAGAAATTATACTTTTTTATGATTGCATTTTAAGTGAATCTTTACAGTTTTGCCAAAAAAAAAAAAAAATTTTGTCTCTGGGCCCTACTATGTGTGTACAGAATAAATAATGTACACATATGTGAAATCCCCATGAATCTCAAATTAATTTTGAGTTATTTATTTTTGGTGGGTCATAGTAATGATAAGAAAGATACAGCTAGATTTAAAAATATATATTGTTTACAATTTGGCCATTTAAAAAAAAAAAAGAAACAGTAAAAGAAATGTTGTTTTTATCATGAAATGAAGGTTCAAATTGGCCTGAACAAACAAAGTATAATTCACCTGGATGCACAAAGTAGTTGCAAAGATACCGTGCTGTTTCACTAACACATGTGAAAGTTGTGACACTGCATTGAGGCATTAAGGATTTTTTATCTTCAACATAAAGGGGTCAAACTCAAGGTTCACTTCATTTTAAGTTCAAAATTCCAGCAGTTTTAATCTAATAGAAGGTTAATACCCCCTCCCCTGTTTCCCACCAATTTTTTATTAATATTATTATCAGTCTATTCCTCCAGTGACTAAATTCAATTTATATGTCTATTTCTCACTTCTCAGGTGTCTGTGCGACTTTGCTTAATAATATGACAGGAACTTTCACTTCTGCCAACTATCCCTCTGCTTATCCTAATAATGGTGACTGTGTTTGGTTGATCAGGGTTCCATCAGGAATGGTAAGGAGACAGAAATGTAGACATGTAAAATGTGAGAATGAGTGCCTAGCAACCTCGCTGTGAAAATGAACTACCATCTGAAGATTGTTTTGTACACCACCTACATTTTACATTAATTAAAAAAAAGAGACTTAACTAGTATAGAGCTACGCAATAGGTCCAAATACTCCCTACCTGAACATCACACTTGTGTACATTAAAGTGGAGCCATTGCGGTGGTTTGATTTTATGGCTGAGACAGAGGTATAGAATAGGTCTTTTAAGATGGAAATGCCTTTGAACCTCATACTCTACTTCAACCACCAATTGCTCCATATGTTGGAATAATTCTCCCCTTCATTATGGCCCACTTTATAGTCTTCAGACTATTATTACTACTTCATGGTTGGGAGCCTATTTTGGCAACTCTGATGTGCCATATTTCTTTTACCCCACATCTGATGGTGAGGTCATTGTAGGAATGGGGGTTTAGCAGTAACAAAATGGGTCTTGGATTAATTTGGGGCTCTTGTTCTTACAAATATATTACCTATAGTAACAGTATTTCAATATCCGCAGTTACAGGTTTCTTTGACTTAATTCAATATAGCCTTAAACAAAAAACTTCTGTTAAAAGGTTCTTCCCCAAATGTGTCTTATTTTAGCTTATTTGTTTCCCTGAAGAAACCACAAGCAACAAATAATCAGAGGGAGCAGAAGAGTTCTGTCAACTGGAAAATCTATGGAAAATAAACACATGTTTCAAGAGTCATCTTAGCTAGAAATGTCTATAGCTGCAAGATCCTTTAACAGAAATTAGAACCCTACATATTCTTGCTGTTTTTTTTTTTTTCTGAAGGACTGTACAATAGTCATCAATTGCATCATATTGCAATTACATATAAACCCAGTTTGCAGTTACAAATATATTAATTTTGAGGTTTACTGTAGATAATACATTTTCCTTGTGTCACTTTTTAGGCTGCATTAAATTTCAGTAGCTTTAATATCCAATCCACTCCTAACTGTGACTCAGACTACATGAGGATCTATGACGGCCCCTCTAAGAACTCTCCTGTGTTGCTGGATAAAATGTGCGGAAGTCAAACCATCCCTCCACTCATCGCTTCCACAAGCCAGATGCTGGTCCAGTTCGTCAGTGACGGGGCTGTTGCTGGGGTCGGCTTCCAAGCTACATATAGCTCAGGTATGCTGATTTATTTTAATAGAAAATAAAGTGTTCAGCGAAAGACACTGAAGAATCATAGATACAGAGGAGATCCCTCCCAAGGAGGGACTATTGGCACAACAGTTTGATGTCCTCTAACCTCTGTTTGCAACCTCTGAGGTAATCCATGAAGTTACTTAGTATATACAATTAGAATTACCAGTCAGTCAGGCTGAAAATTCTCCAGGGTGGAGTGCAGTGACCAGACTCCCTTTTCCCCAGCACTGCATTGGTTAAATGCTTGCTTTGCTTAGGGTAGATTGGGAAAGTTCAAAAACGTACCCTGGCAGCCAGTGGTCATCTATGCTCTCCAATGTCCCAGTATGTGGGCGAGCCCTCAACATATTCATGTACAATGCATGACTGCTGATCCTGTGTTGTATTTGATGACATCTGAGAGTCTACAGCCAGGGAAATGTCAAAAAGAAGCAGCTTCAGAGACCAGTAGTACAGCATTGAGTAAGCCTGTGAGAGGGATAGAGAAGCATTTCAATGTATTTATCACCTTCTAGACTAAGGTAGCATTTAACCCAAGCAGTGCAGTGGAGGGAACAATATAGATAGATTTATCAGTATCTGTACTTATCCAATTTAGGACAAAATAATAGGTTTGTATGGTAGCCCACCCACCTCTGCTACAGTTATTTATTTTCATAGGACACTCCTGTTTTCTCACTAGTGCTCTATGAAACACTTCTGGGTAAGGCAGAACATGTGACTCTCTCCCCTTCTTGTCCTTAAGCAGCATTTGGTGCCTGTGTAGGCCATCTCTACGTCTGAGCTCTGCATTGAGGGTTGGAGAGTGGGGTCCTAGCCTAAGATGAACCTGGAACTCCAAAAGGGAGGATTAACTATGTATATACAGTATATATACAGTATATACATAAACATAAAATGATGTCATATACTATTATAAATCTCTTTACTATATTGATTATTTCTATATTCTTACAGTTCAGTGTGGAGGATCCTACTTTAACTCTCAAGGCAACTTTACATCTCTGGGATACCCAGAGAACTACAGTCCAAACATGAATTGTAACTTCACCATCACAGCTCCTGTTGGATATAAGGTAAAACAAGATGCCTTCAAAATTCTCCCTAATTATTGGACTTCCTCATTCTATAAAATTGTCACACAAACAAAATTTAATGTTGGACAGACACATTACAATCTAATTGTACAACCCCTTTGAATTTACCAGCGTTCACCAGGGCCTACCTGCATGAATAGAAACAGAATGTATTGTTTAGGGCATTAAAATACATGTCTGTTAGCAAATCTATCATAGACTATCTACCACCAAGACGTTCTAGATAATTTCCCAGTGATGACCGGAAGTGTTGGTGGCAATCTGTGAAGCTGGCTGAAAACTGGTGGTGTGACATTTGTAAGCTGTTTATAAAGCTTTACTTGACTTTGCAGCACTGGACCAATTCCTGCCATCCTGATTGAGAGTAACAGGAGCACAGGGGGAGAGGAAGGGAGGGGGCTGATTAGTTTCTTGAGTCTATTGTAGACAGGTGAATGACAAAGAAATTAGCCAGTAATGTAGGAGGAGCACAGCAGATCTCCCAGCTCTGGATGTTTCCTTCCTTGTCTGGCAATTGTAGATTGGTGACCATTACACCGCAGGAATAGAAAGGAATTTATTTTTTCCAACAAGATTTTTAAGCACTGCCTTTTATGTGCAGTATCATTCCTAAAGCGACATAAAACTCTTAAAACTATTTTTTTTTTCACATTAGCCATCATTAGATGTGGTGGCTACATCCGTTTTCTTTGGCTTTTCCCTGTTTTCCCCTGATGATCTGACCAGTAAAACATCTCATGTATTAGTGAGACTCTACTCTGGATGAATGAGAATAAAAGGGAAAACAGCAATCAGCAGCATTGTCAGTTTGGGGCAAGGGAGCATTAAATATATTAGCAGATTTAAATACACTAACAAGTTGAATCCAAATTCCAGCTCACATTATATAATCAGTTACAGCAGTTCAATTCATTTTGGGATTAAGGTTTTACATGAATAAATGAAGCTGATCATTTTAAGCACACCTGCCAGTGTTGAATGATTTGGCTTATCGATGTAAACTGATACATTTTGCTGGATAGCTTGTACTTTTGAAAAACAACAGACTTGCTGGCTGGGTCACTAAATGAACATAGAAGAAAGCCTAAAAAAGAAAACAAAAGCAGCCATCACATGTAAGAATTGGCAAACTGCAATATAATAAATGTTTTCTGTTGGGTTTAATATGACTTTAATGTCAAATATTATTTCAGGTAGACTGTAACATCAAGGAATTGTAAGAAACAAAATATTCACTCACTTTTATGCAATAAAAAGGATTTGTTTGTATGTTGCATGAACACACCACTGTCATAATTTTATTTCATGTTAGTCATAATTTTATTTCTTTTTCAGATTGCTCTGACCATAAGTGACTTCCATGTAGAGTCTGCCAGTTTCTGTATGTACGACTATCTAACACTCTTCATGGATGGTTCACAAAGGGGTCCATTCTGTGGGGATCGCACCATCCCTGTGTATTACTCCAAAGGCAATTCTATGGTTCTCGTATTCCACAGTGATCAGTCTAACCAGGCAAAGGGCTTCCAAGCCTCTTACACCTTCTGTGAGTAGCTCAGTTCTATCTGCTTATATCTAAAATCACAATAGAAGATAATAGAGCTCACATTTCTTTTTATAAAGCAAAAGCAGCCATCTTAACGAAAAAAACATTTTGCATACATAAATGTAACACTGCTGTGGTGTAAATACAGATGTAATAGCAGGATCTCAGATTAGACACAAAGCTGAATCATCTTCAATTACAACTATGAAGTGCAGAACTGGTGCTAGACTTTCTTATGAGAAAGCAAGCACTGCACACACTGAAACGAAGAAACAGCATACAGTATATTGAATGTTTTTATGTAAAATAAAGATTTCCTACAATAAAAAAAAACAATACCAAAGAAACTAAAATACAATTGACCAAAACCCTCTATTGTCCCCCTTTAAGCAGACATGATATTCACATGATCTCTAGTGAAATAAAAATGTGTTAATAAAATAAAGCGTATCAAAATAAAGACCAACAAGCAAGCAGTCAACAATGTTCAAATAATCATTGTTTGATGTATGGGCATGTATGGGCAGAGTATTCACCATTGATACTGGATATACAAATCTATGAGAATGCATTTCTGTTATTTTTTGTTATAGATCAATGAGAAAGTATGAAAGAATAAGGCCTAGGTATTATTTAAATATGCTTGTAATATTTGCTGACATTGACTTCTTATTGATTACAGTTCAGTAGAAGAGCAACAGATGGGACAAAGAGAAAATCTACCGGTTCTGGAAGGAAGCCGACATCGCTAAAGGACACAATGTGAATTTGATGGAGCACGTATAGAAAAGTTCACACATTTGTACATACATACATATATATATATATATATATATATATATATATATATATATAAAATGATTAAATGTACATCGGATCATGAAAGTGTTTGCAATTACATTTAAAAATACAAAATAACATTTCATAATTGTTTTCCCATTTGCTTGGTAGTTTGATTGGCTTGCTTAGGAATAGGGGAGCTAATTTTGGCGTCCTCTGGTTTCTATGTGGTTTACATTTATTCTATAGTGATAATTCTTATTTCTTTATCGTTCCCTTTCCCTACCTATTATTTTGAGGGGGTGGTTGGCCATTTCTTCTCTGATATATATGACAGTCTGATCTGATGTTTTCCTTTCCTTTTTAAAAATAAAATGTATTAAAGCATTAATCCATCTCTATTATTATTTTCGAGTGACGTAGTTCCTAATTACTCAACGAAACTTAAAATTAAGTCAATTTATTCGTTTCAGCCCCTTCCCCTGTGAAATTCACTGCCCAGGGGCGTACCTACAGGGGTTGTTGGGGTTGCCATTGCGACACGGTTCCATGGGAATCCCAGGGGGTCCACACTGCCTCCCTGTATGCCTGGATAGGAGAGCGGTGGGGGCGGTGGCATAGAGAGGAGCCAATCCTCCATGTAGCTAATGTATTCCCGCTTTTCCTCCTCTCTCTCCCACATACATTCAGCAGCTGCAGAAAGGAAATGGAGGACATTGGTTCCTCCACATGCTGCCCCGCCACCTCCCTATTGCTGTCCAGCTGCCCTGGGCTCCTGTGTGCTCTCTCCTGGCCCCCATCACCCCCCGCAGTGCTGCAAGGTTTCACCAAAGCCGCCCAATGGGGGTCCTAAAAAATAAAATTGTAAAAAATTTAAATAAATAAAGTAAAATGGTAAAAAAACTAAAAAAAAAAAAAAACTAATGGTACCAGTGGTGGAACTACCAGGGTCGCAAAGGTTATACTTGCGATTGAGCTCTAGCGTTCCACCACTGTGGGGAGACCCCAAGACAGCAGGGAGATGGCTAGCTGCGGGACCATAATAAAGGGTCCCACAATTGGATTAAAGGGCCCCAGATCAGTGGGGAGGGCCCCAGTCAGTGGCCAGGGGTGCCTTGAAAGTCCTAGTTATGCTTCTGGCACTGCCTAATAGTAGTTTAAAAATGGACCTTTAAAGAAAAAAAGGCAGATTATGTACTTACATTAACTAGACAAAGGTGATGTCATTTTCCTCCTAGAAAGATCCTGAGCAATGTAGAGCAGCCAAAATCTTGCAATAAGATGTCCCTGCACTGGAATGGAGTGTCTTCTTGCAAGATCTAGGGTACCTATCACTCCCCAGCAATCTCACAAGAAGGATAGGGATGTCACACCATGCAAAGTGGAAGACAGGGATGAGGAAAACATGTAATCTAACTTTTTTATTTACAGAATGGCACAGTTATTATTTGGTTTAGTGGAAGTAATAAATAACAGATGGAGAACAGCGGCAAGGTATTTGCTTAACAGTCTCAAGCAAGTTAGTAACAGCATCTCACTGGCAAAGGCGTCACAGGTACAAAAACTCTCAGCCATGTTATTGGCACAGCGGAATAGTCCCAGTGCATATAGTGTCACCTTGATGAGGTTGACATTATCAAAACAGCTTCTGGTTGAAGAGGGGTGGCTGTTTGGCAGGGTTCAGTATAAGCTGCACTGAGCAGACCAATAGCTGATCCTTATCACTGGCTCAAAAGTCCAGAGCTAGCAAAGCGAGCAAAGGTATCCCTTCTCCTCAGGAACCTTTCTCTAGGACTAGAAGATCTGTCCCTAGCCAACATTGATCCTGTCCCTTGCCTATCCATTTTGAAAATACATGCCAACTGTAGAGGGGAAGTGCAATTTATTAGCACTGTCCTCACCAAAGATGGTCACAGAGGTCAACTAGTGTTGCAGTGCCCAATTAGAGCACTGCTCCCTTGGTGACACCTAAGGCGGCTCAGAGGAACAAAGTTCCTCTCATCCTCCATTCCCTCTGTACAGCTATCAGCAACGCAGCACCACCTACAGAGGAGAGAGTAGACCGCATCTGCCTACAAACATAGATTCATGAAGAACTAAATATGATAGCCACCTCAGGCCATTTGTAATATGTCTGCCATCCTATGTACGTGATACGATCCACCTATTGCAACTTATTCAGGAAATCCATGTTACACACCTAGTCATGTTACTATAGAAAAAGGCCCTATACAGTACTATTCTTCATGACAAGGGCATGGCAGCTATACACCATGTTCTCACACAAACCGGACAGCATTTCCCAACAGCAAGAGACACAACGTGTTCTCATTTAACAGTGGCCACTTCCTCCAGGTACAGTTCTTGATCGTGTTGTGCCCCGGCCTATGCCAACTTGTACCTGAGGAGTGGAAATGTACATTGTTATCTGATGAATCTTTCACTTTGTATTAACATGGTACCGATATATAGATGATATATTTGTATTATGGAATGGATCAGACCTTTTTCTTAATGAATTAATTACACAGATCAATACAAATGATTTCAACCAATCTCCCTGTGTGGCTTTCAGTACAGTACCAAGCACAGAGGAGGACACAGAAGGGAGCCGGAGGAGGAGGAGGAGGACACAGGGGAGCCAGAGGAGGATACAGGGGACACTCAGGAAAGATTGGTGCGGTGGTGAGGGAAGTTATAATCACCGATCTCCCTGTGTGGCTTTCAATAAAGCAGCTGAAAGCCGCGGAGGGGAGAGGAGGAGAAGCGTCTGTTAGCTGCTTTATTGAAAGCCACACATGGAGTTCAAGGATTATAACTTAGCCCGACAAAGCACCAATCATTCCTGAGTGTCCATTTATTGGACTAGGCATCGGGAGCATTTGCTGGAGTACAAGTACTCATGCAAATGCTCAGTATTGTCACCGATACCGATACTAATATCGGTATCGGTGCGACCCTATTACAGAAATTACTTTTTTTGGATGTTCTCATCCAAAAACAAACTGATAGTCGCCTCTCTAGTGAATGTTTCCGCAAACCGATAGCAGGTAAAACACATACTAACCAAACATTGGCATCTACTGACTAGGGATGAGCCGAACATCCCCTGGTTCGGTTCGCACCAGAACATGCGAACAGACAAAAAATTTGTGCGAATATGCAAACACCATTAAAGTCTATGGGACATGAATGTGAAAAAGTGTTCGTTTTCAAGGCTTATATGCAAGTTATTGCCATAAAAAGTGTATAGGGACTTGGGTACTGCCTCAGGGTACACGTATCAATGCAATAAAAAGTTTTTAAAACTGAAGTTTTTTCAAGAGCAGTGATTTTAATAATGCTTAAAGCGAAACAATAAAAAAATGAAATATTTCTTTAAATATCGTGCCTAGGGGTCCCCTTAGTCTGCCTGTAAAGTGGTGCATATTTACCATGTTTATAGCAGTACTGAAGCAAAATTTAATTTCTAAAGGAAAAAAAGTCATTTAAAATTGCTTGTGTAATTTATTGCCGTATCCCTGCAGTATACATAAAAAATCATTGAAAAAATGGCGTGGGTTCCCCATAGTCCATTACCAGGCCCTTCAGGTCTGGTATGAATATTAAGGGGAACTTCACGGCAACATTTTTAAAAAATTTGGAATGGGGTCCCCCCAAAATCTATACCAGACCAGCGCCCCCCCTCCTGGTCCATACCAGGCTACATGCCCTCAACATGGGAAGGGTGCTTGGGGGTCCCCCCAAGCACCTTGTCCCCATGTTGATGGGGACAAGGGCCTCATCCCACAACCCTTACCTGGTGTTTGAGGGGTCTGCGGGCGGGTTGGGGGGGCTTATCAGAATCTGGAAGCCCCCTTTTAACAAGGGGGCCCCAAGATCCTGCCCCCCATGTGAATGGGTATCGGGTACATTGTACCCCTACCCATTCACCAAAAAGTGTCAAAAAAGCAAAAACACCAACATGTCGGTCGGGACCCCCGCCCCGTGAGGCCGGTCGCGTGTCACGTGGACTACGTATAGTTTTTTCGCCGCATTTGAGAGTTCCCTGTACCTTTTCGTTTCCTTATTTACATTTGGTAGAGTCACCCGCGATCATCTCACGGGAAGGCTGAAGGCTGAACGGGGAGATGCGGAAATAAACAGCATCTCCCCGTTCTGCCTAGCCTAACTAGTGACGCCGATCTCTGTGTGCGTTACTGCCAGTGTGATTGGAGCAGAGATCAGCATTCATTATATTGCAACATATTATAGTGTATCACTAGCTGACAGCCACGCACCCCCCACAGTAAGAAACACACCCCTAGGAAACACTAGCTGACAGCCACGCCCCCCCACAGTGTCATTTATACAGAAACACACCCCCCCACAGTAAGAAACACACCCCTAGGCATACTTAACCCCTACACTGCCACCTAGTGGTTAACCCCTTCACTGCCAGTGTCATTTATACAGGAATCAATTCATTTAAATAGCATTGATTGCTGTATAAATGACAATGGTCCCAAAAAATGTGTCAAAAATGTCCGATGTGTCTGCCATAATGTCGCAGTCACAAAAAAATCGATGATCGCCGCCATTACTAATAAAAGAAAATTATTAATAATAAAAATGCTATAAAACTATCCCCTATCTTGTAAACGCTATAACTTCTGCGCAAACCAATCAATAATAGCTTATTGCGTTTTTTTTTCAAAATTGGCGCTCTTTTTTTTTATAGCGCAAAAAATAAAAACCGCAGGGGCGATTAAATACCACCAAAAGAAAGCTCTATTTCTGGGAAAAAAAGGACGTCAATTTTGTTTGGGAGCCATGTCGCACGACCGCGCAATTGTCAGTTAAAGCGACGCAGTGCCGAATCGCAAAAAGGGCCTGGTCCTTTGGCTGCAAATTGGTCCGGTCTAAAGGGGTTAAAAGTTAGCAGCTACAGTGTTTGTAGCTGCTGACTTTTTAAAAAAAAAAAATTCAGCTGGCTCACCGCTTTAAGCATTATTAAAATCACTGCTCCCGAAAAAACAGCCGTTTTTTTTTTGCATTGATACATATCCCCTGGGGCAGGACCCAGGTCCCCAAACACTTTTTATGACAATAACTTGCATATTAACCTTTAAAATTAGCACTTTTGATTTCTCCCGTAGACTTTTAAAGGGTGTTCCGCAGCTTTTGAATTTGTTCACTATTCGGCGAATGGGCAAACAGCCAATGTTCGAGTCAAACTCATGTTCGACCCGAACATAAAGCCCATCCCTACTTCCGTCCCACTCCTCAAAGCTCAGCTGTCTGGGACTTTTTCAGCACATCTGCAGCAGATCGCACTGTTTCTATCTGCAAACTGTGTCTCAGGCACATCAAACGTGGCAAAAACACCAACCATTTGGGTACCACATGCCTAACAAGACATTTAACGTCCAACCACTCACCCCTTTGGCAAGAGCATCTAAAAGCCACACAAAAGGGGCATAAATCTGTCCCTCCTTCTCCTCCTTACCCACTTCAGTCTACCCCTGCTATACCGAGTCATTACCTCTCAGCAGCCTCCACTGACAAGGATGGTGGTATAGCACAGGGTGTCCCAGGTCCTAGCAGCACATCTGCCAGCAGCACATCACCAGCTTTAGACTGTAGCTGGCAAATTTCTCTGCCTCATCTGCTGCAGCGGAAAAAAAAATACAGTCCCTGCCACCCACATGCCCAGCGTCTAAATACAAGCTTGTCAAAGCTGTTGGCTCTCCAGCTTCTGCCTTTCAGCCTGGTGGATTCTGCCCCCTTCTGTGAATTTGCACAATCTGCTGTACCACAATGGCAAGTTCCTAGTCGCTACTACTTCTCACGTAAGGCCGTTCAATCTCTCTTCCATCATGGGGAAAGGAATGTTCTGGCATCATTGGGCAAGGCAGTAAGATGTAAAATCCACCTTACTGCTGACATGTGGTCAAGCAAGCATGGGCAGGGATGATATATTTCGTTCATAGCACACTGGGTAACGCTGCTTGCCACTCGAAAGGATGCAGGACAGGGCTCGGTACTGCAGCAAGTTGTGCCCACACGTCTCCATACAGCTGGTGGTGAGGATGCCAGACCTGTAAGCTCTACCCCCTTCTCCTCCTCCTCCGCCACCTCCGCCACCTCCGCCACCTCCGCCACCTCCAGGGCTGTCAACTTCCACATCCCATCAGCATCACATGGTGTTGATTACCTCTGGGCCAAAGCAGAGATGGAGAGCTTTCCAGCTGACGATCCACTGACTTACTGGGTCATGAGAATAAACCACTGGCCAAAACTTGCCCAGTATGCTATTGAGTTGTTGGGCTACCCTGCATCCAGTGTGCTTTCAGAACAGGCATTCAGTGCTGCACGAGATTTCATTACTGATCATAGAATGCGTTTGTCCACAGACTCGTAGACCGTTTGACTTTTATAAAAAATTGATCAGTCCTGGATTACCAGCTATGATGCCCTTGATGCCGATGTCACTATTTAAGTCTTTTTGGGATGTGGAATCTCTGCCGGACTTCGAGGCTGCCTAGATTTGAGGGTGTTCAATCATTTCATTTGGAAGAATGTTTTTGGTATAGGTTTCATGGGCACAATTAACACTCAAAGACCAATTTTTCTGCACCTGTTTGACAGGTGCATATCATTGCAATTTTTTACATCAAGGTAAATTCTTGCTTTCATCAAGATTACCTCTACAGGGTTACAGTGGGAAGGCGCCACCAACACCAAAAAGACCAATTTTTACGCACCCGTTACTTCTATTCAAAGTCAAAGTGACACCAGAATGTATCTAAAAAATCTCTAATCTTGTTCCCAGTGTACTACATTGTGGCCTCATCATTCACACTGGCTCCCCAGCTGTTGCTGAGCAAAATAAAGGCAGCTTGCAGGGAAAATGTCATATTTTTTGGCTTTATAAATGCAATTATTACTGCAGCAGATTCTAGACATGGTACAGATCTACAACTTTACACGTAGACTAAGGGGACCCCCTCAGGCACTATATTGAAAGTATTTTTTTATTTTTATGCTTTCACTTTAAAAATCAAAAAAATCACTGCTCATTTAAAAATGAAGTTTTTTACAAACTTTATTTTTATTGATACATGTCCCCCAGGGCAGGACCCAGACCCTTATAACCATTGTATGCCCAATTACTGCATATAAGTATTCAAGTCAGGAGATGCATACAAAAAAAAAATCAAAGGCTTTATCAATGCCTAGAAACACAGTTATGTCTATTATTAAGAAGTGGAAGGTATTTGGCACAACACAGACCCTCTCTGGATCAGGACATCACTCCAAACTGGATGAAAGAGCCAGGAGGAACCTGGTCAGAGAGGCTACCAAGATGCCTACAGCAAGCTGTTGCAGGAATTTATAACAAAGTTTGGCCATTGTGTGCATGTGACAACAATATCACAAATTCTCTCAAATGTGGCTTGTATGGGAGGGTTGCAAGAAAAAAGCCACTCCTCAAGAAAGGCCTTATGAAGCCACCACTGAGCTTTGTCAAAACGCACCTTTAAGATTCTGAGGCAACATTGAAAAAGGTGTTATAATCAGATGAGACTAAAATTTAATTATTTGGCCTCAACACCAAACGACATGTTTGACATAAATCTAATACAGCTCACCATTCAAATAACACAATTCCTACAGTAAAGTATAAAGGTGGTAATATCCTGTTATGGGGGTGTTTCTCTGCAGCAGGGGCTGGAGCACTTGTCAGGATACAAAGAAAATGGATGGGACAAAATACCATCAAATTCTTGGAAAATCTGCTGTCCTCTGCAAGAAAGTTGTCAATGGGAAGAAGGTTTACCTTCCAACATGAAAATGACTCAAAGTACACAGCAAAAATGACCACACAGTGGTTGAATGAGAAACTGGTGAATGTCCTTGCATGGTCTAGTCAGAGCCGAGACTTAACATTGCCCAGACATTGAAAATTTGTGGAATGACTTGAAAACTATAGTCCACAAAATGTCACCATCAAATTTAACTGAACTTGAGCAGTTCTGCAAAGAAGAGTGGGCAAAAATAGTAGAGACATATCCCAACAGACTAAAGGCTGTAATTAAAGCAAAATGTGGTGATCCTTTTACCAACTCAGCGATTCTGTTTTTGAATTAGTTTATTATTTTATGACATGTTGGTGTTATATCTTTCATTTGGAGTAAATACAGCTGGATAAAACAAAAAACTGTGTCTGTCTTCATTTCAGGCTGCAAAGAAACAACATGTAATTATTTTAAAGGGGGTGATTCTTTTTTATACCCACTGTATATATGGAAATGCATTGAAGTACTTGGAATGGAATATGGGTTAAGCAGAGAGGCGCAGAGAGCTCTGGTAACCGTAATTTTAAAGGAAGGGAAAGATGATAGGTGTTGTTCGAGTTATAGACCAATATCCTTATTAAACTTCGATACAAAGCTTTATGCAAAAGTCCTTGCAAATAGGTTAAAAGAGAAAATTAAAGGACTGGTCCATTCGGACCAGGTGGGATTTGTCTCGGGTAGGGAGGGGCGTGATAATGGTATTAGAACGCTCCTCCTGTTGCAAGAAATAAAAACAAATGGGCCCCCAGGTCTATTCCTGTCAATAGATGCTTAGAAAGCATTTGACAGAGTAGACTGGGGGCTCATGATGGAGATATTGAAATATATGGGCCTGGGTACCACAATGATTCAGAGAATTAGATTTTTTTATGAATACCCGACAGCAACAATAAAGGTCAATAGGGATTCCTCATCTCCCTTCGCAATGAGGAATGGGACAAGGCAGGGATGTCCCCTGTCCCCATTGCTCTTCGTGCTCTCACTAGAGCCCTTATTGGCTACAGTTAGACTAAATGAGGGCATAAAGGGAATTAAAGTCAGAGACATCGAGCATAAAGTTGCGGCTTTCGCCGATGATCTGTTGTTTTATGTCTCCGAACCCAAGACAACAATGCCAAAATTGCTGGATGTCCTAAAACAGTATGGAGAAATATTAAATTTTAAAATCAACTTGAATAAATCGGAGATATTGAATATAAATATTGATCAAAAGGAAGCGTTAGAGATACAAAGGGACTTCCCGTTTCCCTGGAGGAAAAGGGATTAAAATGTTTAGGGATTAAATTAGCAAACTCCACTGATAAATTATTTAGTGAGAATTATATTCCATTACTGGATGAAATTAAAAACGAGATAAAGAAAATATCACTTAGGCCCCTGTCGTGGTCTGGTCGAATTAATACAGTCAAAATGGTCTTGTTACCTAAAATTACTTACAAATTTCAAATGCTGCCAATTCCCCTTCCAGATTATTATTTTCAAACCCTAAAAGCAATCATAAGTAGATTTACATGGCAAAATAAAAAACCTAGGATTTCACGCAACATTTTGAAGCAAAATAAAGATTAGGGCGGCCTAGGCATCCCGGATCTCAAAAAATATTATCATGCGGTTATAGTGTCAAGAGCCATAGAGTGGTCACAGGAAAAAAGTGATAAACGATGGGTGAATATAGAAAGTAGCACAAGTGGTGTAAATTTAGGATTGGCAATATGGAATCCCCCGCAATATAAGGGGCTGGGTATAAACACACAAAAAATAACAAGATATGTACTAAAAATTTGGGATTTAATACACAAACAATATAGATGGAAGTACAACTTACCTTTAATGTTATTGAGAGACAGTGATTATTTTCCACCAGGAAAAAGGCACGTGGGTGGGCAATGGTTAGGGGAAAATACACAACTAACAGAAAAAAATGACTGCGCTGCAAACTGTGAATTAGCACACCAGTGATAGAGTGCTATAACTATGCACATATGTGTATGTACCAAAATTGAAAAATAATATATCTTAAATAAATAAAATATGCTCATGTACATCATACAATAAAAATAGTATAGCCTGAAAAAAATTAATAAACATTTAAGTTAAGGAACATTCGGTGTGAAGAAACCCATTCCACCATAAATCACTCTAAATTAGGTTTAAACAGTGAAGTAATGTAAACATATCACTAAGAAATAGTTCCATATTCAAATAATGTCCATAAGAAGGGCCTCAAAATTCCAATGGTGACACCACTTGTATAGCACCCAAAGAAAGAAGTGGCCTGATAGAAAAGCCTCCACCACCGGAAAATGCTGCCTCTTACCGGATAGCAAGATCTCCTGTTATAGAGATCGTGAGAGCCTTTGGCATATTTCCCCAGCCACAGGTCTCAGGGGGAGGTGGAGTGATTTTCACTGGATGCTGGATGAGATTTTCTCAATGGAAACAAGCGGGTACCATGCTGAAATAAAAATGTAGAAACTCCATAGTGTATCACTCAAACAGGTTTAATGAAGAATAAAAAGATTGCACTTACAGGAATGCAGTTACAAGAAGGCATGTGGATATAAAAAAGCCGGCCGACTCGTGTTAGCTGCCCATTGCTTCAGGGTCTAGCACGGTATTGTGGTGACGTCAGCACGCCGCTCCTCCCTATACGAAAATACACAACTAAAGGACATTATGGATAGAGGGAAAATTAAAACACTGGAGCAAATACAACAAATATGTCACAAATAAAAATTAACGAATGGCGTTACCTACAGCTGATACATTTTGTGGGAAAATTACCTCAACCCATTAGAACAAAAGAGAAGTACACAGCATTAGAAAAAATATGTGCGGAAACAGGAGTAAAAAAAGATATATCTCGACTATATAGAGCCTTTCTTGCAGAAGAACGGCCGGAGGTACCGCTATTCTTTATAAAATGGGGGAATGAATTAGGCTTAAACGATTATAAACATAAGATTACATTTTTTTTTAAATTAACACATAACTCAGCAATTGACACTATAACTGCAGAGATGAATTACAAATGTCTCTCCAGATGGTATATAACACCCGATAAAATCAACAAATTTCAGCCAGAGAGATCGCAGGATTGCTGGAGAGGATGCAATAAACGGGGAACAATGGCCCACCTTTGGTGGGATTGCCCAAAAATTAAGAAATATTGGAAGGATATTTTAGACATTATAAAAGGAATTAATGGAGTTAGTATAAAAGAAGATTCATGGATATGTCTATTCCATGGAACAGAAGAACCAATAAAACAGTACACTAAAACATTAATTCCCCATATGCTGAATGCAGCAAAGGGACTCATCCCTAAGAAGTGGCAGCAGGAAGAAGCTCCAACAATAGTAGAATGGGTAGGTAGGATGGAAGAAATATATCATTTAGAGAAACTGAGATTTAAGGGAGAAGAAGGGGGAGAAGGTGCCGTAGATAAATGGAAATGTTGGCAGGTATTTAAGCAAACATGGAGATATGTCAAAATAATAACTTAAATGAGAAAGGTTCGGACACACTTATTTGAAATAAGAAGACGAGAGGTTTAGGGAGTTGGGAGGGAAGGGGAAGGGAGGGAGATAAAACTCAGGTGTTATAAGATTGTTTTCAATTAAATAATGAGATGACAAATAAAAAACATGTAAAGAAGATACTTTATTGGTAAATATATTTATAAACAATTGAAATGAAGCACCACGAGGATGTGAATCACAATAAGAGATATAAATGAACGTCAAGTTGAATAATAATCTCTTTATTGTTCGCTGAAGTGGGAAAAAAAAAAAAAAAAAGGAAATGCATTGAAGTAGGTAATTGGATTTCAGTTATGATTTACATTATATTTATCTACCTCTGTGTTTTTCCTGAAGAAGGGGACCATATGGTGAGAGTGGGTGGGCCAAATAAATCAACCTGTTTCTTTGGCATGAATGGATAATTCAAAGGTTTAATTTAGCTCACAGCTATTACAGGTATGTAATCATGTTACATGTGGTCACATGGCCATTATAATGTTAAGGTTGTACATAACTGAGTTAATCTACTTTTCTTTAAAAAAAATTGTAATGACTTTGTGACTTTCTCATTTTATTATGTCACACTGCTAAGTAAATATCCAGTTGTATTTTATATGCAGTACAATTGATTTTTTACAGCTGAACTCATAATGGCATGTTTTTCATGAAAGGCTATGGATTACATCTCCAAGCTTCAAGGCAAAAAAAAAGAAATTTTAGACATGGGAGATAAAGAATAGAATTATATGTAAATCTTAAAAGGTATAATTTACCTTTCCAGAAAACATGAAAAGATTACCTAACAACGGATGCAATCCCCACACCCCTGTCCCAGATGCACTTACCTCCCACACACCTGAGCTCCCGCAAGCCGAGCCACCATTCCAGAGATTTTATATCATCGCTGCTTTCTTTACTCTCCATCGAGCACTGTAAGAATGGACCAGGTGGATTCTGAGTTGTCACCGTCACATGGACGGTGCACATCCTGTGATGTACGATAGGGAAAACTGTATTGTTGTACATACCTGTAAAATCCATTTTTTTTTTGTATATCACAGGACACGAAGGTCCTTCCCCTCAATGTTGAGGTGTTTGGCTTGTCTTTTTTGCCAGTGTCCAATCACCTATAGGTGGTGCCTAACCCTTATGAGTAAAGATTAATATGGCTGCTCTGTGTCCCATGATAAACTCTAAGAAATGGATTTTACAGATAAGTACAAAATCCAGTTTTCTTCTCTATGACAGTCCATAGCATTGTCATGGTGATATTAAAATATTCTATAAATAAATACCCTTTTTTATGAGAGTCATTCAAATGAATATGGGGGCCTCAAGTGCTGCTCCTGAAATAAACAAGTGGCACCATTTTCAGTAAAAAACAAAGGGATGGAGGGGTGCCAAACAGCCTCATAATGTAGTAATACACTATATTACCAAAAGTATTGGAACACCTGCCTTAACATGCACATGAACTTTTATGGCATCCCAGTCTTAGTCCGTAGGGTTCAATATTGAGTTGGCCCTCCCTTTGCAGCTATAGCAGCTTCAACTCTTCTGGGAAGGCTGTCCACAAGGTCTAGAAGTGTGCCTATGGGAATGTTTGACCATTGATCCAGAAGTGCATTTGTGAGGTCGGGCACTGATGTAGGATAGAAGGTCTGGCTTGCAGTCTCCGCTTTAATTCATCTAAAAAATGTGTTCAATCGGGTTGAGGTCAGGACTCTGTGCAGACCAGTCAAGTTACTCCACCCTAAACTCGCTCATCCATGTCTTTATGGACCTTGCTTTGTGCACTGGTCCAAATCATTTGGTAGAGGAGGGATAATGGTGTGGGGTTGTTTTTCAGTGGTTGGACTTGCCCCCCTAGTTCCAGTGAAGGGAACTCTTAAGGCGTTTTGGAAAATGTCATGCTCCCAACTTTGTGGGAACAGTTTGGGGATGGTCCCTTCCTGTTCCAACATGACTGCGTACCAGTGCACAAAGCAAGGTCCATAAAGACATGGATGAGTGAGTCTGGGTTGGAGGAACTTGACTGGCCTGCACAGAGTCCTGACCTCAACCTGAAAGAACACCTTTTAGATGAATTAGAGCGGAGGCTGTGAGACAGGCCTTCTTGTCCACATGAGTGCCTAACCTCACAAATGCACTTCTGGAAGAATGGTCAAACATTCCCATAGACACACTCCTAAACCTTGTGGACAGCCTTCCCATAAGTTTTGAAGCTATTATAGCTGCAAAGGGTGGGCCAACTCAATATTGAACTCTACGGACTAAGACTGGGATGCCATTAAAGTTCATGCACGTGTAAAGGCAGGCGTTCCAATACTTTTGGTAATTTAGTGTACTTTGATCAGTAAAGCAATCTTCAAACCAGTAAATATTGCACTTACAAGTCAAGAAGGAGAATGGACATATAACTGAGAAGAGAAAGTCTCATAACCAGTGGATACAAAAAGCCGACTTCACCTGGCAACTGGCAACAACCGCTGCAGGGGAGATGCTAATAGTGTTGGCTGGAAAGGATGCCTCTACATATAATTGCAGTGCAAGTCTCTTGCTGCTTGTGATCAATTGCATAGAATCATGAGAGACGCATTTCGGAGAGCAACTTCTGTCCTTCCTCAGACAAACTAACAAGTACCTACGGGATTTAAATACCTGTCCAGCAGTGTGGGTATTAACCCTTAATCATCCTATTATATGCTGCCAATCGTTGTGTGATCCATGCGGCATATGAAAAACGAATGGCATACTAATTTTGAGTTAGGAAATACCTAAATAGATGAAACCAAATAACCAGTTGAGGGAATTGTGATGGATCAACCTTATCTATGTACACACAACATTTTTATATATTTTTAACTCTATGCAATGATAATAAATTAATTAATCAATAGTACTTTAGGGATTAAAAACATATAAGCATAACAAATGTATATAAATATACTTGAGGTGATTGTAGGCGTATTAGTGCAATTGTGAAAGAGTACTGTCCGTGATACTTTTTTTATTTGCACTCTTGGTTACTGCTTGGACCTTCAAGAAGGTGACATACCCCGAAAGCTTGTCCTGAAAAATTGTATGTTAGTGCAAATAAAAAAAGTATCACGGACATTACTCAATTTTAAAATGTATATAAATAAATTTAATGTTAAAACAATTTTAAAATAAATAAAGTTTTGTATATGTATAAAACACGTTATAGAGTAAAATCATTGTACCAACAGATTACCCTCATGCATTAATGATACCCCGGCTGCTCTTCTGAATGATCCCGTGAAACCCCTCCTGGGATACTTCATCACCAGAAGTGATGTCAGTGGCCACGTAACTCAACCTCGGGGATGAAAATTTTCAAGCCAGTGGACCGCAAGCCGCTTCTCCATGTGGGACAAGTGGTGGTCGGCTTACTAGACAGATACACTGCTAGAATTCACTTGGTGCTGGTCTGGGCCACAGAATATGGGAGTGTTCATTCATTATCTTTGTGTACGACACATTTGTGTTCTTAAAAACTGGTTACGCAGTGATCTTGTCCATGGCCTTTTATCCATGAGTTGGTGTTCATACACGAGGGGGCTTAAAGACGGGTGGGGACACAGACTCTGGATATAATGCACAAGTGCATTTGGACCCATTTATCACCTGGGTCGAAACGTCTGGTGAGTTTCAGTGTGTATGGAGGGGGAAGGAATGGAATCACTGAAGAGCGCCATTTGAAGAGCACTTTTTACTGCATGATGAGATCCAGATCTCAAATTTTTGTGTGTCGGAAATTACCGATTATAAATGTCCCGATGGACCATACACACGGTCGGAAGTTTGTGCCCCGTGTTGGCAAAAGGGATAACAGCTGGCACCTTAGCTGTTCAATTGGTTTTGGACATTTATGGCTTTATTTAAATCTGCCTGTCACTGACGGTCCCCGCTGTCCCCTGTTGGCGCCAGATAGGCTATTTAAATCTGCCTGTCACTGACGGTCCCCGCTGTCTGCTCTATAGCGTTCTGTGCCTGATACCTGATCTGAGTTCTTACCTGTGATTGACCCGGCTTCCCTGTGACCTTCCTGCCTTCTGCCTGTACCCGACCTCGGCTTGTCTGTGACCATTCTACTGTCTACCCCATCTGTACCTTGTTGCCAGCCTGATACCTGACCCGGCCTGTTTGACTACCCAGCCTGACTACAGTTATCCAGTCTGCTTTGCTGAGCCAGTCTGTCTGCTGATTCAGTCTGCTGCGCTGTCCAGTCTGCTTTGCTGATCCAGTCTGCTGTGCTGATCCAGTCTGCTTTGCTGACCCAGTCTGCTGCGCTATCCAGTCTGCTTTGCTGATCCAGTCTGCTGTGCTGTTCCAGTCTGCTTTGCTGAGCCAGTCTGTTGTGCTGTTCCAGTCTGCTTTGCTGATCCAGTCTGCTGTGCTGTTCCAGTCTGCTTTGCTGATCCAGTCTGCTGTGCTGATCCAGTCTGCTTTGCTGATCCAGTCTGCTGTGCTGATCCAGTCTGCTTTGCTGATCCAGTCTGCTGTGCTGATCCAGTCTGCTTTGCTGATCCAGTCTGCTGTTCTGATCCAGTCTGCTTTGCTGATCCAGTCTACTGTACTTACCTTGTCCGCTGAGCTGATCCAGGGATCTCTCTCTACCGGTCTGTCAATCCTGCCTGGCACCCGGGCCCCTCCTTACTCCTGGGTCTCCTGTCACCTTACCAGGGAACCGGTAGTGGGAGCTGCAAGGGAGGCTCTCCTCTGCAATCCAGACTCAACACCACCAGGTGCGTGACAATATCACAATGTTCACTCTCCTGTGCTGTATGGTAAGTCCCAACATGTTATCAGACCCTTATCTTGATATGTTAGTATATGTGGATAATTCACATCTCTCTGCCTTTCAAAGACTGAGGAAGTCCATATGAGCAACTCCCCTACAGTTGTCCCCTTATAAAAACATTTATAATAGTGAATTCCATCTTTAGAACTCTTCTATAGGGAAAGCGCACACCACGAATAAAATTGGAGCATTTACAACAGCCTAAAGATGGGGGACCTAGACCGTCCTAACCTCTGGCTCTATTATATAGCTGCGCAACTGTAGCATTTAATTGGCCCTGGGTTTGCCTCTACACAATCTGTTTAAGATCACATTCCCTCCACAATCTGTATTATGCTGGCCAGTATCCAGAGAGACTCAATCTCAGAGGGTCTTGAGGCCCTTCGTTTTGCTAAACCTAATAAGCTTCTACCGACATACAGTCTTATTCAAAAAACATGGAACAAGGCTAAATACCTACAACATGTCACTGGGTATACAAAGTATAGGGCGATATGGAGTAATGATAACTATTCAGATCTAGCCAAGTTAGTGCATGGCGCTCGGTGGAAGGCATATGGGATAGTTACCATGTCTCAGGTTTTTAAGGATGGTTCTCTGTTACCTTTTGCTTCCCTGCAAGCCGTATACTCGATACCCACCCATATGCAGTTTCTCTACCTACAGTTTCAACATGCAGTCAGGGCACAGGGGGACATGCAGGAATGGTATCTATCTCCACCCCTGTTTTCAACTTGATCAAAATGGCTAAAAGCTCGAAAGGCCTTATTTCACAATGTTATAGCATTTTGTTGTCTGAGTTCCACAAAAGCCATCCTAGCAAAGCGACTTCTCTTTGGGAGAGAGACCTAAGTCTGATGTCGGATGATCAATGGGAAGAGGTGTATCAGGGTGTGGTAACCTGCTCTCTAAACGTGGCCCATAAGCTCCCTCAACTCTACATTCTCCTACGCTCTCACCACACTCCTCTGAAGCTGTATAAAATGGGCTACAGTAGGAGCCATATTGCCATAAATGCAGAAGGGACCACAGGGACTTAATCCATCTATAATGGGATTACCCAAAACTTAAGCATTATTGGGAGCAGGTTCTAGATACATTAAACATGTTATTTAAGGTAAACATACCATGGGACCCCAAATGCTGTCTCTTAAATGTTTTAGATTAAGTTATTGAGGATGAACACCCTAGGATAGCAGTGGGAAGGGCCCTTTTCCACGCCTGCAGATTCATTCTAATACTGTGGAAGCCCCCTGATCCAACTACACACAAGGCCTGGGTGTCCACTGTGGGTAATGCTCTGCTTCTAGAACACCATTTTTTTTCCAATTGTTTTTATTGAAAATATTTTTGTAATACAAAACAAAAGTGTACTAAGAATACAGAAAAAGGAATAAACTCCAAAGAACATGAGATAACAAAACAAAACAAAGAATGAAAATCAAAAATAGTAAAGAGATGGACATATAAGCCTATCGATTGGATAGATGAAGGCGGCTATTGTTAAGTATGGTTTAGAACATCATATGTTTACAATACAAAGTTGCCCGGTAAGCTAGAAAAGGTGTGGGGCTGTGGTCAGATGCCCCTGGTTTAAGCCCAGGGGAACTTGTTTATCAGAGGTTGTTCCTGTGTCCAAATAGACCATAGGGTTTGGTTGTTCATTTAAATTAGAATAATTATCTGCACCCTTGTTGCACTTTGAGTGGGGTGGAGTCAAGGATGCAAAATACCAGCATTGTATTTGATATGAGTATGTGGGCACGGGCATCTGTCTGTGTCAAAGTTTCTGTAATTACTGACTTTGGATATCTAAGTGGATGTAAGCTTTATTGTATTGTCTTGTTTTGGACTGTTTATGTTCCCTGTTTACTACAATAAACATTTTCCTGATTTAAATGTGGATAATAATAAAAAAAATTGAATACATAAATAAAAAAAATATAGCTAGATATAGCATTTAATTAATGTATCTACACAAGTAAAATGAAATGTCGAGCATCATTATTGATCCAATATCAGCACATCTGGAATAATTGGAACAGAAAACTCATAATCAAACAAGAAAATATGTTATCAAAAACTAAAGGGTGTTCATGTGTAGAGCACATTTATCAGCCAGTGATATCAGTGTCTCCCCTGCAGTGGTTGTTGCCATTTCATTAGCGGCAACAGGAGCCGCCTGCTTTGATCCACTGGTTCTGGGACTTTCTCTGCTTGGCTATATACCATTTCTCTTTCTTGATTTGATGCAATATTTATTGGTTTTAAGATTGCTTTACTGAAAAAATTATTTCTACAATATGAGGCTGTTTGGTTCTTCTCTACCTTTGTTTTTTTGCAGTTTGAGTTCCCCAAGAAGGCAGCAGCATGGCCAATAGTCATAGAGGGAGGAGGAGGGGCCAAACAGCAGCTCTGTGTCTGAATGGAAACACAGAGCAGCAGCTTACCTCGGATGCCCCCATAAAAAGCTACTTGCTGTGGGGGCACTCGGCAGGAGGGAGGGGCCAGGAACACCGACTGCGGACCCAAGAAGAGGATGATTTGGGCTCCTCTGTGCAAAACCACTGCACAGAGCAGGTAAGTAAAATATGTTTATTTTTTTTTATGAGAAAAAGAGACTTTAATATCACTTTAAGCAATCAGATTTAAATTTAATAAGATCAAATTTCAGATTAAAAGAGAAATTATCTGTTAGTTTACTATGGGTTTGCAAAACATCATTGCTCATGGCACTGTAGTGATTATTATAATTATCTCATAGAATGGGTATAACCTTCAATACAAAAATAAATGTAAAATGACATTGCCAGTACCAGTTTATTTAGATTTTAGCTGAAAAAATCAGTTGATTATGATATTACTTACACAAGACTATTTATTTTAGCTGAAAAAATCAGTTTTTAATGATATTACTTACAAAAGACTTTTTTATGTCATTAAAGACAATTGTAAGGAGACCATAGCAATCAATTACAAGTAATACAGCAGAACACCAAGACAATAATAAGATAATAATCACCATAGGGTCACACATGAAATAATTATACATTTCTAATTTCCATACACGCCCACTTAGGTCATTCTTGAAATTTGGTTTCCTGTCTCATGATTGGTCAGATCTTCTCTGGTATCTGTATAAAAGGTGATCCAGAAGATGAGTGTCACACCAAGCTTCAGAGAGAAGATATTTCACATTACAGTGAAGGAGAATTCTGAGCAAAATGAATGAAAACGTTTTCCTCCTGCTTCTGGTCTGTATTACGGGGCTGGTGACCAGTCTACCTCTATCTGCACAAATACAGGTGAGATGATGAGCTGACATGAACAGTACAGGGGACAGGTGACAACTATATTTAGGAAAGTATAACATCCAATAAGTTACTGACAATATTAGCTAGTAGTGAAGTGTAAATCTAGCCAAAATAGTTATACCCTTAGTTTTGGATAAAGTGGTGGGGGGTTAGGAATCCTGTTAGATTTTAACACTTCCTTATTACTGCCTGGGTCCCCTGTAGGGAGATTTGACTTTTGTACAGGCCATTGCCATTAGGACAAAAAGCGGGGGGAAATACAAAATTTTATATTTGGAAACAGAACAGGGAAAATGATAAAATCTTCCAATGATGACTGTTATGGTAACATCTGTCTAAGAAAGGATTTTACCTCAGTTTTGAGAGCTTTCCAGTAGGACTGAGGAGGACTCTGCTGGATGGGAATGAGTTGGGGTCAAGACCTGTTATCTCTTATTATTGTGCTCCATTTGAAAAAGGATATTAATACAAAACATTTACTTTTCAGTACAATCTACTTGGAGTGAACAAAGATGGTAAGCTTTTTAACATTCTTATTTAAGGAATAATTTTTGCTTTCTTTCTGTTCTCTCTCAGATGTTTTGTTTGTTCTGCTTTTTTCCCCAGTTCATTAGTCCCTTTTTATAACATTCCTAATCCTAAATCCTAATTCCTAAATCAAAAATTGTTTGCACTGCTCCATTGGCCCTAATCAGCCTGGCCAGATAATCTATAAAAATAATTTTCCTTCTCCATCTAGAACCAGCCTCTAGGAAAGACCATTCCACATTTTTATTGCTCTTATGGTAAACATCCCTACTTTAAAGAGACCCTTTCGCCAATTTAAATTTCGATGAAAACCCTTAGAAAAATGTATTATTTTAAATGCTTGCTTGCAGTATTTTCCTTTCCATAAATGATTTATTATTCACCTGCAATGAGACTGTGACATTTTGACTAATCTGAGAGTCATTTCCCTAGCACAGCCCCCTCCCTCATTGTTTCTCTTAGCCCTCCCCTCTTCTGGGAGTGCCCAATTACTCTCTGTGCTGGCCCAGCATCTCTGTCCCTCCCCTCACCTCCCCACATAAACTTTGATTTAGCTTCTGGGGGAGGAGTGAAGAAGAATACTATAAAGTGTCATTTGAGCGAAAGCTCTAAGTCTGCTGGGGCTATCACGTCCAAGCAGCAGTTTCGAGCTTTTGGCTGTTTACACAAGGGAGATTTTTTACATTTAATGAATTTCTATATTTACAGAATCTTAAGTCACTTACATTTTTTGGTTGCGATTATTTCACTAGATGTGCCTAATGTGTATTTTGTATACACAGCCCCAAAGAGTGAAGACTCCGAAGTGCCACAAGGGATCTTCAGCAAGATTTTAAAAGCTAATAAAGGTAATTATTTTAAACAACAGGATTCTTTCCAGGCAAGGTAATAGATAATAACCAATTATAATCAATAAAGTTATGAGTTTCAGGATCCTTTAAATCATGCACTGATGGACTAGCCAATAGCGTGTGAAGAAAAATATGGCACTTTTGTCTTAGGATACAAGAGCTTTTTCATTGCTGAATGAGTCTTTAAAATCACTATTCCATTTCTAAAAAGACTGATGGGTTATTCCTATTCACTTCTACCATTACAGTGAAACTTGTGAGATAAAGAGGTTGATTTATTAAAGGCAAATAGACTGTTCACTTTGCAAACTTTGGAAATTGCACTTTGCATTGGAATTTAGTAGAAAATCAGCATCAATATCTCTAGTAAAACTGTGTATTCTTCTGTTGCAATTTCTAGTTCTAAATCTACAATTAAAGCTGAACTCCAAAAAAGAAAAATTATGAAATTATTGTAGCTCTGTATTTCTTACTACATCTTATTAGTACTCTTTTAAATGCAAGCGATGTAAGTATCTTCATTGTAGAGCTCACACTAGAGTTGGGAGAAGTAGCACAATGAGAATGTTTACTGTACTGTAGTGTATGCTCCATTGTAATAGGAGGAGAGAGCAGAGTGACAGACACATTACCAGATTTATAAGAGTTACTTCACTGCAGCAGAGCAAAATCAGGTCTCCTCCCCTGCCAAACAGGGCTATGTGTAATCAGGTGCTTACAGCTAGATAGTTTCTTTTGGTTCTCCATGTGGGAAGGGGTTAAGCTAGGCTTAACATCTTCCCGGGCATTTCTAAGTTCTGCCCTCCATAGTGGGAAGGCTCTATGCGGGGGCTCGCTCTCTGCTGGGTCCTGCATGGGAAGATTCAAGAGGCCAACTTCACTGCAGCAGAGCAAAATCAGGTCTCCTTCCCTGCCAAACAGGGCTGTGCTGTGTCACAGAACTGAGTAAAGCTGGGCCTTTGGACTGCATGAAATATCTAACAGGTTTCTCCAGATGCACAGATTCCCATTGTGCCTATTCTATTCTGTTGTATACCCCAACACTGTACTGTACTGCATCTGATTAGATACATTTTCTGTTTGGATCTGTCCATTTTTCATTCAAAGGATGTCAGGTGAGAGAGGACTGACAGAGCCGCCCACATAGCAAACTTCAGCCAGTTCACAGTGTATGGGCAGCTTAAATCCAATGCATTTCAGTATATTATCTATAACCGTTTTCTGTATTTTCAGATAGCAAAACATCCATGTATGGAGGCGATATGCTGGTACAGAATGACCGCAGCGCCGTGAACTGTC